>CAMZMU010000079.1:7809273-8032397 GCA_947311845.1 Poa pratensis
CTTGCTCCTGCGGATCAATACCTTACTTCCACATTGAGAGGTGCTACAGTGATCCCTTGCTCTTGGGGGTTATCACCAACTCTTCCACCGGCATACGGTAGGGTTTCTTGGAAATCAGAGCAGTACCCGGCATCAACTCTATGACAAACTCCACACTTCGATCAGGGGGCATGCCAGGCAATTCTTCCGGGAACACATCTGGGAAGTCACACACCACGTGTATTTCATGTATTTTAGGAGGGGATTCGCCTTCCATAAAGTAAAGGCGGATCTCTGGTGAGAGGGGAATGACTGAAGATGGAGTTCTTGATAGTGCAGACCAATACTCTACAATGTCGCCGGAAGAAGTGGTCACAGTAATGGTCTTCGCCGCACAATCGAGATTAGCCCGGTATTTTACTAGCCAGTTCATGCCCAGTATGACATCAATGCCGTTTGACTTCAGAGCTACCAGCGCAAAAGGGAAGGACCAGTGGCCGATAGCTATCTGGACCTCAGGAGTAATCCCATCGGTTTGCCAATTGGAACCAGGCGTGGAGATTACCAAGGGACGACTCATCTTCCCAAACGGTATGTTGTGGTCTTTTGCAAAAGCTATAGAGATGAATGAATGCGATACTCCAGAGTCGAACAAAACTGTAGCGGGATTGTCGTTGATTCGTAGCTCACCCATAAGGATGCCGGGGTCCTCCTCAGCTTCTTCTACAGAGACGTGGTTCAAGCGACCACGCACGATAGGACCAGCCTTGCCACCTGGAGTGGCGGGGCTCGTGCAGGTGTTCCCGAAATAGGTGTCTTCTGGGGGCACTCCCTAGAGTAGTGGCCCGCCTGGCCACAGGTGTAGCAGGTAAGTCCAGGTGGGCGATACCCACTTCCGCTCGCCCCAAGTGTCGAAGTAGTGGGGCGCGGCGGTGGTGGCTTGTATCCCGCGGCCCTTGGCATGAATGGAGCACGCGGTACAGCGCTATAGGGAACGAAGACCTTGCGCTTCTTGTTCCCAGAAACCGAGGAACCCGGGTGGTCCCCTTGTGCGGGCCTCTTGGAAGCCTCGAACTCCTTCCTTCCCTGCTCAAGAGTAAGAGCCTGGTTGAACAACTCCTGGTAGTTCCGGAACTTGAAGGGCAGCAACTCATAGCGGAGCCTGGGCGCAAGCCCCTTGCGGAACAACTCCTGCTTGTCGGCATCATTGGTCACGTCCCGAGGGGCGTAACGAGAGAGATGGTTGAACTGACACCCATAAGCTCAGAGGTCCATACGACCCTGGTGCAGATCCAGGAACTCCCTCCTCTTTAGGTCCATTATCGGCTGAGGTATGTAAGCCGCACGAAAGCTGTGCGGAAGTCGCCCAAGTGAAGGCATGGCCTGCCGGGAATAGCGCCACATGACTCTCCCACCAGCAGCCAGCCGCTCCAGTCAGGAGGTAGGTGGCGAAGTTGACTGTTCGGCCACTGGGACATGCAGCGCGGAGAACTTGCGCTCCAGAGCGCGAAGCCAGTCATCAGCTTCCAGTGGCTCCTTAGCATCAGCGAAGGTAGGTGGCTGCGAGCGCAGGAACTCAGTGAGAGTGCTGCAGCCATCGTTCCTCCGTGCATTCTGCTGCACTATCTGCTCAAGCAGTCGCTCATTGCGCCCGCGGTTCTCCTCAATGGCCATCAAGACCTGAGCCATGTGGGTGGTGGCGGTGGTTCCTCATCATTGTTGTTGTTACCGCGGCCTCCTCGAGTCATTCTGAAGAATTGACAAAGACACAGTTAGTATCTATCTCCGAATGGTCGAGACAATAGCATTAACGTCTACTCAAGTACACGAACTAGGGACGATAATACTTTGTGTAGCAACGAGCAAGGGACCAACAAGATGGAACTTGGGTCGAAGATCAGCATCACGTACTAGTAGCGTGAGATTCAAATGGTTAGAAACCACGTGATTCAACCCACACTATCCGGCACAATCCGGGACCTTCGGTTCAAGTCCTTGGGCTAAGACCTAAAGAAGGAATAAGTGATTTGGCTCAGTAAGAATAATAGGATTTGTAAACATCTGAGCTGATTTCGGATTGTATCGCAGCGGGAGCAACCGGACACATAACACTAAAGGTAGAACCCAACCTCGTGATCCTAAATATTTTTGAAGTAACAGATGAGAGAAAAACTTTTAACTCAAATCGAGGTAAGATTGCTCCGAGATTAGAATGTAACCAGATAAGGGTAAAAAGAATCCTAAGATGGTTTTCACAACTCTTTTTAGGTTAAAAATATTTTCACAAACACTAGACTCAACGTCGACCAGTAGAAGGGTTTCCTACAGGCAGTCATAGCTCTGATACCAACTTGTGGCGCCCCGACCGCGGAACTATACAGTGATGTTGTGTGTCACCGGTTAAGCGATACAACCGAGGTTACGGGTTTACCAATCCCGGCCAAAACCTTTGGCAGGCGTTGCTCGAATGGATCATCGGCAACGCAACACCCCGATGATGCCTTAACGCAGGCACAACTATCAATGCATAATAGAGAGATCAAGACTTGTGGAACAACTGGCACATTACAGACTCTACGACTCAAAGCATTATAGTTCACTCTTATAATAGAGAAAGATAGCAAATATTACAACCAGAGGTCACAGACCCAACAGTACAACATGCGGAAGCGAATTAAGTTGTTCTAACAACAAGATCCAAATTATGGCCTAAGAGGCCTACAGATAAACATTCCCAGCGCCAGCTGTCCCGGAATGTCCCAAGCTGCCACCTGGGAACCCAACTACTCGTCGACGTCCACAAAGAACCCACCTTCGAGGTCGATAAGTCCTCCTCTGAAAGAATCAACAAAGCAACGTTGAGTTCGACGAACTCTGCAAGATTATTAGAGCTACTAGCTCGATGATTGGCTTACAAAGGTTTTATGGCTGTTTTGCATAAAGCTAGTTTTCTTTAGAAAAGACATAACTCCATGGCATCGACTAATCAGAATATTTTCAAAGGGGTAAGAAGTAAACTCTTTTCTTCTGATCATCTTCAACAACACCAACATCAACCACTGTATCTGTCTACAAAGGCACCTCCCCGAATCACCCTCGAGGAAGTCAACCTTGCATTCTTGGTAGTACCTTTAGTACTCAGGTTTTAATCATTCCGTTCAAGTTTTCTATGGTCTCTGAATCCGGCACCAAGTCGTCCTTAACCGTGGACACGGCTTTTCGAAAAGATTTACCCTGCAGGGGTGTACAATGTTTACCACGCGTACCGTCTGGCCCATTGCCTAGCTATTAGCTCTCTTCCATGGAAAGCCGGCTAGGTGGGAGCGGTGTCGACTTCTCTCTCGCTTGAGACTATCCAGGATCATCAGTGGCGGTAGGGCAAGTTCAGTGCCTCCAACACCCTGCCCCGCGGCCACTCATTTTCCTAAACACCACCATCCTCATCTCAGTCCTGGCCACCATCTTCACGCACACGCAAATGGAAGCTTGAACTAGAGGACCCTGGCTAGCCCCACCCGAGTTATTTAGTCTATGAGGGTTCCTGCAATTGCATAGGCCTCACGCATGGGTGCACGCTCGGTCTTGGCTCGAAGGCGAGAACTCGCAATTAGGCGGCGAGAACGAGACAACCCACCACATTCCATGTGGCCTCTCATCCCCACCTTTAAGCATGTTTATTTATCGGTATCCACATTCTCCACCATCATCCGGACATTCCATCAACATTTCCAACAATGAAATATCCACCGGACAACTAAGCATTTACTAAGCATGGCTAAGCATATACATAACGTAGTCAAGTAACTCGGGCCAACAAAGCAATCCTATGGATATTAGGAGGGAAACAGGTAATGGCATCGGAAACATAATGCAACTAATAGGATACTCTAATCCAACCAAAGTGACATTTGGAACCGCATGCAATATTATAGTGGAGAAAATATTTGCGGAAAACATAGGAGGAGACATGCTCAGAGGGGGATTACGCTTGCCTTGTTCAACATGCTGGTAATACGGGTCGTCAGGGTATTGTGGAGAAACCCGACTCCTTGATCTATCGATGTATAAGAACACGGAAAGCACAATCAAATACCACACCATATAAAACAAGTGCAATGCACAAGCACATGATGGCATGACATTTTAAATGCACCATAAAAGCATTGAACATGACCAACAAGTTAAATGGGGTCCCAATTATATTTATTGCATTAATTGGAATAATCCCCATATTTAAACCTAATGGAATTAGCCATCCTTGAAAAAGTACAATACTGAAATATTGCCCAAAAAATGCATGCAATTGATGTTACTGGATACCTCATCATTTTGTGAGCATTTTGATATAAGGAACACATTTTTCTGATGAACCAATTGAAAGTTATTGCATTTTCAATATTTGGTTTAGTGCTGCCATTTTATTAATTTATTTCTAGCAGCATGAAACTAAGTATCCATGATTGGAGATAAGGGGAAACATGAGGTACATTATGTACTGAACATTTTGATACCTCAAACTTAATTTTTGGATCCACAATTTTAAAGTTATGAATTTCCCAAAATCCATTTATTTTCTGCCATTTTAGTTAATTAATAAAACAGAAACTAAATTAATTTAGTTGGATGTGTGAGTTTTACCAATAGACTCCATTGATTTTTCTGAACATTTTGATATATTATTTGCAAATTTTGGACTAGTATTCCTAGAGATATGGATTTTACATGTTTATTAATTTTTTTGCCAGTTTTAAACATTTCTGGAAAAGATGCCCGAAACGTTTTGTACCCAGCTGTGGCCTAGCCACAGTCACTGACCAGTGGGGCCCGAGGCCACGCTGGCAGCCACGCAAGCGCGTGCGGCCCACCGCGGGTTGACCGTGGCGATGCCACGACCGTGGCGCGAGCGCGGTGGTGATCACCGACGATGGCGAGCACGTCGACGACGGAGGAGAGCGCACGCGAGGCCGAGAGGGGGCGCATTCGAAGCGCGATGCTACCGTGAGGCTACCAGTGGATCTAGGGACCTAGTGGTCACCGGAGTTGAGCACGGCGACGAGCTACGGCGGCGGCTGCGCACGGTCACGGTGGAAACTACGGCTACGCGACAACCTATCGGGAGAGGAGGAGAACGGAGATGCCCAGGAGCACGGCGTGCTCACCCTTGATGCGTGGGTACTCGCGGCATTGACGGAGGAGGTCGGAGACGGTCGTGAGCTTGCTCGAGGCGCGGAGGCCGGAGCAGAGGAAGACGAAGTTGGCGACGACGATTCCGGGCTCCCCTCTGCGATTCCTTGTGCGAGGAAGGAGAGGAGGACACGGCAGAGACAATGGCTGTCTTCGATCTGCTCGGGGCGGCCTGGAACGGCGGCGATGCAGCGGCGGAGCTCGGCTACGGCTCAGCCATGGAGGGAAGCGAAGAGAGAGGGAACTGGGGAAAATATCGGGGGAGAGAGAGAGCACGCCTCGGTGGTGGTCTTATCCACCTCGTGCGGGCCAGCGACGGGCAGGGGAGGGCACAACGGCGAGCTGGTGCGTCGCGAGCAACTCGGCGCGCGGTCGCTACAGGGAGAAGACGACGGCATCTTGCGAAAAGCCCCCTGCGGTTCTCTGTTTTCTCCCTTTTTCTGATTCTTTTAAAAACTAGTAGCCTTTCAGGGATTTTATTGAGGCATTTAAACATTTTTGAAAAATCTGAGAAAATTCATGTAGCCTTCCCATCACATGTAGAAGCACCACAAAAATTGGTGTTGCAAAATAAAATGTTTTGAGCAACATTTGTTCATAGAGTTGGATTATGGTATTTTTGGTTAATTTCAATTTGATGTTTCCTTATTAATTTGAGAGCAAGTGAAAATTATTATTTGTGAACTCTTGGAACTTCCTTGACAAATATATCAACTTGCTAACTTTTGTTTGTCAAGATTAAAATGTTTCAACTGGATCACCTCAATGCATGGATGCCATGATGCAGGACAGAAAGGAAAAGTGAAAATTTGGTTCAAATTTACAATACCAAAAGTGGGGCTGTTACAACATTCCAGGCCGCACCCTCCCCGTCGTCATGGCCCACATCGACGTCGGTGTCCAGAAATGATGGAATAGGAAGACATGTGTTCAGAATGAACAACTGGCTCTGAATAACCAGCCCAGCAAGAAGCTAAATTCTTCCATAACATAACAGGGCGGGGTTGCACGCGAGCCGAGTGACGTAGGTGCACATGAGTACTTCGCGCTCCATGTACATTCAGGCCATCGTTGGACAGTAGGGCGCCAAGGATGACATCGCAGTCTTTGCCCTACCACTCACCGACGCCGAGGAGCTCCTTCGTTGCCCATAAGGTCGAGGTGAAGGATGAGCTGCGTACCTCACCGAGGAGGCGCGTGGCGCCAAGCGACATCATCTTCTGCAAGCATACGTCGCCGCCCCGGGAGAGGCTCGCGTTCTTCTGCCGGACGAAGAAGTCGGTGCCTCCGCCGCCGATTTAGGTCAAGACGGAGGTTGACGTGGCCATTCTAGCGCAGCAGGCGGTACGTGACCCGGAGCATGATCCCGAGGAATTTGCGGGATTGTTCAACACTCGCGAGGATTCATGAACATAGTTCCGACGGTGCCTTTGTTCGATCACCATGGCCGGCAACTACGTCGACCTCAAACCTCCCGGCAACAATGGTGGTGAAGAGTCCGCTGAAACGACGCATGACCCAACAGCTGGGACAGCGGCGAAGGGCCAAGTGGCTGCGGGGGCGGTTACACCAGCATCAACTAGGAGGACTACAATGCATTCGACAACCTCTAGATTAGGCTTAGGTTTAGTTAAATTTCATTTAAATATGCAAAATGTCGTAAAATTCGTATATTTTGTAACAGCATATATCGGTATTCGGTACCCTAATAACACTCATCGCGATGCTGTTTTTTGGAGTACCAAGCAGAAGAGCTGCTATATTCATTGCGTTAGAAGAGAAGGTCGAGATGACCGGTGACCCAGTTTATAGGGAAACCGGGCCCAAAAACTTTACATCGACAATAGCACTACAAGGCATACACACACAACACCGAAAAGGTCGGCAGGGCGATGTCATCGTACATCAACAGCCATCGTGCTTACGATGGAGTGACTTCGACTTCCTCGCACCAACACTAGGATCGCTCGGTAAGGGTGACCCATCCGCCACGAGCTTGGTCGTCGTCTTCAACAACACCGGAGAGGGACGCCCTCCAATCCGGAGAAGAAGACCACCACTGCACGCCAGATGCCGACGGCATGCCGAAAGTGCTACTGCCACACACACCGTCCACCTCGAACCTCGGGTCCCTCTTGCCGGAGCCGGCCTCCCGAACGATGCCCCCAACAGGGAAACGACACCAAGGCGCCGTCATCGTCTGATCATGAGATCATGGGTTTCCCCTGGAGAGCCAAAGTTGGCCGGATCCGTCCGGTAGGGGCAGCAGCAGAACAGCGATACCTCCAGGAAGGTCAACCACGGCCGCAGCCGCCGTCATCGCCGGTCACGGCCGAAGGCCGAGACAAGGTCTTCACCCTAGCCGCTCACCACCTCAACGCACACCACGCACCGGCGCTGGCAAGCCCACCAGCCACTGCCACCCTCGGAGAAGCCAGCGACGAGGAGGCGTCGAGGACGCGCAGCACGCGTCCATCGCCATCCAGGCCCGACGGGCCCAGATCGGGCCCGCCTCCCTGACCGCCGCCGCCCCCACGGGCCGGTCGACCACCTGCGCGAGCCCTCCCCCAGCCACCGTTTGGCAGCGGAGGGGTAGAGTGGGGAGCCCCTAGCGCCGCCTGGGGGGGCGACGCGAGGGGGAGAAGAGATCTATGGGGCTTGCGGGGGAGGTTTTGGGAAGTCATCGCGATGCTGTTACCGCGCGTGATATTGGAGACGCTACTGGAGATGATCTTACAATACTTCGTCACAAGAAAAACATCGCGAGATGTCTCGATGTGGCCTCCTGGCTCATTAAAGCTGCACACAACTCTTCTCCGCGTCGTGCGCGTACTACAGAGAGGATCCACATTGATAATTCGCAAAAACAAAGAATCCCAGACATTGATTACTTCAGGCTGACGACACCATGACGAGACGTTTTTTTTGAAAGGATCTTACACTGCGTATTCAACCAAGAATACAACGAAAGACCAGAAATACACAGCATAACAAGCCGTCGAAACCCAAAGCAACAGCAACAGCAGAGAGCATCGCTGGACCACCGCAACGCTTGAAGAAGAACTCCGTCGCCGAGCATCGCCGGAGAAGAAGATCCTAGGCCACCTCCAACCCCGGGAAGAGGAGCACCCCACTCATGTTGGAGACCGCATGGGCCGTCCGCCGCAAGCGACGGAACTGAAGATCTCTGAACACGCACGACCATGGCACACCCTCCCCGCAACCACCTTTCATCCATCCATCCCTGCTCTGAGCCCGAACACAGCTCGCCGGAGTCGCCACTACTTGGTCGTCTTGATCACCATCTCCCCTCGCCACCTCGGCCAGCCAGAGAACGGAGAAGACCAAACCAATTCGAAGCAGAGCACATCACGAGAAACTCACCTCCCCATGCCACCATGGCCGGAAGAAGAGAGCTGCACGCCGCACCGAAGCTTAGCAGCCACCTCGAAGATCCCAAAAGATCAGCTCCTGTACAGGCGGCGAAGGCAGCTAGCGCCAGGCACCAGCTCCCCGCCGCACCACCCCCAGCACCCCAACGCCGTGGCCAGGAGAAGCCACGCCGAGACGAAGAAGGGGGCGAGGGACAAAACTCCAGACGCCGGCCAGCACCTCCGCCACACCGACCGCCGAAGGAGCAGCTGTCCTCACCAGATCCGCGAATCTGAGAGGAAACCACGCCGGGAGGTCGCCGCCCCCGCCCCGCAGAGCACCGCGTATAGCCATTGAAGATATATTTTTTAGATCAAAAGCGGGTGTGACCCCTCCGGTTCCATTATAAACGAAACCAGGCTAGCCAGAGTACACCAGTGTATCCAAGTTTCAAAGCGGAAACATAAACGAACTAAAGGGAAGAACAAGTAGAACTAGAGTTTTGCTACATAGCTTCCGGCACTAGACTAGAAAAGCTCTAAACACCTCACGCAGGAGGGAAAAGACGCAGTGCAGCAACTTCAGGAACTTCTTCAAGCGACCACTTCTCCAGTGAACACCATGGCCAGCTCGTTTGAAGATGAACGAGGCTTCATCAGCGGCGACGGCTGCAGCGACACTAGCAGTCCCAACGGGTGACCGGACTGAGGAAGGTGGTTTTATTGCTGGAGAACGGCCTTGGCGGCGACATGAGGTTGTCAACCGCTACCCCCACGTCAGCAAGTGCGGTTCCAAAGTAGCTGCTGAGAGTTTGGTCAGAAACATCTCCAGCTTCTTCAGAGCAGGCTCCTTTGAGAGGATAGACCAGCTCTTGAGTGTCTTGTGAATCATCCATAGGACCTGTTTAACATCGAGCCAGGGACAATTATCAAAGATCATAGCATTCCTAGTTTTCCAAATGCACCATAAAGTACAAGCACAGATGGTATTAAGTGCAGAGTTTTTGGTCTGGGAGACCCAAAACCTGCTGACAGCTTCTAAATTAACTCCTAGGTTTGCTCCAAAAACCGCAGAAATTGAAGCCCAGGTCTCCCTGGCAACTACACATTCATGGAATAAATGTGCAATAGATTCTCCTTCATTAAAAAAGACACAATCTAGAGGCTTATCCATCTTCCTTTTTTGCATATTATCTCTGGTCATTAGTTTATTATGAGACATCAGCCAAAGGAAAATATGAATTTTCGGAGGAACCAGCAGAGACCAGATCGAAGGAATGAACACAGGGATCACACCTCTGAAGTTAATAATGCTATAGAGGGAGCTAGTGGAATATACTCCTTTATTCTCATGTTGCCAAATCAGCGCATCGTCAGAACCAGAAAAGACTACACCTAACAGAATTTGCTCTAATTCATACCAACTCTCCATCATCTTTGGAGTAAACACTCTCCTAAAAGTTAATTTGATCGCGCCATTTTCTACTACCTCAGCTAGGGTGGCTCCCTGTTGATAACAGATCTCAAACAGAGGCCAAAATTGGACAGCTAATGGGGAGGAACCGAACCAGGTATCCTCCCACATTCTTATTTTCTTACCGTCCCCTACACTCCATCTGTACCCCGATTTTATACTAGCTAGTGATCATTAGCTACCGCCGACAGGTGATTAGCATCGGAGAACGGAAAAGATGGACAAAAATGATCCATGAGCTCTGCTCAGTTTATTATAGCTAGGAACTACGAGTAAGCTCGAGATGCTTTTTACCAGGTTGATGTGAACTATCGCGGTCCATTAAGTTTATAGGGAAGTCCAACACGCGAGTGACAAATTAAACCTTAATTAATTAGTACGCACTCTCTATAAGGTACTCTTCAAAATCACGATAAGCAAGATATATATGGCCTATGTCAATGAAACTTTCTTAGCACAGTTTTATAGTTATTTATTCTTAATAACAAATAATCCGAGAAGAATAAGAACATACAATCAGATTTAATTAGCTACCGTTATGTACTCCTCCAATCAGCATTGTAACAAGGGTCTTTCCGACCCATATTGAAATGAAAAATCTATGCATTGGTCATTGTGCACAAAAAAAGACACTCAATAAAATGAAAAAAGAGGGAGTTTATATTTGCAATATTAGATAATATATACCCAATTTAATATTTTCCCGATAGCTTTACTATTGTTTTGTATTTTATGTATTTAACATCTAGAAATAATATGTTATATTATCAGATTTCAACATGATTTAATTTTATCACTACGGGAAAATTACTCTCCGCTGAGTGGTCAAAAGACTCGGCGAAGCCCTCAATCCAGCTCGGCGAAGCCTTCACCGAGTATGGAACTCGGCGAAATAGACTCGGCAAAATTCGCCTCGGTGAAGAGGCTTCGCCGAGTGCTTTTTGTCGGGGGGACTCGGCGTAGCCTTCGCCGAGTGTCTTTAGACACCACTCGGCGAAGAAAAGGTGATCCAGCCCGTCCCTTGTCAGATGTGTGTCAGGCGAGTGTCAGGTCTTCGCCGAGTCTGGCGATACGACACTCGGCGAAGAGACGGCGCACAACCGCGCAACACGTGTCCAGAAAGGCCGGGCTCGGTAAAGAATTTCGCCGAGTTGTCGTCTTCGCCGAGTGCCCTCCTTGCTATTCGCCGAGCCGCATCGTCGCCGAGTGCTGCGTTCGCCGAGTCTCAAGTTCGCCGGGTGGTTCTTCGCCGAGTGCCGCGCGCTCCACGTGCTCGGCAAAGGTGGACCAAGAGGTCACCCTGGGCGACATCTTCGCCGAGTGCCTTGCTCGGCAAATCACCCATCTCGGCGAAGCACGTTCCCAGGTGACCTTTTGGCACCTGGAGTACCCCTTCGCCGAGTGCCAGACTCGGCAAAGGCAGGGTCGCCGAGTGCCCTACTCAGCGAAGGAATGTTCGCCGAGTGCCATACTCGGCGAAGGAGGTAAATTTTGCTAGAATTTTCCTGCTTTTTGAAAATCCCTGCGTTTGAAATACAATATGCACATATATATATATAGGTAAATTAACAGATGTATATATATAGGTAAATTAACAGATATATATATATATATATATATATATATATATATATATATATATATATATATATATATACTAGAGGCTGGGGCGCCCCTCGGGGCGCCTCCTAGCCGGTCATGTGCACGCTAATCATCGTCCCAAATAACAGAAGATTATGAGATTTCATAATCCCAAATAACAGAAGATTATGAGATTTCATAATCAACGCAAGATCCAAAAGCTGCACAAACATATATTCTTCCAGCTTTCTTCAAGTATTGTATAGTTCTACGGTAAACCATTAGTTCATTGCCGAGGTATCTCTCTTTTCTTAATTGTTGATTCAAATCACCTCACTGTACAAGCTCTAGGATTTCCTAGTGAAATTTCATTTCAGAACAAGAAAAAGATCTACAAAAGAATGAAAAGAATAGGGAGTGCAGTGCGGGCATAAACGTAGAACTGTATGCCCTGCCCAAAGAGTAAGAAGACAAAACTATACAAATTTCTATGTTCATTTTATCAACTGCGGTATTATTAAAAGGCAATTTCACAAAGGCCTATATACTCCATGACGTTAGGATTTCAAGTTCAGCCCACCACAATGCGCTTTTCCTTGGGATCGAATGATCTTGAGAAAACCCAGCGATCTTTTGCACCCTTCTGGTTACCCCTGCCACTGTCATCTCAGCCGTGGGTTATCATTTATGCACGATTTTACCAGCTCAGTGAGTGCTCTGACCTGCTCCTCGGGTACTGATTTGCATGTTGAGTCAACAATACCTGCCAAGGGCTTTTCGGCAGTGAGGTATACCAGTGTGCCCATGGAACCAGGAGCACCTACAATTGGAGTTTTAATTAATGACAAGAGCATGATAACTGCCTGTAGCATGAGTCATGTTAGCAGGATGCATAGCAAAATGAACTTGGGAATTCTTACCGTGCAAGTGCTCAAATAGTGATCCATTTGAAATATATTCAAACACCATCATTCGAGCCAATGGTTCTTTGTCTTCACAATAACCCACAAGTTTCACGAAATTCGTATGGTTCACTTGCGACAAGATTTAAATCTAGGATATAACATCATATCTATGTTAGAGACTCTCATCTTACAACATGAAAAACAATTAAACAGAAAATAGAGTTACATAACTTAGCTAACTACATAAGGACTATCTGGCGTTGTGTCCGGGATAGATGGAGATGGATGTTTAACAGAACATCAAGTTAGCCATGCACAATATGGCAAGCGAAGACAAGTTAGGTCCAACACTTTAAATATCAGTTGACAACAGTGGACATGTTCCCTAAAAAAGCAGTGGCCATGTGCATAGACAATAACCATTACATATAAGTGTACATATTGAATTTACTTTGTTATCAACTAAAGAGTGGAAGTAAAAATTAATAAATATCCCATGCTATTACAGCAGCAATGCATCATGTAAGAAAGAATAATCATGTAAAATTAAAACACATGGAACACAATATGCCCCTGCAATTCTAAAAGCTAGAACATAACCACCGAAAAAGCATGCATTAAGTTTTACAGTACCAAAAAAAATCCAATTTGAAACAAATTTGGAATATCATATTCTCTAAATACAAGGATAAGTGTTGGACAGGTTCAAAAGTATAAACCAAAAATAGTGTTATCCGACTAAAATTGAGAGAAAATAGGATGCATTCAGAGATAATACAAGCAAGAAGTTTTATTGATTCTGAACCAAGTGAGGTAGCAACACCATTGAATGTCTCTTCGAGATCATTAATGATACACTGGCCTGACATGATAGACAATCAATCAGTGCTTGATAAAGTTTTCAAAATGTGCAAGTGCAACAATCTAAGCAAGACGAAATGAATATAACTTCCCGTCTGATTTTCTTTTAATTTGTTCACCTCCTCTCACTGTCTTGTGGAAACATGTTTCTTCCATCTCATATTCGACTTCTGCTCTTGTAGCATCTTCAATCCTGCAGCACAATGTATAAAACTCGATGTGATAATCCACAAAGACAATATATCACAAAACATAAATAAACGATCTATTAAACAAGGGAAATATAGATCAAGAAGGGAGACATATAGTTACAGATGTTTCACATCAGAGAAATTTATTTAACAATTTCTCCAGAGGCCTTCTTAAATGTAAGTTGAGAGTGTAGCAAAACATGTATTAGCGCCATTGCTGAAATAGCAATCTTAATGAAGTACAGTGCAACTTGAGCTTGTTGGGTTACAAAATAGCTAACGGGACAGTTTTTGGGATAAACTCATAAAACTCGAAGCTGTTGTGGAGTGAGAATGATACACCTTGCACAAACTCAAATAGTAATAGGGGAGGGAGGTGTAGTATACGATGGAGAAAAAGAGAAGCATGGGTAAGCCATATATATTATGTGGTTCATCGATAATGAAAGTGTACATACTTGCTCATCCCGCGAATCGCCATCAACTGGAGAATTTAAGTCTTACGTGTGTAGGGGGGCTTTCTTTCTTTGGTAGTTCATCCCAACAAAGTAGCTGCCATCAAATCAACAAGGGAGCCTTCAGTACCAACCTACCACAAAAGTGAGGATGAAGCTAAGCATGAAAATGCAATTAATAATGCCTGAAAAAAAGTTATGGATCAGCTGATACAATGATAGAATATAGATTAATGTGCCATCCATACCATCATACAAATACTTATTTGAACAGTATAAACCAAAGAGGCTAGCTAGCTTACCTCATGGATTCAGCATATGCTTAACAGTAGCTCATAGGATGCAGTGTTTGGTTCTCTGCTTACCTACTCTGCTTCTCTACTTCAATGGTTCTGAACACCAAAAAAAACATGGTAACATGCATAAGAAATTATTAACAGCTAACCATTGGAATGAGGCTAGCGCTACAACACTCATATATAAATCTGACGGTACTTGCTCACTCAAGGTGCCTTTTTCTGGATGCACTTGAGCTGCCCACAGGTACCACCCAGCCGCAATATAAAGATGATTACACAACACAATACTTAGATGTGTTTTTCACTGGAGCATTTTCTACAAAATTAAAGAGCACAACTTGTAGAGACAGATACAATTATGGTTTGATGTGAAACGGAAACTCACTCTTTTCCAGCCAACAAAGTAAAACAAGATCAAGAATGTCCATGCGATTTGCTGCAGCTATCACCTGCCAGCTGCACCCAACACTCAGTTGATGGTCATTAATTGTAGGATTAGAACCTGAAGTCATAAGATCATTTTCTCAGATAAGGTAGAAGATACAGTAATTCTGAACAACATGTTGGATTCACCAAATCAGATAATCCAAGAAGTCCAAACAAAGACTTCTAATTATTCAGACATTTGTTTAGAGATCAACATGCAAGTCTTGAGCAGTACGTGTTGCTTCAAATGGATGAAAGACCAACCCGTTCCCTAACTCCATGTTAATTTGACATGGCTTTCTGCTCCATGCAAGGGAGACCCAAATCCTCCATGGTGTGCTGCTCCTGTAGAAGAAGTGGCTTCTTTAAGGGAGAAAGGGAGAAAAACCGAACCAACTACTAAACTAACAAACAACTAACCAAAATCTAATAAACAGAGTGTAGCAGTACCAAAAAAAGTAATTTTTTTGGAGGAAATGCTCACCTTGCCGCCGGATGAGGAAATCGTGGTGAAGGGGCAAGGAGATTGGCAGGGGCGGCGACGGCGGCTCCGGGGTCTAGGAGGAGCAGTGGCAGGGCGGCTCGGGGTGGAGGATGACCTCTGGCAGGGGCGGCTCGGGGTGGAGGAGGCGACAACGGGGCACGGCACGCGGCCGCGGGGGAGGCCGCAGCGGCGCACGGAAGCGGTGGAGGCCAGCCGTAGCTAGCTCGTGCCTCCCGCCATAGCTCCGGCCGACGCAGCAGCAGGTCGATGGGGGCTGCGGTGGGGCTAGGGTTTGGGCGGCGGAGATGGGGGCTGTGGGGCGGCGGGACAGTGGTGTGGAGGGGAGCGGCAGCGGCGGAGATGTGGATGGCGATGGCGATGGGACAGCGGCGTGGAGGGGAGCGGCGGCGCCGCGAGCGCGGGCACGGCGGCGGCGCGGATGGGTTCGAGGAAGAGGAGAGATAGCGCGGGCACGGCGCGAGGGGTGTGGGGAATTTGGTCGATTCGGGGCGAAATTTGTCCTAAGTCCCGCCGAATCTTTGCCGAGTAGTCTTCTTCGCCGAGTGTCCCTCTCGGCGAAGCGTCAGTAAAATAAAAAATAAACTAGTAATTACTTATTTGTATTAATTATTTTTATTAGGGGTATTTCCACCACACTCTAAATTCAAAAAATATAATATGGCATCACCTAATTTTTGGTGTGATTCCGACGCTCCTCGGCCCCCGGCTCCGTCGAAACCCCACACAGTTGACCGGAAGTCAACCGTGTCGTCTACCCCTTTCACAGGCGTCGAAAGGGAGTAGCTCAAAGGGCTTTTATACTTGGTTGTGTTAGGGTGGGCCATGTGAACATAAATAACCCAACTTGGGCACATGTTATCACATGATTCCATCCGTTGCACCCGAAATGGGAGTTTTCCACCTAGAAGAGCATAACCTTCGAGGGGGATAAGTGTGGTTTGTGAAGCCGGTCACACCTCGGAGTATTATGTTGGCTCTTGAATCCTCCCACCACACTCTAACACATATTATATGGCACCACCTAGTTTTTGGTGTGGTTCCGACGCTCCGCGGCCCCCGGTTCCGTCGAAACACCCCACAGTTGACCGGAAGTCAACCGTGTCGTCTACCCCTTCCACGGGCGTCGAAAGGGGTAGCTACAAGGACTTTTCTCCTTGGTTGTGTTTGGTTAGGTCATATGAACATTTGGAACCCAGTTTGGCCCCATGTTTTCACATGGTTCCACCCGTTGCACCCGAAATGGGAGTTTCCACCTAGAAGAGCGTAACCTTCGAGGGGGATAAGTGTGGTTTGTGAAGCCGGTCACACCTCGGAGTATCATGTTGGCTCTTGAATCCTCCCACCACACTCTAACACATATTATATGGCACCACCTAGTTTTTGGTGTGGTTCCGACGCTCCGCGGTCCCCGGTTCCGTCGAAACACCCCCACAGTTGACCGGAAGTCAACCGTGTCGTCTACCCCTTCCATGGGCGTCGAAAGGGGGTAGCTCGAAGGGATTTTATACTTGGTTGTGTTAGGGTGGGCCATGTGAACATAAATAACCCAACTTGGGCACATGTTATCTCAAGATTCCATCCGTTGCACCCGAAATGGGAGTTTCCACCTAGAAGAGCATAACCTTCGAGGGGGATAGGTGTGGTTTGTGTAGCCGGTCACACCTCGGAGTATCATGTTGGCTCTTGAATCCTCCCACCACACTCTAACACATATTATATGGCACCACCTAGTTTTTGGTGTGGTTCCGACGCTTCGCGGCCCCCGGTTCCGTCGAAACACCCCCACAGTTGATCGAAAGTCAACCGTGTCGTCTACCCCTTCCACGGGCGTCGAAAGGGGGTAGCTCCAAGGCTTTTATACTGGTTTGTGTTAGGGTGGGCCATGTGAACATAAATAACCCAACTTGGGCACATGTTATCACATGATTCCATCCGTTGCACCCGAAATGGGAGTTTCCACCTAGAAGAGCATAACCTTCAAGGGGGATAAGTGTGGTTTGTGAAGCCGGTCACACCTCGGAGTATCATGTTGTCTCTTGAATCCTCCCACCACACTCTAACACATATTATATGGCACCACCTAGTTTTTGGTGTGGTTCCGACGCTCCGCGACCCCCGGTTCCGTCCAAACACCCCCACAGTTGACCGGAAATCAACCGTGTCGTCTACCCCTTCCACGGGCGTCGAAAGGGGGTAGCTCCAAGGACTTTTATACTTGGTTGTGTTAGGGTGGGCCATGTGAACATAAATAACCCAACTTGGGCACATGTTATCACATGATTCCATCCGTTGCACCCGAAATGGGAGTTTCCACCTAGAAGAGCATAACCTTCGAGGGGGATAAGTGTGGTTTGTGAAGCCGGTCACACCTCGGAGTATCATGTTGGATCTTGAATCCTCCCACCACACTCTAACACATATTATATGGCACCACCTAGTTTGTGGTGTGGTTCCGACGCTCCGCGGCCGCGGTTCCGTCGAAACACCCCCACAGTTGACCGGAAGTCAACCGTGTTGTCTACCTCTTCCACGGGCGTCGAAAGGGGGTAGCTCGAAGGGCTTTTATACTTGGTTGTGTTAGGGTGGGCCATGTGAACGTAAATAAATCAACTTGGGCACATGTTATCACATGATTCCATCCGTTGCACCCGAAATGGGAGTTTCCCCTAGAAGAGCATAACCTTCGAGGGGGATAGGTGTGGTTTGTGAAGCCGGTCACACCTCGGAGTATCATGTTGGCTCTTGAATCCTCCCACCACACTCTAACACATATTATATGGCACCACCTAGTTTTTGGTGTGGTTCCGACGCTCCGCGGCCCCCGGTTCCGTCGAAACACCCCCACAGTTGACCGGAAGTCAACCGTGTTGTCTACCCCTTCCACGGGCGTCGAAAGGGGTAGCTCCAAGGGCTTTTATACTGGTTTGTGTTAGGGTGGTCCATGTGAACATAAAAACCCAACTTGGGCACATGTTATCACATGATTCCATCCGTTGCACCCGAAATGGGAGTTTCCACCTAGAAGAGCATAACCTTCGAGGGGATAAGTGTGGTTTGTGAAGCCGGTCACATCTCGGAGTATCATGTTGGCTCTTGAATCCTCCCACCACACTCTAACACATATTATATGGCACCACCTAGTTTTTGGTGTGGTTCCGACGCTCCGCGGCCCCCGGTTCCGTCGAAACACCCCCACAGTTGACCGGAAGTCAACCGTGTCGTCTACCCCTTCCACGGGCGTCGAAAGGGGGTAGCTCCAAGGAATTTTATACTTGGTTGTGTTAGGGTGGGCCATGTGAGCATAAATAACCCAACTTGGGCACATGTTATCACATGATTCCATCCGTTGCACCCGAAATGGGAGTTTCCACCTAGAAGCATAACCTTCGAGGGGGATAAGTGTGGTTTGTGAAGCCGGTCACACCTCGGAGTATCATGTTGGCTCTTGAATCCTCCCACCACACTCTAACACATATTATATGGCACCACCTAGTTTTTGGTGTGGTTCCGACGCTCCGCGGCCCCCGGTTCCGTCGAAACACCCCCACAGTTGACCGGAAGTCAACCGTGTTGTCTACCCCTTCCACGGGCGTCGAAAGGGGGTAGCTCCAACGACTTTTATACTTGGTTGTGTTAGGGTGGGCCATGTGAACATAAATAACCCAACTTGGGCACATGTTATCACATGATTCCATCCGTTGCACCCGAAATGGGAGTTTCCACCTAGAAGAGCATAACCTTCGAGGGGGATAAGTGTGGTTTGTGAAGCCGGTCACACCTCGGAGTATCATGTTGGCTCTTGAATCCTCCCACCACACTCTAACACATATTATGTGGCACCACCTAGTTTTTGGTGTGGTTCCGACGCTCCGCGGCCCCCGGTTCCGTCGAAACACCCCCACAGTTGACCGGAAGTCAACCGTGTTGTCTACCCCTTCCACGGGCGTCGAAAGGGCGTAGCTACAAGGACTTTTCTCCTTGGTTGTGTTTGGTTAGGTCATATGAACATTTGGAACCCAGTTTGGCCCCATGTTTTCACATGGTTCCACCTTGCACCCGAAATGGGAGTTTACACCTAGAAGAAATGGGTTATATCACATGTGAGTTTTCTTTTTTTTTTCTTTTCTGTTAATTAATTGCATGACGGCCGTGAAACACGCGTGGTAGGTGGTTGTCGGTGGAGTGGATAAGAACACTTGCTATGTGCTGACGAGAATAAATTGAATTATAAAACACACATATAACACTAGTACATTTTGGCAAATGGACATAATTGACTAACAAACAAAGAAAAAAATTACAACATCACAACAATAAACAATAAAATAATTAACACCTACGATCTTCTCATCAGTTATCTTCTCCTCCGGCCGATCCCATGCCAGATGGCCCTCCGAAGCAGTGGCCTCCTGTCCTGAAGAACGGACCCGGGTCGACTACCTGCTCCACATGATTCGGATAGTATGAACCAGTGACTGCTTTGTCGTGGTTGAGTAGGGGTCGTCAAACTCAGACGGTGGAAGCTCAGGCTCTGGCACCTCCACATCGTAGATGGTAGGAACTTCTGATGGGTTCTTCATCCACACCATCACACTCAGGTACCAGCTGTCCTCTGGCTTGAGCATTTCCACAAGCTGCCCACCTAGCCTGTTGATGAACTGGTTCACGGCTTGGGGCTCCCACACCTCCCGTGGGAACCTCTCAAACCTCAGCTTCGTTAGGTACGGCAGCTCCGATGCCCGCCCTCCATGCCCACGATGCCAGCGGCTCATCGCGAGCGTCTCGCCGTTGACGACGAGGCTGGGGGAGGCTTGGAGGACACGAGTGCAGTCCTCGCTCAAGCGGAAGCGCACGAAGAAGTCGAATGGAGGAGCGCAAACCTCCACCTTGACGTTGCGGCGGTTCACACAACACTGCACCACCACCGCCCCCACGACCGTCTCGGCGACACCGGTGGCCGGCTACCTCCCACCGTCGCCATGAGTGCGCGTCCGCTCCACTTCTCCTCCAGCTTGACCATGCCGGGAGTGCGAGACAACACGCAGTGCCCACGCTCGGGGTGTTCAGACTCAGCAGAACTCCACATCGATCTCCTCCAGAGATTCACGCTGAAACAAAACACCCGGTTTCCCTAGCTACAGCCCTACAGTGATTCACGCTCGAATGCCTTGCATTCACTGTAGGACGTAGCTAGGGAGACCGAATGTTTTGTGTTTGAGCATGAGTGAGTAACCTGTCTGAGAAGTGGCCTATTTATAGGCGTCGTTAGGGCTGAAAACGGGCGCCAAAACGAGACGCAAAAGTGGTGAAAAGAGCGGGAAAACGCAATATTTGCCGAGAGGGACACTCGGCGAAATGAACCACTCGGCGAAGTTTTGACGCGAAACTAAAATATTTTTCCCGCCCACCATCTTCGCCGAGAGAAACACTCGGCGAAGAGAAAAACCCGGCGAAGAAATGGTGCGGGGCGAAATTTCGTTTCCCGCCCGAAACTTTGCCGAGTGCTGGCCACCAACACACTCGGCAAAGGGGGCCTAATTCGCGTGGCAAACCCAAAAGTTTCGCGCGCATTCTTTGCCGAGAGGGGCACTCGGCAAAGCAAAGTTCCATTAAATATTTTTTTTTACGGTGACATCTTCGCCGAGCGGGACACTCGGCGAAGAAAAGTTCCATTAAATAATTTTTTTACGGTGACATCTTCGCCGAGTGGGACACTCGGCGAAGGGCAGCTCCGTCACGACGCCCGTGGTCCCACTGTCTGGTGCCACGTGGCCCTCCTTTTCGCCGTGACCTCAGCTTTGCCGAGTGTCTTTTTTGGTCGTTGCCGAGAAAATGGTTCTTCGCCGAGTGCTGTTCTCGGCGAAGTATGTTTTTGCCGAGTGGTCTGCACTTCGCCGAGTGTGGTTTGTCCTGCGTCGGCGTAGGCCTCTTCGCCGAGTTGCCCCCGCGTTTTAGCACTCAGCGAAGCTGAGACCACTCGGCGGCGAGTCATTTTCCCGTAGTGTATTGATGTAGATGACGGGTTTTGTACCTTGGTTTGAGATAGGAAGGTGATTACAAAAAATCAACCAAGTTTCTAACTATATATGCATTATATATGTAAATGATTGTTGATAGAACTGGACTAAACTCTACCTTATTTGATTATTGGACTTACAGATAATTTATACATCCTTTTTTCGGTGGCGGACGGCCGGGTCGGGCGAGGTTCCGGCTCCCCGACGTCATCTGTGACGCCAAGACCAGAGATCGATCACCGGTAGCTGGGAGCTTACAAGATGCAGAGAGAAGAGTGTGGGTGGGAAAACAAATTCGGCTAGCTAGCCGCTGTGCATGCATGCACGAGACCGCGCCGACGGCCATGTGCAACAACCACTGTTTGACTGTGGGTAGCGCTCAGAAGCACGCACCGGACCAGAATCATGGACAAAGCCTCAGAACGGCGCGCGGCCGGGTTGACAGCTCTAGGTTTCGTGGCGGAAACTCGCCGAGACACTCAGATCATCAATTAAAGAGATAAATTAAAGTAATATACTAGAATAATAAAAACCGAATTCCCGGAGAGGGAACTCCGGGAAGATACAATAAATTAAGATTAAGTGGTAGGAATCAACGCGCTGGATTACTTTCTTTATAATATATATAGGTCTGGCCCTTTCGAATAAAACATCAACAATCGGAACTTGTTGTTTCTTAAATTTTGGTTGTAGTTTCTTAAGTTTCGATTGGAATTGTACTTTTCCGTTAATTGAGGAATATGACACGGCGTGTTCCGCGACCCGAACACGTTAACGCGCCTCAGGCAAAGCTGCCAACCCGCCGCCGGCCGCCACTCATTACCCCTCCGTGATCCGTCGCCATCGGCAATGACCTGAGAGCGAGTTGCGTATCCAGCGACATCTACCTACGTCTGTCTGCGCAAACGATCAGCACATACCTTTTTGTGCTATCAGAATGTAACTCACCATCGGCATCTACGCATAAATGGAATTCCCTTGAGCTCTACTCATGTCCCTGGCTGATAGAACCGCGCATTTTAAGCTATTAACAGAGTATCCTTCAGAACAGACATGAGAGCAAAACCAGGCAGAGTAGATACATACTCTTGATTGTCAGCAGCTAGCGATCTGTGTAGCGTGTGTAGGGCTTCGGAGTAGCTAGCACTGAAGCTACCCAAACAAAATTATCTGTACCTAGGTAGTTGCTGCCTCGCTCTCGGACGTCAACCTTGTCTCCCATGCGAGAACGAGCGCCGGATGTGTCCTGCCCGATAAATTCCAACTGTACGTCGTCCTCCTTGGCATGTGTGAATGGTGTGCTTCCTTTGTCAAGAACAAAGAACATGCTCGCGGACGGACCAAGAAATCACGAACCATATATGCAGCTCTGCTGACCGTTGAACCATGCAGTTTGTATATCTACCCACTCCGTTTCTATATACTCCGTATAAGATATTTTAGATATTTCAGTACAGACTACATAAGGATCAAGATGGGTAAGAGCATCTCCAGTCACGATTGCCAAAATCAGCCCCCAAACTGTCCGCGGACGCGTCCGGACGCGTCCGTGGACAGCCCCTAAAAGTGACCTCGTCCAACCATGTACCCTAAAATCCCCCAAATTGTGGGGTCACTTGCATATGATTGGTGGAGAAAGAGAGAGAATGATCAATCAAGGACAAAACAAAAGAAAACAAAGGAAAAGATGTCCCATCGGACGCGTCCGGTCGCGTCCGGCCACCCCCAAACCCTCCCCACATATGCCTTGGGTTTGGGGGTTGCCGGACAGACCGGACCTATGGGGAGTGTTTGGGGACCTCGCTTGGGTGGCCGTTTTTGTACCAAATGGCCTCCGGACCGTCCGCCCGGACGTATAGGGCGGGTTTGGGGTCTCCGCTTGGAGATGCTCTAAATGCACATATTTAGACACGTCTAGAAGATACATACGTATTGGAAAAGAGTTGAAACATCTTATATTTACAAACGGAGAGAGTATATGTCAAGACAAACTATATATGACCTTCTTAATAGAATTTTTCAGACACTAGGGTGATATGGTAACTTGGTGAAAAAAATACATGTATATATGCATCTAGAAATTGTGAAAAAAATACAATGTTACAAGATATGTATATACTATATATACACGAGAAATTTCTAAGAAAATATGGAAATACGTGAAATTAGAAAAAATTAAGTCAAAATAAATAATTATACAAAAACATTTTTTTACCAAATTCACTTGTGTGTGTACGTGTTCTATATGTAATCTACATGTATGAATTCTTTCGTAATATTTATTAATAAACTTAAAAATATTTTTTTGTTAACTACAAAATATCATGATTTGTATGATACTAGGATCTGTTGCGATATCTCTCATTGTTTTTCCCTTGCAAATATGAATTCTTTGATTTTTTTTATCTTTATTTTGCCGTTT
Organism: Poa pratensis; assembly: GCA_947311845.1. Classification (NCBI taxonomy): domain Eukaryota; kingdom Viridiplantae; phylum Streptophyta; class Magnoliopsida; order Poales; family Poaceae; genus Poa; species Poa pratensis. The sequence goes on from CAMZMU010000079.1 coordinate 7,832,944, forward strand.
TAGTGATAATCAAACCCCCCAAAAAGTTCCTCCGAGAAACGTGTGAAGAACTTATTAAGAGCAAGAAACACTTTGTTACCTCCCCAGCAAGAGAAGCACAAAGACCTACGAGACTTACCACTTCGGAGAAGGATGCTCAGTTGCGCTCCTTCCACACTCTCATATCGGGCCATTCTACACCTAAATCCACTAAGATTTTCTTAGGTCCATGGTGATGATGACAACCTAATTTTTATTTCCACAACTCCTGCGTGAATCTCAATCGCGGAAGACATTGAACCACGCGGGACGTCGGCCACTTAGGCACAAGAAAATCATTTCTTACACAACAGGCACAAGAAAATCTTTGATGACTTAGATTTTGCAAAACCCTTTAACTATTTGCATTGTCCCCTCGGAATTGATTTGCCAGTCACCTTTTATTTGGGCAATCGACTGACGGATATTCCGTTTTATTCCTTGATGCTCTTTTGCATGAATTGTTCCTTCTATGCTTTCCAGATTTATCGACCGGTAACCTCCGAATTTGACACTTTTTGTCATGTAAACAGCGTGTACACACGATGACATGACACAGGTCGATCGGTTTTCAGTCATGGCTGATCTTATAGCTAGGTCGAGTGATGGCTACCAGGAGTTTCGATTGAGTGGTAAAAGTTGCTGCTCACACCTACGCCAAGCTCTCCGTACGTGTCCCGGAAGATTATCTTTTCTGATCGAGACATTATTCCCCTCTGCTTTATGGTAGGTGGCTTATCCAAAACAAAAGCTTGATTAGCCATATCGTAGAGGCAGGTGTAGTACTGTATAGCCGATCCAAATTATCTGCTTGTAGTGGAGACCGGAGACAACTCCCTCCGTTCCAAAAGAATACAACAACTCCTCCGTGTCGAGGTCATCAACAACTCCTTTCGAAAAAGCCGCGAAGTCCACATGATGAACATTCACGATTCTCGACATCTAAAGATAAACAGAACAATAAAAGCCATCACAACGACAACTATATTTCATTTTCCGAACTAGGCATACACACTTTTCCTAGAAACCATAAACATGGCATTACATTTTCTAGGGTTAGGGTTTGGCCCTACAAATCCCTAGCCATGGCATACAAATCATAACCCATAACCATGGCATACAAATCCTAAAGCCTATGGCCAAAATATCAACACGAAGCTAAAGATTTTGCACCCCCACATTAATTTCTAGGGTTTCCACGAAATTACACAATACAACAAAATGCCAAAATTTGTGTTGGCCAAAATTGAGGGGAACAAAGGAGTTTACCATGGAGAATGCAGAGGACACGAATTCAACGGATAAATCCCTCCGATTCGGTGGGATTTGAGTGGAAATGGAGTAGGAGCAGTGAGGGAGAGAGAGAGAGATAGAGCTTTGGGCTGGAGGAGGAAGAAAGAAAAGGGTGAGGGAAGGCCGGCGTCGCGGGCTGTGCTTTTTAAGTTGTACGGCGCCATGTACCGTGGCGCCATGGTCAGTAGTACTGCGCCCCGGGCGCCGTACTTACGGCTCGTGGGCCCAGCTACGCCTACGTGGCGCGATCAACAGCGCCATGGACCAGGGCGTCGTATAGAAGAGCACGGCGCCCCGAGGGCGGGCGTCGTGGAAAAGGGTCAGATCGTGAAATATTTTGAATTTGGGTCCATTTTGTGAATTGATTTTAAAAAGGGTCAAATTTGCCTCTGGTCGCTTACTTTCTCACACCGCCACGTCAGAACAACAGCGAGATCGGTATTATATGTAGTTGGGCCTGCCTCATGGGCTTGGGCCTTGCGTCACACTGACAAATTTTTGTTTAACATCCATTTCTCTTGCTGCATTTTCTACTGAAATATTACCATCTACTCGTATCGCACCATCGTTCTCTTTTTATCCTCCCTATTTGTTCCATCTTTTGTTTTATTCCCCTAATCAAGATGATTTAGGTCCCATCTCATAGTACTAAAAGAGAACACAAGGAACATGACGTGATGTCTTGTTTCGTACCTACTGCAGACCAAAATGTCAATCACCATTGACATTTGTCACCAGATTTGATTCCCATGCATACTAAGCTACATGATCCGACAACACAAGCAACACGTACTGGGGAAGGCTGTTTTATAAGGGGAGAGGTTGCCCTCTTGTTTTTGGCGAGAATAAGGGGCGGTGGTCAGAAGAAATAATAGAGTGGGAGTACTCCGTTCCAAATTAATTGACTTCCATTTGTCCACATGTGGATGTATCTATACGTGTAACATGTCTAGATACATCCATGTGTGAATAAATGGAAGTCAATTAATTTGGAACGGAGGGAGTAGGTAAGAACATCAAACAATCTAGTTAACGCACTTACAATGTAAGATTATGCTTAGAAAGATGGTTCTAAACGGGGTCATCATCGCAATATATATGAACCACATGAAGTACGTATTACTAGAACAAAAATACTCGCATGCATGCACGCAAATGGAATCCATATGATGAATCTTAATTGAATCACTCCATGGAGTAGCAACACTGCTTGAATGCCTCGAGGTTGTGTCGAAGACGGGCACGAAGGCGTCCACGCTGCCGTCGCCGAGGTAGGACGGCACGATGAAGAGCATCCCCTCTGTCGGGAAGTACGACGGCATGAAGTATGTTGGGCTCCCGGCGCCGAAGTCCAGCTCGTAGAACGGGAGCGTTAGCCAACTGTCCACCTCGAGGTCCGGGCACAGGGCGTCGTGCAGCACCGCCGTCTTCTCCAGCCCCTCCCGCTCCACGGCCCCGGAGCTCGCGAAGTCCACGAGCGACTGAAAGTAGGCGCCGTCCACTCGCGCCACCGCGTCATGGATCACCTGTGCCGCGTGCTTCAGCGGCCGGCTTAAAAGGTCACCGGCCGTGGCGCGCGGGAACGCCCACAGGACCAGGTTGCCGAAGTAGTCGGGCGGCGTGGCCAGGCGCCGCCGTCCGTCAACGGAGATGCGGATGGTGGAGGTCTCGCGGGGGCCGAGGCCCCTCGCGCGCGCCATGGTGCGCCAAAGGTGCGCGAGAATGGTCTCGAAGCGGCTGAACGGCCGGCCGCGTCCCTCCGACGCCTTGGCGCGCAGACAGGCGATGAAGTCCATGGTGAAGTGGGCCTTGTGGATTATCACGCTGTCAGCTTCGGCTGGTGTCCGTGGTCGGAGTTGGGCGTCGGGCGGTAGTACTCGACCCCGCGGTGCTCGAACTCGACCAGCGGCGGGTCGCGCGGCTTGAAGAGGTCGGCCTGGTTGTGCGGCGGCGGCGGCAAGGACTGGCCGACGCGTACATCGAGCCCACGCGCCGCACGGCCCCAGGCGACGAGGAAGTCGCTAGTGGCGTGGCCGTCCGCGACGGCGTGGTTGGCCGTGAACCCGACGGCGAGCGAGCCGCAGGCGAACCGGGTGAGCTGCACCTGCACCACCTCCTCGATCTCCCCCTCCAGGTCCGGGTGCAGCTTGAGCAGCTCCGGCGTGGGCTTGCTCGGCGCGGCGTCGGCGAGGGTGGCGCCGTCCACGCGCGCCTCCACTAGCCGGGCACCACGGTCGTTGAGCAGCACGCCCGGCACTCCGTCCGGGCCAGCTCCGACCTGGCCGGCGAATAGGCGGTAGACACCGAGCACGTCGGCGAGTCCGCGCTCGATGTCGGCCGTGGAGGGCGCCGGCGCCGTGAAGGCGTAGACGATGGCCATCTGGATGTGGTACGTGATCCTGTCGAACACCGAGGACGGTACGTGCTCCGTCGTGTCCGGCCGCGGCGTGCCCTCGGGGTACCTCGGCTTCACCAGCTTCGAGCTCACCACCTTCACCTCCATGACGTGCGTGTCTAGCGGTCTAGGTACACTCGTGTCTCGTCTAGACGTCGGCAGATGATCTCGTTGTTGTCTTGACCGCTCTACCGGCAGTGCACTGACGATCAAGTGGCAAGCGAGGAAGATCGGCCGATGGATGAAAACTAAAGAGCAAGCGCATACACACTGCACTGGTGACGACGAGGGAGGTGCCGGGGGTATAAATAAGGAGCGCTGAAACGGTGGTAGGTGGTAATGATCATGTTAATTAACATGCTTGGTTATCATGTAACGTACATGTTCGTGTTCTTGGATGAATTGATCGTCGACATCGATCGCATGGATATGGTCAGATGGAGACCTGTTCTGCGGCAGTACAGTAACAAATCGGTAATATTCATCTAGATATACATGACAGTTGACAAGGAAAAATGCACTGTCGGCCTGTCGCGGTCATGGAGTAGCAAATTGACACGCTCCCTGCCTCCCTCCCCTCGTATATACTCCCTCCGTACCGAATTAGTTGATGCAGGAATGTCTAAATATGGATTTAATTTGTCGTGCTTTAGTGCGTAGATGTATTCGTATTTAGACAAATTTGCACCAACTAATTTGGGATGGAGAAAGTACATAGGTAATGGTTTCACCTTTTTTTTTACGAAACACAGTACAACGTAGGCGCTCATATACACGCGCCTACACTCACCCCTATGAACGCGCACACACCCTATCCCTATGAGCATCCCGAGAGACTGAGCTGGCGGATCAGGTCTTGAGATTAACGAAGTCACCACGGCCGCCTCGCTGTCGACGGGAACGTCGTCTTCCATTGAAAAATATTTCGACTAAATGAGAAACACCAACGTCAAAACTGGGGTTTGAACTCTAATGAGATGGGGTACAACCACTCCCTTAACCACTGCGTCGATTGATGCATGCAGCTTTTATTGAATTTATTGAAAGTCAGATCTTACAACAGGGATAATGGTTTCACTTGATACCTGTAAACAACTTTCATCTTGGCGTACGTTCAGGCAGTGTACGTATATCTATACACACCCATTGACGTTTTCTGCAGAACGGCCGGGACAGCTTGCCGGTATATGACGTTCGCGCATGCATACGTACGTACGTTTAGCTAGGTCAATATTACCAAAAGTCTTGGTTTCCCCTCTTATAGCATCCTAGTCTAACACTATCTTTTGACGTTATATGAGAGAAGACAAGATACTAGTATAACACTATAATCTTCATCATTCTTGTTAGCAGCATATCGGGCCGATGTTGCGACCTTTGTTTCTTGAATATAATACGTTGTGCTCTTTGTAGTGTATAATCTTTATTAGTCTTGCAACCAATCAGTTAGTGTAACGTGGGTTATCTATCAAAACCTATTGACCAAGTTCTAGAGAAAGTTCCCCGACCTTAATAGTGAGGGTTACAAGATGAAAAAGTCCACTTCCCTCCTATCATGAGCTATTCCCTTGGTTGGGATATTTGTAGTGTATAATCTTTGTTAGTCTTGCAACCAATTAATTGGTGAAACGCGGGAATCCATCAAAACCTATTCACCAAGTTGTAGAAGAAAGTTCTCAGAGTACCTTAATTGTGAGGGTGAAAAGTCCACTTTCCTCATATCATGAGCTATTTTTTTGGCTCAAATTTTTGTTATTTTTTTGTCCGTCTAACCACCATCCTAAACTATCATATGTATCTTGGAGCACTTATGTCCTAACTCTCTCCGACAAACAACATTTGCTTACGCTTTTGTTTTCTTTTCTTCTATTGGTAATACATGAATATATATAACCATGAACCTACGAACATTTTAGAACCGATTTCTTCAGACCCGCAATTTTTTTTGAGTTTGTTAACATTCTATTTTATTAAACCCTAACTCTTTTTTAACACGTTAACATTTAAAAAAAATTAACCATTTTGTTGACTAATGAATATCTTTTAAGCTCCTTGAACATTATTTCTAACCCGTGGTTTTTTTTAACATGTAGGCATGTTTTTGGACCTGCGATTTTTTTTACAAACATGACTATTGGTCCGGCAGATTTTAAAATATTCACATCTATGAAAATGTTTATACATCTCGAACAATATTCGCGGATTGGTACAATGATTGGATTGCCATGTGTAGAGGGAAGATGTCGCAGGGACGACGGGGCAGGTGACTAGTGAGGTTCCGGCGCCGCGACGTCATCTGTGGCGCTGGGAGCATGCGAGATGCAGAGAGAGATGTATGTGTGTGGGAAAATAAACTCGGCTAGCAGCTGTGCATGCATTGCATGAGACCGCTCCGAAGGCCAAGTGCAACAACCACTGTTTGACTACGGGTGGCGTAGTGCCTGGAGGGTTCCCTTGAGCTCTACTCATGTGCTGACTCCTGACCTGCTCAATTCTCGCAAATTAACAGGCCGACGAACAGAGTGCCCGATCGGAGGGTGGCGTAGTATCCTTCAGAACAGAACAAGAGAGCAAAACAGATCGTTTACTGTTAACGATCTGTGTAGCGTGCAGGGTGTCGGAGTAGCACAGAAGTTATCCAAACAAACTTATCTGTACCTAGGTAGCTGCTGGCTCGTGCTCCGTCTGCTGTCACTCTTGTCGCTGGTTAGTGGTTAGTTACCACTGGCCGACGAACAGAGTGCCCGATGAATTCCAACCGTCGTCCTCGTTGGCATGTGTGAATGGTCTCTTTCTAAATATAAGATATTTTAGATATTTCAGCATCGGCTACATACCGATCAAGATGGGTGAATGGACATATTAAAACGCGTCTAGATATAGATACGTATTGGAAAAAAGCTAAAACATATTATATTTAGAGACAGAGGGAGTATATGTCAAGACAAACTATGGCCTTCTTAATAAAAAAGTTCTGACCCTAGGGTGATACGATGGTGATATGGTAACTTGGTGAAAAAAATACATGTATATATGCTTCTAGAAAAAAAAATACAATTTTACAAGATATGTGTATACTATATATACGCGAGAAATTTCTAGGAAAATATGGTAATACTCGAAACCAGAAAAAAAATGAGTCAAAATAAATAATTGTACAAAAACATATTTTTTTCTTCCAAATTCACTTGTGTGTGTTCTATATGTAATCTACACATATGAATTCTTTCGCAATATTTACTGATAAACTTAAAATATATTTTTTGCTAGCTAAAATATCATGATTTGTATGATACTAGGATCTATTGCGATATCTCTCATTGCTTTTCCCTTGCAAAGATGAATTCTTTGATTTTTATCTTCATTTTGATGTTTTAGTGATAATCAAGCCCCAAAAAGTTCCTCCGAGAAACGTGAGAAGAGCCTATTAAAAGCAAGAAACACTATACACGATGCCTTGTATACCTCCCTATCTAGCAAGAGAAGCACAAAGACCTACGAGACTCACCACTTCGGAGAAGGATAGTCAGTCGCGCTCCTTCCACACTCTCATATCGGGCTAGTTAAATCAACTAAGATTTTCTTAGGTCCATGGTGATGGCGACAACCTAATTTTTATTTCCACAACTCCTGCGTGAATCTCAATGGTGGAAGACATTGAACCACGCAGGACGTCGGCTTAGGCACAAGAAAATCATTTTTTACATAGCAGGCACAAGAAAATCTTTGATGACCTAGATTTTGCAAAACCCTTTAACTATTTGCATTGTCCTCTTGGAATTGATTTGTCCGGCACCTATTTTTATTTGGGCAATCGACCGACAGATATTCCCTTTTATTCCTTGATGCTCTTTTTGCAGGAATTATTCCTTTTACGCTTTCCAGATTTATCGACCGACAACCTCCGAATATGACACTTTTCTCATGTAAACAGCGTGTACACACGATGCCATGACACAAGTCGATCGGATTCCAGTCGTGGCTGATCTTATAGCTAGGTCGAGTGATGGCTACCAGCTGGGGTTTCGAGTGAGTGGTAAAAGTTCCTGCTAACACGTATGTAAGTTGGGTCGCAAAGCTCTCCGTACGTGTCCTGGGAGATTTATCTTTTCTGATCGAGGCATTATTCCCCTCTGCTTTATGGTAGGTGGCTTATCCAAAACAAAAGGTTGATTAGCCATATCGTAGAGGTAGGTGTAGTACTGTATAGCCGATCCAAATTATTTGCGTCTAGTGGAGACCGGAGACTACGTAGTTACTAATCGCCAATTCTTTCTGACTTGATCTTTCTTCTCTGATTAGATGCTTGCCACTTGCTTTTGGTTCGCCGGTGGTCCGTTCGATGTGTTCAAACTCATCGAAGTGGAAGTTGTTGACTTATCGTCTTTATGAAGGTATATTTGAGAATTGCTGACACGGCAACGCACGCACACCCTTCAGCACTTTGTTGAAACATTCGTCCATGTTGCTTGTCATGTAACCGTACCTCATGCCTTCTATCCTTCAAGTTCCTATTTAGAAACTCTTTACCCCTGGGGGTTGCAAGGCGGAATATTTTGTCATACAATTTCTTGAAATGACGAGCGGTGAAAGCTAGACGGCAATCTTTGAGCTCATCAGATAATTCCTTACTTCCACATGCCCTGTAGAAGTTTGAGACAAAATGTCTCATGCACCACCGATGGTGCACACGACCATATATCCTGGAATTTCAATCTCCACCGCATTTAGTATCCCTTGGTGGCGGTCCGAGATGATGCAAATCTCCTTTTCTGGTCCAACAATCTTGGTCCTCACTAGACCTAGGAACCACTCCCAGTTGTCATTGTTCTCCGCAGACACCAAAGCAAATGCCAAAGGCACCAATCTGTCCCCACCGTCATGCGCTATAGCGACCATGATTATGCCCTTGAACTTGCCGGTCAGGAATGTCCCATCCACAGACAAAACTGGTCTACAATGTTTAAATGCCCCTAATGCATGGCTCAAATGTCCAGAATGCACGCTCAAAAACCCGGACAGTTTGACCTTCATGTGTCCTAGTATCCATGCCTTTCGGCTCAACCACATAATACATTCCCCGGTTTGTTGCCGCCATGACTCCCAACACCATGCCAATGCGGTTGTATGAGTCTTCCCAATCACCATACAATATCCTAAAGGCGGCTTGCTTGGCCTTCCATGCCTTGCCCGGAACCCAATGGCTGCGGCCGAAAGAAGCAAGAGATCGACAATGTCCGTATCGAGCTGTGGGTGTTCCTCTCGCCGAACTTGGGGCTGGGATGCACCGACCAGATTGAGGGCGCCCTGGGGATGATCATGCTGCACTACCACGAACAAGAAGACGGGGCCGCCGAGCCAGTCGACGACGTGGGCCGCGCTAGCACCGAGGAGGAGCCGTCTGGTTCTGAAGATGTCATGGAATTGGAAGGTCTAGAGGATCAGCAAGGTGAGGCGGTGCCGGACGTGCGCGAGGCTGCGCACGAGATGGTCATGGCGGAGCCCGACGATGTGCCGGAGGTGGGGTTGCCCGTTGTCCTCGTGGATGCGGCTGGTCCTCCTCAGGTCGAGGCAGCCGCTCTAGTGGGGGACGCTGCCGAAGCACTCCTGCTCTTGGGTGGCAATATCTACAGGGGAGAGAGGTTAAAACTGACAGCAGTGGAGGCTCTTGCTCTTTTACAATTAAATTAGGTATAGGCAGGACCCCAAATGCATTCTGTTTCTTTTAATGTTTTCCGCAAACGGCTGAAGCACTTGCTGTTCCAGTGAACAAGCTATGGCCCCAAAAACATTTGTTGCTGCTCCAATTTTTCTCTGGAGCATGATGTTGGTTCAGTGTGAGAGTAAAAATGCATTTTAACCAAGACATTTGAAATCTGATGGAAAATCTTTTGGTGGATTTTGGTTATGTTGTTTCATGTTGACCCATTTTTTTATAGATAAAGGGAGTTTTATTACTTAAGATGTTTAAGCATTACACCCAGCCTCTGCATAACTAAGATGCACACAGCCGAAACAAATCTGAAAGTTCTAAAGATAAAAAGGCGAATTACATATCAGAATGAGAAAGTGTAAAAACGCATATGGTGGTGGAGGGCCGATCCGCAAATTATGCTGCCATCCATGTCGGGATAAAAAGTCTCTCGCCGTATCCTCCAGTCTTGTACAGACCTCCATAAACAGGTCTCAATGCACCACACGTTGCAACTGAGACCACAAACGGAGTGTAGCAGTAGTCCTGTAGATAACGTAGATAACCTGTATAAGAGAGCAATTTTTATCGTTAAAAACCATGTCATTTCTACATAGCCAAAGCGACCATATTACGGCTAGCGCTGCCACCCTAATAAGTTGTTTGAATCTATTATCCACACCGTTCAGCCAGTTGCCAAAAATATTAGCAATGCTTTTAGGTGGGTAAATAGTAGAACCTATCTAGATGATTGACCATATAGAACTAGCTAATTTGCACTCGAAGAATAGGTGTTTTATCGTCTCGTCTTTATGACAGAAGACACACTGTCTACTTCCATGCCAATTGCGTTTCGCAAGGTTGTCTTTTATAAGAATAACTCCTCGACGAAGATACCACGCAAAAACCTTGTTTTTTAGTGGAATTTTCATCTTCCAGATTTTCTTATTATTGTCGACCGGCACAACTGGTTGGATGAGTGCTGTATAAATGGAGTCCACAGAGAATTTACCACAAGTGCGCAAATTCCATCGAAACTCGTCAGTCCCTTGTGTCAAATTGACAGTAGCTAGACACTGTAGCAACACGTGCCAAGCTGCCAGCCTGGGACCAACAAGATCTCTTCGGAACGTCACTACTGGATGGTTATTAACCAACATTTGAGCAAGCGTGTCGCTCTTGTGACGTCCTTGGACTATACCATATAGCGCTGGATATTGTTCTCGGAGTGGGGTAGTACCCAACCATGTATCCTCCCAAAACCTTATCTCTGACCCATCCTTAATGGAGAAGGAACCATATGGGAAGAAGAATTTCTTCGTCGCCATTAGGCCAGCCAAAAAATGTGAATCACCTGATTTCCAAAAAACCTGTGACAGCGCACTTGAGCCTATATATTTTCTCCTAAAAAGAGTTTGCCACACCCCATCTTCGGTCAAAAGCTTAAACATCCATTTACCAAGGAGGGCTCTATTCTTGACCTGTAGGTCATGAATCCCAAGACCGCCATGGTCCTTAGGTCGGCATACTACATCCCATTTTGCCAGCCAGTATTTCTTTTTTTTCATTATCCCCTTGCCAAAAGAATCTGGATCGAAAGTAATCCAATCGATGTAATACTCCCTTTGGTAATTGGAAGAAGGATGTCATATACAGTATCATATTAGTGAAGACTGAATTTATGAGCACCAATCTTCCACCCAAGGACAATAATTTTCCTTTCCAGCTACTCAACCTTTTTTGGAGTCTCTCCTCAACATGTTTCCATTGAGCTATGGTTAGCCTCCAAAAGTGAATTGGGATGCCAAGATAGTTAATTGGAAACTGACCAAGCCCATAGCCGAATAACTTAGCATATTGGGCAGCGTCCTCCTGAGCGTCGCCAAAACAAAACACTTCACTTTTATGGAAATTAATTTTTAGACCGGAAAGTTTCTCGAACGCTGATAATATTAATTTCAGGTTTCTAGCTTTTTCCATGTCATGTTCCATAAAGAGAATTGTATCATCCACGTATTGTAGAATGAATAATCCGCCATCCACTAGATGCGGCACCACTCCAGCAATTTGCCCATCGGATTTCGCTCGCTCAATTATTATGGCTAACATATCAGCAACTATATTAAACAATATAGGTGATAATGGATCGCCTTGTCGTAATCCCTTTTTCGTCTGAAAGTATCTACCAACATCGTCATTAACTTTGATGGCGACACTTCCTCTGGAAACGAAACTATGTATCATTGCGCGCCACTCGGCGGAAAATCCTTTCATCCTGAGTGTCTGTTGCAGGAAAGACCATTTGACTTTATCATAAGCCTTTTCATATTGACCCATGTCCTTGTTGAAGACATAATTTGGAAGCTGCAATCCATATAAGTAGATAGTCTCAAAAGTATACATGGATCCTATTTCTTATCGTCTAAAATGGGCAACCACTGAATCAACGCTCAAGTTTTCATAACAGGGTCAATACTCTTGGCATAGTATGAATATTTCAAAACTATCTATGCTTCTTTCAAATCTATAAAAGAATTTTGTGAATTTTGAGGAGCAAGCAATAACACACCTGAAGTTTAAATCTGAATTAGTCACTTACATGGGAGAAAGTAGTTAGAAAGGTTAAAAATTTATAAAAGATGGGAATTGTACGTACAAAATTTTCTACTTTGTGTGAAAACTGGAGTGGTGCCATTTTGCACCATATTTTGTGTACTTGTTTCACATGAAAAACTAGGCAACAAGAAAGTGAAAAATGAGTGTTTGTACAAACGATTTTCAAAATATATTTCAACGTTGTTTCGAACTGCAAGAAGATATCTATGCCAAATTTGGTCACATCATAATGAACTATGCCACAAATATGGCAATGTCATTTTTTTAGAAGCAAGGTATAACACTCTTTCCAGTCACTGGCGGATCTAGAATGAAATTGGTGGAGGTGCGAAGGTTGAAAACTTCCCTATTTTACTTACCATTAAGCAACAATTAGTCCAAATACTTGTAGCAGTTAGCAAGAATTGATCCAACTTTTTTTTACGAGAGAATTGGTCGAAATATTAGTACTGGCACCCCCACTGGAAACGCCCCTGTTTTCAGTTCAAATTTGAATTACTGTAGCAAAATGGATATATAGTCATTTAAATATGCACTTAAGGTTTGGTTTAAATACAAATGGCTTTAATCCTTTTGGGGAGCAGATCTCCAGTCATAGCACCTGGCCTGTGACTCTATGTATCTATAACCTTCCTCCTTGGTTCACTAGTAGAAAAAAGCTTATAGGTGAGATGCTATTAGTGGCGCACCAGATTCCAGTGCGCCACTGATAGTCTCTCACCTGGGTTTGGTGATTTTGGCAAAATATACCAGTGGCGCACATGATTCCGGTGCGCCACAGGTAAGTTCCATCTAAACTTGAAAAATTTCGAGGTGGAGGAGAGAAGCTAAAAAGCTTTAAAAAATCATAAAATTTGGGAATTATCGATTAAATACGGTATACATTGTTCGTATATTGGAGTAGAGCTATTTTGGACCATATGTTTTCGTAATTGCTTCACCAATAACCCCCCCCCCCCCCCCCCCTTTTGAAAATAATTCTTTGAACAAAAATGTTTGAAACTCCATTTGACAACATTGTTTGGAATGGCTAGATACACCTTTGTGTCAAACGTGGACACATTATCATAAACTATGTCATGAATATGACAAAACAATAGAAAAGTATGATTTCTTAAATCTTTGTCGACTCGGTAAGGGGGTGCCTTTTCCTTGTGTCTAACGGGGGCACTAGCCAAAGCCAACTCACTGTCTCGTTCCCCTCTACTAGGGCCAAGTGTATTTCTTTCCCTACTATTTGTTCCAATGTATTTTTACCCGATATTTTTTCGGTTTCTTTGCCGAGTTTTTTCTCTAGTTTTACCGCGGGCTTATTTTTACCCAGTGCTCGATGTAGAGCACTCGATAAGGCCTCTGACAATCGCGCAAACTGATTTCCAGTAGCAAGTGATCGGTATTTTCGAATGACAAATAAAATCCCAAAAGGGAAATTTCCCGAACGTTTAGAGTAGAGGAAGAGAAGGGACAGAGTATGTCATTTGCGCGCCAATTATCAGAAGTCTTTGGCACAGAAATCTATTCAGTCAGCTCAGGGAACTATCATAGGCATGCAGGATTTTTGACTTGTGTTTTGCGGTTGGACGATTTGTGGAAATTTAAGACTGTGAGCCGCGTCGTGTCGACCGGCGTCGTTATTTTCTTCCGCTTTCGTTGGGCGATATGACTCGTGATACTCTGCCGTGCGTGTCGGTAAGGCTAAGCACGACCTGTGAAGCTAAGCTAAGCATGGAGACACAACAAAAAGGAGATCAGTAGATCGAATCTCCACTACTTTTTGACTAAACCACGGCGGAGAGAGGAGAAAAATAAAAGGAGATCAGTAGAATCGAGACAGGACGTACTCCGTAGGCACTTTGCCGGCTGCCGACGGAACGAATTTGCCTTCGCCGGCTCGTCGCCACGTCAAAACAACAGTAAGATCGCTATTATTCGTTGGGCCGGCCTCATGGGCTTGGGCTTGCTTTACACTGACAAACTTTTTTTACCACCATTTCTCTCCCTTCGATTTCCACACCATCGCTCTCGTTTAATCCTCCCTATATCTTCGCTCTTGTGTTTTCTTCCCCTAATCAAAACCATTTAGGTCCCATCTCACAGTACTAGTACAAGAGAACACAAGAAGAAACATGACGGCGGTGATGTCTTGTCTCGTACGTACCTACTGCAAACCAATATGTCAATTATCATTGACATTGCTCACGAGATTTGATTTGCTACAGGATCCGACAGCAGAAGCAACACGTACTACTACTAGGGGAGGTTGTGTTTAATTTCGTGGGTACTAGGGGAGGTGCTCTTATTTATTTATTTATTAATTTTCGTGGAGAACCAGGGTCGGTAGTCAGAAAAAATAATAGAATAGCAGTAGGTAAGAACAGCATAATGCGAGTTAAGGAATGTACTATACATAAGATGCTTAGGAGGATGGTTATAAAAATAAACCTATATGTTTCTTAATTAAGCTCACCAAGCTTAAGAAAGAAGCAGGTTTAATTATCTTTTAATCACATCGATCCCTAAGTGGTCTTAGCAAGTATGAATGGCATTCGCACCCCATTTTCTCGCTTTAAGTTTATCTTGATTTTGGGCATTACACTTATTTTTAATCTAGGTTGTATTGATCATACTGTTTTGCGACCATAGGTACCTGTAAATTAAAAAGAGTATCGTGTGGTTTTATGTCATGTTTTTTCCAGTGTATCATGATGTTTTGACAAAGTATCGAGAAGGACCAGGTGCACACATCTCCATCACAATAAATCATGGATATATTACACATTTACTAGTAGTAACATTACATAGTACAAAAGCATTTGTCGTTAACATCCATCCTTCATGTGGACGGGGTCATCCTCGCAATATATATCAACCGCTAAAACGTCGTATACGGCAAACAAAAACATGCACATACCGTGCAACATTTACACCATACGTATATGTATGAACAATATGGAACTACGGATGCAACCCATACATGGAAGAAAAGAAGAAAAAAAAAACTCGCTTGCATGCATGCACTCAAGGTTTTTTTTTTGTAAAGCCATGCACTCAAATGGAATGAGCTTAATTTAATCACTCAATAGTGCGCTAGCTTAGTCGTGGTTACTCCATGGAGTAACAGCATTGCTTGAATGCCTCGAGGTTGTGATCGAAGACGGGTACGAAGGCGTCCACGCTGCCGTCGCCGAGGTAGGACGGCACGATGAACAGCATCCCCTCCGTCGGGAAGTAGGACGGCATGAAGTAGGTGGGGCTCCCGGCCCCGAAGTCGAGCTCGTAGAAAGGGAGCGTTAGCCAACTGTCCACCTCGAGGTCGGGGCAAAGCACGTCGTGCAGCACCGCCGTCTTCTCCAGCCCCTCCCCCTCCACGGCGCCGGAGCTCGCGAAGTCGATGACGGACTGGAAGTATGCGCCATCGACGCGTGCCACCGCGTCATGGATTGCCTGCGCTGCGTGCTTCAGCGGCCGGCTTAAAAGATCACCGGCCGTGGCGCGCGGGAACGCCCACAGGACCAGGTTGCCGAAGTAGTCGGGCGGCGTGTCCAGGCGTCGCCGCCCGTCGACGGAGATGCGTATAGTGGAGGTCTCGCGAGGGCCGAGGCCACGCGAGCGCGCCATGGTGCGCCATAGGTGCGCGAGAATGGTTTCGAAGCGGCTGAACGGCCGGCCGCGCCCCTCTGACGCCTTGGCGCGCAGCCCGGCGATGAAGTCTTTTGTGAAGTGGGCCTTGTGGATGATCACGTTGTCGTCGGCGCCGTGGGTTCCGTGGTCGGTGTAGGGGGTCGGCCGATAGTACTCGACCCCGCGGTGCTCGAACTCGACGAGCGGCGGGTCGCGCGGCCGGAAGAGGTCGGGTGGTTGTGCGGCGGCGACAAGGACTGGCCGACGCGGACATCAAGCCCGCGCGCGGCGCGTCCCCAGGCGACGAGGAAGTCGCTAGTGGCGTGGCCGTCCGCGACGGCGTGGTTGGCCGTGAACCCGACGGCGAGCGAGCCGCAGGCGAATCGCGTGAGCTGCACCTGCACCACCTCCTCGATCTCCCCCTCCAGGTCCGGGTGCAGCTTCAGCAGCTCCGGCGTGGGCTTGCTCGGCGCGGCGTCGGCGAGGGTGGCGCCGTCAACACGGCCTCCACGAGCCGCGCGCCGCGGTCGTTGAGCAGTACGCCCGGCACTCCGTCCGGGCCAGCTCCGACCTGGCCGGCGAAGAGGCGGTAGACACCGAGCACCTCAGCGAGGCCGCGCTCGATGTCGGCCGTGGAGGGCGCCGGCGCTTTGAACGCGTAGATGATGGCCATCTGGATGTGGTACGTGATCTTGTCGAACACCGAGGACGGCACGTGCTCCGTCGTGTCCGGCCGCGTCGCGCCCTCGGGGTACCGCGGCTTCACCAGCTTGGAGCTCACCACCTTCACCTCCATGACGTACCTATACGTCAAGCTCTGGCGGTGTAGCTAGGTACACTCGTCTAGATGGATCTTGCTGAACTGCGATCGGCAGATGGTCTCGTTGATGTCGATCTTGACCGCTCTACTGGCAGTGCCGGTACGATCAAGTGTCAAGCTATGAAGATCGGTCGAATGGATGAGGAGCAAGAACACACACACTCTGCCCTGGTGACGACGATGGAGGTGCCGGGGTATAAATAGCAGCAGGTGAGCGGGGTTGGTGGTAATGATCATGCTAATGAGTACAGTAGAGATGCTTGGTTGTCATGTAACGTCCATGGGTGCTACAGGCTCTTGGATGAATTGATCGTCGACATCGATCGCATAGATATGGTCATATGGAGTCCTGTTCTGCGGCAGTACATTAAAAAAATGAAAACTTATAAGGACTAGCCCTTGGTAATATTGATATAGTAGAAATCCACATTGATTCAAAGCTGTTAGCTTTGTTAATTCAAAGCTGGGCTCATTTCGAGCCTTCCGTCTTCTGAAATCCACATTGACGAAAATTCTCGAAATCCTGCTCCCGACGGGAGTCGACTAGGAGCGGCACCACGCCCCTAACCACTGGGCAGTACAGTAATAAGTAGGTAATATACATCTCGATATACATGACAGTTGACACGGCAAAATGCACTGTCGCGGTCATGGAGTAACAAATTGACACGCTCCTTCCCCGTATATGGATAGGTAAAGGTTTCACCTGTCACCTGTAAAACGGCCGGGCACAGCTTGTCGGTATATGACGTTCACGCATGCATACGTGTGTACGTCTAGCTAGGTCAATAATACCAAGTCTTGGTTCCCCTCTTATAGCATCCTAGTATATTTAACACTATCTTTTTAGGAGTACATTATTTGGAGAAGACAAGATAGTAGCTAGTATAACACTATAGTCTTCATCATTCTTGTTAGCAGCATATCGGGACCGATGTTGCGACCTTTGTTTCTTGAATATAATAAGTTGTGATCTTTGTAGTGTATAATCAATTAGCTAGTGTAACATGGGTTATCTATCAATGCAAAACCTATTCACCAAGTTCCAGAGAAATTTCCCCACTTTAATTGTGTGGGTTACAAGTTGAAAATGTCCACTCCCCTCCTATCATCAGCTATTCCCTTAGTTGGGATATTTGGAGTGTATAATCTTTATTAGTCTTGCAACCAATTAGTTGGTGAAACGCGGGAATCCATCAAAACCTATTCGCCAAGTTGAAGAGGAAAGTTCTCCAGATACCTTAACTGTGAGGGTGAAAAGTCCACTTCCCTCCTATCATGAGCTATATGCTTGGCTCAATTTTTTCTTAATCTTTTTGTCCCTACCTCCATCCTAAACTATCATATATTTCTTGGAGCACTTGTCTGCTAACTCTCTTGGACCGACAACATTAACTACATGTATTGTCTAACAGATGTGATGCAAATCATACATATTAGTTACAGGTTGAAGTGAAAATATGCACATATGACTTCGTTACAAAATATACCTATTTACTATCTTTGAAAAAAATGAATGTTACAACTATATAGCTCATGTTGCAAATTTTCATATTTTTGAACACGATCTACGTATATAAAACTTGCGCCACGATAAACATATTTTTTTTCCATATTTTCACTAAATTTGTTTTTTTGGATACAATGGTTCAGTTTATTTTTTTATAATAATTAACAATAAAATAGCCATTGATGGTTCTTGTTCGTACCATCCATCGGTTCCACATGCCATCTGAGTTTCATGATCTTTTTTTGTAGGACTAAAACTCCAGCGTATAGACTAACTCTTGTATTGTTTTTTGATTCATGTATAGTATATTTTATTTTCATGTAATTTCCCAACCGCGTGAATAAAAAAATACGGGCTATCTTTCTTGCCGTAGTCCACTCCAAAAATTTATGTTGATGCGGGAGATAGGTGATAATGCAATAAAAAGTTCATAAAAATAAAATTAGCCAAGCAAACAATATAAGGAAAAGAAGTATAGTTTACAAACATAAGTATTGTAATTTTTCCTGAAAGTCTTCCAAGATGCACATCCTTTCTTTTTAACGTTTTGTCTTTTTCGTTTTTCCTGCCTTTTTTTCTTACCTTTTCTTTTTCTTTTTTCTTCTAAGATGCGTTGTACTCCATTTTCTTTGTAACTTTGGAACCATTATTTTTGGAGTAATGAATACATTTAAGCCTCGTGAACATTATTTCTGACCCAAGAGTTTTTTTAGCCAATGGACATTTTTTTTGGGACCTGCGAGTTTTTTCCAAAACATGAATATATCTTGAATATGCATGAATGATTATTTCACGGTTAAAAGAAGCGTGCACCTATAAATAAATAATGCTCCTATAGACTAAAAAAATACTCACATATTTGAATAATTGAAAATGTTTATACATCTCGAAAAACTGTTTGCGGATTGGTAAAATGTTTTCTTGTGTTAAAAAATTTATGCATACATTTATTCAATCAATCTGTAATTTACAAAGGAAACATATAAATAAATTGAAGGGAAAAATAAAATAATACAACAAAAAAATACATGTCATTGAACCGGAACAATGCCAGCCCAACAACACAAACCGCTACGGGGAACCCGCCTCTAGTGCTCGCTACGAGAGTGGATGGGGTGTTCTAATATTGATGTAGATGACGGGTTTTGTACCTTGGTTTGAGATAGGAAATATAGGAAGGTGATCACAAAAGATCAACGAAGTTTCTAACTATACTAGGGATAGTTAGCGCGGCAATGCCGCGCGTCCGTCTGATGATTTTCGAATATGTTTTTTAGATAATTTGAATTCGAAAGCGTCCGCATTTGAATGAGGTCTAGATTTAAATGGGTTAATTTTTTTTGGGAAAAGCTTGTGCTTCATGAGGTGTAGATTAAAATGGGTTTAATTCTTGTGGTCCCGTTTGGTAAATTTCATATATCTTTTTTTTAGAAGTTGTTGAAATATGAATGTTTTTTAAAATTCGGAGAAGTATGCGCTTAAAAGAATGTTGAGATTTTGAAAATTGTCCTTGTTCGAATGTATTAAAATTTGTATTCTTTTAATGTTAACGGAATGATAAGATTTGGAAAGGCATTAAAAATTGTGAGAATTGAATTATTCAAGTTTTTTTAAAAAATTACCATTTTTCCCTATCATTGTTTGATAAATTTAATATATCTTTTTTTAAAGCTATTGAAATGTGAATGTTATTTGAATTGATCTAAATGGGTAATTGTATTTTAGTGGTTTACCAAATTCTATTTAAATGATATGGTTTGTACCAATTATATTGGGTTTGTCATATTGATTTTGCAGATTTGCAATAATATGGAAAAGGTCCTAAAGTATTTCAAATGGCTATTTCATTTTTTTCCCTATCATTGTTTGATAAATTTAATATATCTTTTTTAAAGCTATTGAAATGTGAATGTTATTTGAATTGATCTAAATGGGTAATTGTATTTTAGTGGTTTACCAAATTCTATTTAAATGATATGGTTTGTACCAATTATATTGGGTTTGTCATATTGATTTTGCAGATTTGCAATAATATGGAAAAGTTCCTAAAGTATTTCAAATGGCTATTTTTTTTTTGAATTGAAATAATTTGGAGAAGGTCACAAGTATTTGGAAATGGATGTTGCATGGGTCATGTAAAAAGTGTAGATTTGAAATAATTTAGAAAAGGTGACAAAGTCTTTCAAATGGTTATTTTTTGGTGGAAATTGAAATAATTGTAAGTAGGTCACAAAGTATTTGAAAATGGATATTTTGTTGTTTACATTTTTTTGGAAATTGGACTGAATTTAATTTGGGGTGCATTTCAAAAGTTATAAAAGATTTGGAAAATATAAAAGAAAACAGGAAGGAAAAAAATGGGCCGAGCCAGCTGCAGACGGAGCAGGCCAGCCCACCAGCGGGCCCGTCTTTCTGGCCCAAGCCCGCTCTGACGTCATGTTGACGTCACAGTGGATGAACTGTGCCGTGGCGGCGACGAAGCAGTGTGTTTCGGGACGCGCTCGTGGGGTACGGATGCGCGCGAACGCGATCTACATGCAGGTGGCGGCGCCGCCGCTTTTGGGTCGGCGGAGCGCCGCCGGCGGCGTGCAGAAGCGGCGGCGTGCTGCGAGAACGGCGGCGAAGATTGCGGCCGATTCCGGCGAGGCCGCGGCGTCCCGGCAAGTGAGAGTGGGCGAGTAAGTGGAGGGCGCGACGGCGGAGTCTCCCGTATGCTCAGAGCTGGGCGAGGAGGCGCGTAGCGGCGTGCCGGCGGCGCCGCCGAGCTTCGGCCGCGCGCGAGGAGAGAGAAGGAGGAGAGGGATTGTGCGGGACGTTTTTTCAGAAAAGTCCGCACAGTTTTTCATACGTGCGAATAGGTCCACCGCAGTGTTAGAAGTTGGACTGCGGGTTTGCTTCTGGAAATCACGGTTTTTTTTTTAAATTTAACTGCGCCAAAAAGCGTGCGCGCACTGTGATTGGTAGGAACTCCCCAGCTACAGTAATACTGTAGCGCGCACGGATTTTAAAGAAATCTAGGCCGTCCGTTGTGCTGATCGAATGACGGGTGAAGCTGAATTCTTCCTACTTTTATATATTAGGGAATATGTATTTATATGTAAATGATTGATGATAGTTTTTCGTAAACTGGACTAAACTCTACCTTATTTGATTATTTGACTTACATATAATTTATACATCCTTTTCTCGGTGGCGGACGGCCGGGTCGGGCGAGGTTCCGGCTCCCCGACGTCATCTGTGACGCCAAGACCAGAGATCGATCATCGTGTGGGTGGGAAAACAAATTCGGCTAGCCGCTGTGCATGCATGCACGAGACCGCTCCGACGGCCACCGTTTGACTACGGGTAGCGCTCAGAAGCACGCACCGGACCAGAATCATGGACAAAGCCTCAGAACGGCGCGCGGGTTGACAGCTCTAGGTTTCGTGGCGGAAACTCGCCGAGACACGGCGTTAACGCGCCTCAGGCAAAGCTGCCAACCCGCCGCCGGCCGCCACTCATTACCCCTCCGTGATCCGTCGCCATCGGCAATGACCTGAGAGCGAGTTGCGTATCCAGCGACATCTACCTACGTCTGTCTGCGCAAACGATCAGCACATACCTTTTTGTGCTATCAGAATGTAACTCACCATCGGCATCTACGCATAAATGGAATTCCCTTGAGCTCTACTCATGTCCCTGGCTGATAGAACCGTGCTAATTTCGGAGCGCATTTTAAGCTATTAACAGAGTATCCTTCAGAACAGACAAGAGAGCAAAACCAGGCAGAGTAGATACATACTCTTGATTGTCAGCAGCTAGCGATCTGTGTAGCGTGTGTAGGGCTTCGGAATAGCTAGCACTGAAGCTACCCAAACAAAATTATCTGTACCTAGGTAGCTGCTGCCTCGCTCTCGGACGTCAACCTTGTCTCCCATGCGAGAACGAGCGCCGGATGTGTCCTGCCCGATAAATTCCAACTGTACGTCGTCCTCCTTGGCATGTGTGAATGGTGTGCTTCCTTTGTCAAGAACAAAGAACATGCTCGCGGACGGACCAAGAAATCACGAACCATATATGCAGCTCTGCTGACCGTTGAACCATGCAGTTTGTATATCTACCCACTCCGTTTCTATATACTCCGTATAAGATATTTTAGATATTTCAGTACAGACTACATAAGGATCAAGATGGGTAAGAGCATCTCCAGTCACGATTGCCAAAATCAGCCCCAAACTGTCCGCGGACGCGTCCGGACGTGTCCGCGGACAGCCCCTAAAAGTGACCTCCTCCAACCATGTACCCCAAAATCCCCCCAAATTGTGGGGTCACTTGCATATGATTGGTGAAGAAAGAGAGAGAATGATCAATCAAGAACAAAACAAAAGAAAACAAAGAAAAAGATGTCCCATCGGACGCGTCCGGTCGCGTCCGGCCACCCCCAAACCCTCCCCACATATGCCTTGGGTTTGGGGTTGCCGGACAGCCCGGACCTATGGGGCGTGTTTGGGGACCTCGCTTGGGTGGCCGTTTTTGTACCAAATGGCCTCCAGACCGTCCGCCCGGACGTATAGGGCGGGTTTGGGGTCTCCGCTTGGAGATGCTCTAAATGCACATATTTAGACATGTCTAGAAGATACATACGTATTGGAAAAGAGTTGAAACATCTTATATTTACAAACGGAGAGAGTATATGTCAAGACAAACTATATATGACCTTCTTAATAGAATTTTTCAGACACTAGGGTGATATGGTAACTTGGTGAAAAAAATACATGTATATATGCATCTAGAAATTGTGAAAAAAAATACAATGTTACAAGATATGTATATACTATATATACACGAGAAATTTCTAAGAAAATATGGAAATACGTGAAATTAGAAAAAAAAATTAAGTCAAAATAAATAATTATACAAAAACATTTTTTTACCAAATTCACTTGTGTGTGTACGTGTTCTATATGTAATCTACATGTATGAATTCTTTCGTAATATTTATTAATAAACTTAAAAATATTTTTTTGTTAACTACAAAATATCATGATTTGTATGATACTAGGATGAGAGAATATCCGGTGGAAACCAAGTTTCGGTGGAAACCGGTGAAAACCACGGAAAAATCATGTTTAAAAGTCCAAAAAAATTATAACCAAAAATGCATTACATTGAGAAGGTAGCGTTCTACGGACATGCAAAATGGCAACTTGAAACTCAAATTTGTTTAGGAGCTATGAAAATGACAAAATCAGCAATGAATAGTGCTTCAACAGTGAATAGTAATTTCTGGTACTATTCACTGACGAATTTGTCATTTTCATAGCTCCTAAAATGTTTTGAGTTTCAAGTTGCCATTTTGCATATCCGTACAACGCTACCTTTCCAATGTAATGCATTTTTTGTTAGAATTTTTTTGAACTTTTAAACATGATTTTTTCGTGGTTTTCACCGGTTTCCACCGAAACTTGGTTTCCACCGGATATTCTCCTACTAGGATCTGTTGCAATATCTCTCATTGTTTTTCCCTTGCAAATATGAATTCTTTGATTTTTTTATCTTTATTTTGCCGTTTTAGTGATAATCAAACCCCCCAAAAGGTTCCTCCGAGAAACGTGTGAAGAACTTATTAAGAGCAAGAAACACTTTGTTACCTCCCCAGCAAGAGAAGCACAAAGACCTACGAGACTTACCACTTCGGAGAAGGATGCTCAGTTGCGCTCCTTCCACACTCTCATATCGGGCCATTCTACACCTAAATCCACTAAGATTTTCTTAGGTCCATGGTGATGATGACAACCTAATTTTTATTTCCACAACTCCTGCGTGAATCTCAATCGCGGAAGACATTGAACCACGCGGGACGTCGGCCACTTAGGCACAAGAAAATCATTTCTTACACAACAGGCACAAGAAAATCTTTGATGACTTAGATTTTGCAAAACCCTTTAACTATTTGCATTGTCCCCTCGGAATTGATTTGTCAGTCACCTTTTATTTGGGCAATCGACTGACGGATATTCCGTTTTATTCCTTGATGCTCTTTTGCATGAATTGTTCCTTCTATGCTTTCCAGATTTATCGACCGGTAACCTCCGAATTTGACACTTTTTGTCATGTAAACAGCGTGTACACACGATGACATGACACAAGTCGATCGGTTTTCAGTCGTGGCTGATCTTATAGCTAGGTCGAGTGATGGCAACCAGGAGTTTCGATTGAGTGGTAAAAGTTGCTGCTCACACCTACGCCAAGCTCTCCGTACGTGTCCCGGAAGATTATATTTTCTGATCGAGACATTATTCCCCTCTGCTTTATGGTAGGTGGCTTATCCAAAACAAAAGCTTGATTAGCCATATCGTAGAGGCAGGTGTAGTACTGTATAGCCGATCCAAATTATCTGCTTGTAGTGGAGACCGGAGACAACTCCCTCCGTTCCAAAAGAATACTACAACTCCTCCGTGTCAAGGTCATCAACAACTCCTTTCGAAAAAGCCGCGAAGTCCACATGATGAACATTCACGATTCTCGACATCTAAAGATAAACAGAACAATAAAAGCCATCACAACGACAACTATATTTCATTTTCCGAACTAGGCATACACACTTTTCCTAGAAACCATAAACATGGCATTACATTTTCTAGGGTTAGGGTTTGGCCCTACAAATCCCTAGCCATGGCATACAAATCATAACCCATAACCATGGCATACAAATCCTAAAGCCTATGGCCAAAATATCAACACGAAGCTAAAGATTTTGCACCCCACATTAATTTCTAGGGTTTCCACGAAATTGCACAATACAACAAAATGCCAAAATTTGTGTTGGCCAAAATTGAGGGGAACAAAGGAGTTTACCATGGAGAATGCAGAGGACACGAATTCAACGGATAAATCCCTCCGATTCGGTGGGATTTGAGTGGAAATGGAGTAGGAGCAGTGAGGGAGAGAGAGATAGAGCTTCGGGCTGGAGGAGGAAGAAAGAAAAGGGTGAGGGAAGGCCGGCGTCGCGGGCTGTGCTTTTTAAGTTGTACGGCGCCATGTACCGTGGCGCCATGGTCAGTAGTACTGCACCCCGGGCGCCGTACTTACGGCTCGTGGGCCCAGCTACGCCTACGTGGCGCGGTCAACGGCGCCATGGACCAGGGCGTCGTATAGAAGAGCACGGCGCCCCGAGGGCGGGCGTCGTGGAAAAGGGTCAGATCGTGAAATATTTTGAATTTGGGTCCATTTTGTGAATTGATTTCAAATAAGGGTCAAATTTGCCTCTGGTCGCTTACTTTCTCACACCGCCACGTCAGAACAACAGTGATATCGGTATTATATGTAGTTGGGCCTGCCTCATGGGCTTGGGCCTTGCCTCACACTGACAAATTTTTGTTTAACATCCATTTCTCTTGCTGCATTTTCTACTGAAATATTACCATATACTCGTATCGCACCATCGTTCTCTTTTTATCCTCCCTATTTGTTCCATCTTTTGTTTTATTCCCCTAATCAAGATGATTTAGGTCCCATCTCATAGTACTAAAAGAGAACACAAGGAACATGACGTGATGTCTTGTTTCGTACCTACTGCAGACCAAAATGTCAATCACCATTGACATTTGTCACCAGATTTGATTCCCATGCATACTAAGCTACATGATCCGACAACACAAGCAACACGTACTAGGGAAGGCTGTTTTATAAGGGGAGAGGTTGCCCTCTTGTTTTTGGCGAGAATAAGGGGCGGTGGTCAGAAGAAATAATAGAGTGGGAGTACTCCGTTCCAAATTAATTGACTTCCATTTGTTCACATGTGGATGTATCTATACGTGTAACATGTCTAGATACATCCATGTGTGAACAAATGGTACACGTATAGATACATCCATGTGTGAACAAATGGAAGTCAATTAATTTGGAACGGAGGGAGTAGGTAAGAACATCAAACAATCTAGTTAATGCACTTACAATGTAAGATTATGCTTAGAAAGATGGTTCTAAACGGGGTCATCATCGCAATATATATGAACCACATGAAGTACGTATTACTAGAACAAAAATACTCGCGTGCATGCATGTGCAAATGGAATCCATATGATGAATCTTAATTGAATCACTCCATGGAGTAGCAACACTGCTTGAATGCCTCGAGGTTGTGGTCGAAGACGGGCACGAAGGCGTCCACGCTGCCGTCGCCGAGATAGGACGGCACGATGAAGAGCATCCCCTCTGTCGGGAAGTACGACGGCATGAAGTATGTTGGGCTCCCGGCGCCGAAGTCCAGCTCGTAGAACGGGAGCGTTAGCCAACTGTCCACCTCGAGGTCCGGGCACAGGGCGTCGTGCAGCACCGCCGTCTTCTCCAGCCCCTCCCGCTCCACGGCCCCGGAGCTCGCGAAGTCCACAAGCGACTGAAAGTAGGCGCCGTCCACTCGCGCCACCGCGTCATGGATCACCTGTGCCGCGTGCTTCAGAGGCCGGCTTAAAAGGTCACCGGCCGTGGCGCGCGGGAACGCCCACAGGACCAGGTTGCCGAAGTAGTCGGGCGGCGTGGCCAGGCGCCGCCGTCCGTCAACGGAGATGCGGATGGTGGAGGTCTCGCGGGGGCCGAGGCCCCTCGCGCGCGCCATGGTGCGCCAAAGGTGCGCGAGAATGGTCTCGAAGCGGCTGAACGGCCGGCCGCGTCCCTCCGACGCCTTGGCGCGCAGACAGGCGATGAAGTCCATGGTGAAGTGGGCCTTGTGGATTATCACGCTGTCAGCTTCGGCGTGGTGTCCGTGGTCGGAGTTGGGCGTCGGGCGGTAGTACTCGACCCCGCGGTGCTCGAACTCGACCAGCGGCGGGTCGCGCGGCTTGAAGAGGTCGGCCTGGTTGTGCGGCGGCGGCGGCAAGGACTGGCCGACGCGTACATCGAGCCCACGCGCCGCACGGCCCCAGGCGACGAGGAAGTCGCTAGTGGCGTGGCCGTCCGCGACGGCGTGGTTGGCCGTGAACCCGACGGCGAGCGAGCCGCAGGCGAACCGGGTGAGCTGCACCTGCACCACCTCCTCGATCTCCCCCTCCAGGTCCGGGTGCAGCTTGAGCAGCTCCGGCGTGGGCTTGCTCGGCGCGGCGTCGGCGAGGGTGGCGCCGTCCACGCGCGCCTCCACTAGCCGGGCACCACGGTCGTTGTGCAGCACGCCCGGCACTCCGTCCGGGCCAGCTCCGACCTGGCCGGCGAATAGGCGGTAGACACCGAGCACGTCGGCGAGTCCGCGCTCGATGTCGGCCGTGGAGGGCGCCGGCGCCGTGAAGGCGTAGACGATGGCCATCTGGATGTGGTACGTGATCCTGTCGAACACCGAGGACGGTACGTGCTCCGTCGTGTCCGGCCGCGGCGTGCCCTCGGGGTACCTCGGCTTCACCAGCTTCGAGCTCACCACCTTCACCTCCATGACGTGCGTGTCTAGCGGTCTAGGTACACTCGTGTCTCGTCTAGACGTCGGCAGATGATCTCGTTGTTGTCTTGACCGCTCTACCGGCAGTGCACTGACGATCAAGTGGCAAGCGAGGAAGATCGGCCGATGGATGAAAAGTAAAGAGAAGCGCATACACACTGCACTGGTGACGACGAGGGAGGTGCCGGGGGTATAAATAAGGAGCGCTGAAACGGTGGTAGGTCGTCATGTAACGTACATGTTCGTGCTACAGGCTCTTGGACTAATTAATCGTCGACGTCGATCGCATGGATATGGTCAGATGGAGACCTGTTCTGCGGCAGTACAGTAACAAATTTGCGTAGATGTACTCGTATTTAGACAAATTTGCACCAACTAATTTGGGATGGAGAAAGTACATAGGTAATGGTTTCACTTTTTTTTTACGAAACACAGTACAACGTAGGCGCTCATATACACGCGCCTACACTCACCCCTATGAACGCGCGCACACACCCTTTCCCTATGAGCATCCCGAGAGACTGAGCTAGCGGATCAGGTCTTGAGATTAACGAAGTCATCATGACCGCCTCGCTGTCGACAGGAACGTCGTCTTCCACTGAAAAATATTTCGACTAAATGAGAAACACCAACGTCAAAACTGGGGTTTGAACTCTAATTAGATGGGGGTACAGCCACTCCCTTAACCACTGCGTCGATTGATGCATGCAGCTTTTATTGAATTTATTGATGTCAGATCTTACAACAAGGATAATGGTTTCACTTGATACCTGTAAACAACTTTGATCTTGGCGTACGTTCGGGCAGTGTACGTATATCTATACACACCCATTGACGTTTTCTGCAGAACGGCCGGGACAGCTTGCCGGTATATGACGTTCGCGCATGCATACGTACGTACGTTTAGCTAGGTCAATATTACTAAAAGTCTTGGTTTCCCCTCTTATAGCATCCTAGTCTAACACTATCTTTTGACGTTATATGAGAGAAGACAAGATACTAGTATAACACTATAATCTTCATCATTCTTGTTAGCAGCATATCCGGGCCGATGTTGTGACCTTTGTTTCTTGAATATAATACGTTGTGCTCTTTGTAGTGTATAATCTTTATTAGTCTTGCAACCAATCAGTTAGTGTAACGTGGGTTATCTATCAAAACCTATTGACCAAGTTCTAGGGAAAGTTCCCCGACCTTAATAGTGAGGGTTACAAGATGAAAAAGTCCACTTCCCTCCTATCATGAGCTATTCCCTTGGTTGGGATATTTGTAGTGTATAATCTTTGTTAGTCTTGCAACCAATTAATTGGTGAAACGCGGGAATCCATCAAAACCTATTCACCAAGTTGTAGAAGAAAGTTCTCAGAGTACCTTAATTGTGAGGGTGAAAAGTCCACTTTCCTCATATCATGAGCTATTTTTTGGCTCAAATTTTTGTTATTTTTTTTGTCCGTCTAACCACCATCCTAAACTATCATAAGTATCTTGGAGCACTTATGTCCTAACTCTCTCCGACAAACAACATTTGCTTACGCTTTTGTTTTCTTTTCTTCTATTGGTAATACATGAATATATATAACCATGAACCTACGAACATTTTAGAACCGATTTCTTCAGACCCGCAATTTTTTTTGAGTTTGTTAACATTCTATTTTATTAAACCCTAACTCTTTTTTAACACGTTAACATTTAAAAAAAATTAACCATTTTGTTCGACTAATGAATATCTTTTAAGCTCCTTGAACATTATTTCTAACCCGTGGTTTTTTTTAACATGTAGGCATGTTTTTGGACCTGCGATTTTTTTTACAAACATGACTATTGGTCCGGCAGATTTTATAAATATTCACATCTATGAAAATGTTTATACATCTCGAACAATATTCGCGGATTGGTACAATGATTGGATTGCCATGTGTAGAGGGAAGATGTCGCAGGGACGACGGGGCAGGTGACTAGTGAGGTTCCGGCGCCGCGACGTCATCTGTGGCGCTGGGAGCATGCGAGATGCAGAGAGAGATGTATGTGTGTGGGAAAATAAACTCGGCTAGCAGCTGTGCATGCATTGCATGAGACCGCTCCGAAGGCCAAGTGCAACAACCACTGTTTGACTACGGGTGGCGTAGTGCCTGGAGGGTTCCCTTGAGCTCTACTCATGTGCTGACTCCTGACCTGCTCAATTCTCGCAAATTAACAGGCCGACGAACAGAGTGCCCGATCGGAGGGTGGCGTAGTATCCTTCAGAACAGAACAAGAGAGCAAAACAGATCGTTTACTGTTAACGATCTGTGTAGCGTGCAGGGTGTCGGAGTAGCACAGAAGT
Organism: Poa pratensis; assembly: GCA_947311845.1. Taxonomy (NCBI): domain Eukaryota; kingdom Viridiplantae; phylum Streptophyta; class Magnoliopsida; order Poales; family Poaceae; genus Poa; species Poa pratensis. The sequence continues at coordinate 7,862,635 of CAMZMU010000079.1, forward strand.
TATCCAAACAAACTTATCTGTACCTAGGTAGCTGCTGGCTCGTGCTCCGTCTGCTGTCACTCTTGTCGCTGGTTAGTGGTTAGTTACCACTGGCCGACGAACAGAGTGCCCGATGAATTCCAACCGTCGTCCTCGTTGGCATGTGTGAATGGTCTCTTTCTAAATATAAGATATTTTAGATATTTCAGCATCGGCTACATACCGATCAAGATGGGTGAATGGACATATTAAAACGCGTCTAGATATAGATACGTATTGGAAAAAAGCTAAAACATATTATATTTAGAGACAGAGGGAGTATATGTCAAGACAAACTATGGCCTTCTTAATAAAAAAATTCTGACCCTAGGGTGATACGATGGTGATATGGTAACTTGGTGAAAAAAATACATGTATATATGCTTCTAGAAAAAAAAATACAATTTTACAAGATATGTGTATACTATATATACGCGAGAAATTTCTAGGAAAATATGGTAATACTCGAAACCAGAAAAAAAATGAGTCAAAATAAATAATTGTACAAAAACATATTTTTTTTTCCAAATTCACTTGTGTGTGTTCTATATGTAATCTACACATATGAATTCTTTCGCAATATTTACTGATAAACTTAAAATATATTTTTTGCTAGCTAAAATATCATGATTTGTATGATACTAGGATCTATTGCGATATCTCTCATTGCTTTTCCCTTGCAAAGATGAATTCTTTGATTTTTATCTTCATTTTGATGTTTTAGTGATAATCAAGCCCCAAAAAGTTCCTCCGAGAAACGTGAGAAGAGCCTATTAAAAGCAAGAAACACTATACACGATGCCTTGTATACCTCCCTATCTAGCAAGAGAAGCACAAAGACCTACGAGACTCACCACTTCGGAGAAGGATAGTCAGTCGCGCTCCTTCCACACTCTCATATCGGGCTAGTTAAATCAACTAAGATTTTCTTAGGTCCATGGTGATGGCGACAACCTAATTTTTATTTCCACAACTCCTGCGTGAATCTCAATGGTGGAAGACATTGAACCACGCAGGACGTCGGCTTAGGCACAAGAAAATCATTTTTTACATAGCAGGCACAAGAAAATCTTTGATGACCTAGATTTTGCAAAACCCTTTAACTATTTGCATTGTCCTCTTGGAATTGATTTGTCCGGCACCTATTTTTATTTGGGCAATCGACCGACAGATATTCCCTTTTATTCCTTGATGCTCTTTTTGCAGGAATTATTCCTTTTACGCTTTCCAGATTTATCGACCGGCAACCTCCGAATATGACACTTTTCTCATGTAAACAGCGTGTACACACGATGCCATGACATAAGTCGATCGGATTCCAGTCATGGCTGATCTTATAGCTAGGTCGAGTGATGGCTACCAGCTGGGGTTTCGAGTGAGTGGTAAAAGTTCCTGCTAACACGTATGTAAGTTGGGTCGCAAAGCTCTCCGTACGTGTCCTGGGAGATTTATCTTTTCTGATCGAGGCATTATTCCCCTCTGCTTTATGGTAGGTGGCTTATCCAAAACAAAAGGTTGATTAGCCATATCGTAGAGGTAGGTGTAGTACTGTATAGCCGATCCAAATTATTTGCGTGTAGTGGAGACCGGAGACTACGTAGTTACTAATCGCCAATTCTTTCTGACTTGATCTTTCTTCTCTGATTAGATGCTTGCCACTTGCTTTTGGTTCGACGGTGGTCCGTTCGATGTGTTCAAACTCATCGAAGTGGAAGTTGTTGACTTATCGTCTTTATGAAGGTATATTTGAGAATTGCTGACACGGCAACGCACGCACACCCTTCAGCACTTTGTTGAAACATTCGTCCATGTTGCTTGTCATGTAACCGTACCTCATGCCTTCTATCCTTCAAGTTCCTATTTAGAAACTCTTTACCCCTGGGGGTTGCAAGGCGGAATATTTTGTCATACAATTTCTTGAAATGACGAGCGGTGAAAGCTAGACGGCAATCTTTGAGCTCATCAGATAATTCCTTACTTCCACATGCCCTGTAGAAGTTTGAGACAAAATGTCTCATGCACCACCGATGGTGCACACGACCATATATCCTGGAATTTCAATCTCCACCGCATTTAGTATCCCTTGGTGGCGGTCCGAGATGATGCAAATCTCCTTTTCTGGTCCAACAATCTTGGTCCTCACTAGACCTAGGAACCACTCCCAGTTGTCATTGTTCTCCGCAGACACCAAAGCAAATGCCAAAGGCACCAATCTGTCCCCACCGTCATGCGCTATAGCGACCATGATTATGCCCTTGAACTTGCCGGTCAGGAATGTCCCATCCACAGACAAAACCGGTCTACAATGTTTAAATGCCCCTAATGCATGGCTCAAATGTCCAGAATGCACGCTCAAAAACCCGGACAGTTTGACCTTCATGTGTCCTAGTATCCATGCCTTTCGGCTCAACCACATAATACATTCCCCGGTTTGTTGCCGCCATGACTCCCAACACCATGCCAATGCGGTTGTATGAGTCTTCCCAATCACCATACAATATCCTAAAGGCGGCTTGCTTGGCCTTCCATGCCTTCCCATACTTCACCGTGTAACGGAATAGCTTCTTCACATACTCTATCACGGCCTTAATAGGTTCTGTCGGTAAGATCTTCACAGTGCCCGTTATTTTGTGAGCGATGAACTCCAAGGTCAATTGCCGGTGATCGTTGTTAACCTTTTCCTTGTCTATATCCTTGCCACCACATGTGTGCGTAAACACACTTTTGTAATCTTCCATCGGTCCCCTCCTTTGATTGGTCTTGCGCGGACAATCCATGGACATTTATTAAAGTCATCACATCTGACCAAGTAGCGAACCTTCACGTTGGAGTGCCTCACAACAAATGGTCGATGATGCTTCACCGCATACTCCTTAAGCCAAGTTTGAAGTTCTTCTAAGCATTGGAATATGGTTCCATTGCAAACCCCATGCCTGTGTAGTTCAATATCTTTTCGGGAATATGACCTTGGGCCTAGTATTTTTGTTGTGCCACCATCAACAATAACCTCATCCGCGAGGCTTAGATCACGAAACAGCGATGTCCGATGATCCCGGCCATATGTTCATAAATTCGTTGGCTTCCTTAGCCGTCAACCCGTCCTCGTCAATCTCTTCATCCGGGCCTTCATCGTCGGAGTTCAATGCATAAGATTGACCATATGGAATAGTCGGATCCATGTCCTCTTCATAGCAATTTGCCTCGACATCTCCAATATCATGATTTTTAAGATAACCTTCCGCATCATCACCCTCGGCCTCATCACCTTCCATTTCATCACCCTCGGTCTCATCATTCTCGACATCATCATCCAAGGACTCTTCCTTACGAGCTTGCCAACGTCGCTTTAATTGGTGACATACTTCCGGCCTCAAAGGTTGGCTCAATGGAGGTTGGCTCATTGTGGTTTCATACAAATCGGGCTCATGTTGTTCTTCATGTTTAACCGGGCTACTACCACCGCTAGGCTGATTCAAGTCAATGTGCAATCAAGTACCAACCTTCTTCATGGCAAATAACTCTAGAGATTTGTCTTGTGAGGCGAAGACATCCTCCTTATAAGCTTGCCAACGAATCTCGAAGTCGAGAGTCATCATCTTCCAACGAATGAAATGATCAAACCCAACATTGTATCTTCTTTTCATATGAACTCCATCATTTTTTCCATCCAATTCAACTCACTTCGGACCTTCTCCACAACATCGGCTAGGGTAGGACTAATAGTGTCAAACACAATGACTACCTCCTCCATGTCGAGGTCATCGACAACTCCTTTCGAAAAAGCCGCGAAGTCCACATGATGAACATTCACGATTCTCGACATCTAAAGATAAAACACAACAATAAAAGCGATCACAACGACAATTATATTTCATTTTCCGAACTAGGCATACACACTTTTCCTAGAAACAATAACCATGGCATTACATTTTCTAGGGTTAGGGTTGGGGTTTGGCCCTATAAATCCCTAGACATGGCATACAAATCATAACCCATAACCATGGCATACAAATCCTAAAGCCTATGGCCAAAATATCAACACCAAGCTAAAGATTTTGCACCCTACCTTAATTTCTAGGGTTTCCACGAAATTGCACAATACAACAAAATGCCAAAATTTGTGTTGGCCAAAATTGAGGGGAACAAAGGAGTTTACCATGGAGAATGCAGAGGACACGAATTCAACGGATAAATCCCTCCGATTCGGCGGGATTTGAGTGGAAATGGAGTAGGAGCAGTGAGGGAGAGAGAGATAGAGCTTCGGGTTGGAGGAGGAAGAAAGAAAAGGGTGAGGGGAGGCCGGCGTCGCGGGCTGTGCTTTTTAAGTTGTACGGCGCCCTGTACCGTGGCGCCATGATCAGTAGTACTGCGCCTCGGGCGCCGTACTTACGGCTCATGGGCCCAGCTACGCCTATGTGGCGCGGTCAACGACGCCATGGACCGGGGCGTCGTATAGAAGAGCACGGTGCCCCGAGGGCGGGCGTCGTGGAAAAGGGTCAGATCGTGAAATATTTTGAATTTGGGTCCATTTGTGAATTGATTTCTCAAAAGGGTCAAATTCATCAAATTTGCCTCTGGTTGCTTACTTTCTCACACTGCCACGTCAGAACAACAGTGAGATCGGTATTATATGTAGTTGGGCCTGCCTCATGGGCTTGGGCCTTGCCTCACATGGCAAATTTTTGTTTAACATCCATTTCTCTTGCTGCATTTTCTACTGAAATATTACCATATACTCGTATCGCACCATCGTTCTCTTTTTATCCTCCCTATTTGTTCCATCTTTTGTTTTATTCCCCTAATCAAGACGATTTAGGCCCCATCTCATAGTACTAAAAGAGAACACAAGGAACATGACGTGATGTCTTGTTTCGTACCTACTGCAGACCAAAATGTCAATCACCATTGACATTTGTCACGAGATTTGATTCCCATGCATACTAAGCTACATGGTCCGACAACAGAAGCAACACGTACTAGTGAAGGTACTAGGGAGAGGTTGTCCTCTTTCTTTTGGCGAGAACAATGGGCGTTGGTCAGAAGAAATAATAGAGTAGGAGTAGCGAGTAGGTAAGAACATCAAACAATCTACTAGTAAACGTACTTACAATGTAAGATGGTTCTAAAAACAAACCTATTTTTCTTAAGCACCAAGCTTAACAAAGAAGCTGGTTTACTTTTGATCACCCCCTCAGAGGTCTTAGCAAGTACGAACGGCATTCGTACCCCATTTGCTAGTTGTTGTGTCAAAGTTTATCTTGATTTCGTGCATGGCACTCTTTTTTTTGAATTGGCATGGCACTTTTTTTGTTCTAGATTGTATCATGCATAATGTTTCGTTATCGTGTGGTTTTATGTTTTTTTCCCCCATAATGTATCGTGATGTTTGGACAAAGCATCGAGAAAGACCAGGTGCACAAATCTCCATCACAATCACAATAAATGATGGATATATTACATATTTACGGAGTAGTAGCATGCTTGATCTGGACGGGGTCATCATCGCAATATATATGAACCACATGAAGTACGTAGTTCTAGAACAAAAATACTCGCATGCATGCACGCAAATTGAATCCATAAGATGAAGCTTAATTTAATCACTCCATGGAGTAGCAGCACTGCTTGAATGCCTCGAGGTTGTGGTCGAAGACAGGTACGAAGGCGTCCACACTGCCGTCGCCAAGGTAGGAGGGCACGATGAAGAGCATCCCCTCTGTCAGGAAGTACGACGGCATGAAGTAGGTTGGGCTCCCGGCGCCGAAGTTCAGCTCGTAGAACGGGAGAGTTAGCCAACTGTCCACCTCGAGGTCCGGGCACAGGACGTCGTGCAGCACCGCCGTCTTCTCCAGCCCCTCCCGCTCCACAGCCCCGGAGCTCGCGAAGTCCACGAGCGACTGAAAGTAAGCGCCGTCCACTCGCGCCACCGCGTCATGGATCACCTGTGCCGCGTGCTTCAGCCGCCGGCTTAAAAGGTCACCGGCCGTGGCGCGCGGGAACGCCCACAGGACCAGGTTGCCGAAGTAGTCGGGCGGCGTGGCCAGGCGCCGCCGTCCGTCAACGGAGATGCGGATGGTGGAGGTCTCGCGGGGGCCGAGGCCCCTCGCGCGCGCCATGGAGCGCCAAAGGTGCGCGAGAATGGTCTCGAAGCGGCTGAACGGCCGGCCGCGTCCCTCCGACGCCTTGGCGCGCAGACCGGCGATGAAGTCCTTGGTGAAGTGGGCCTTGTGGATTATCACGCTGTCAGCTTCGGCGTGGTGTCCGTGGTCGGAGTTGGGCGTCGGGCGGTAGTACTCGACCCCGCGGTGCTCGAACTCGACCAGCGGCGGGTCGCGCGGCTTGAAGAGGTCGGGGTGGTTGTGCGGTGGCTGCAAGGACTGGCCGACGCGTACATCGAGCCCACGCGCCGCACGGCCCCAGGCGACGAGGAAGTCGCTGGTGGCGTGGCCGTCGGCGACGGCGTGGTTGGCCGTGAACCCGACGGCGAGCGAGCCGCAGGCGAACCGCGTGAGCTGCACCTGCACAACCTCCTCGATCTCCCCCTCCAGGTCCGGGTGCAGCTTTAGCAGCTCCGGCGTTGGCTTGCTCGGCGCGGCGTCGGCCAGGGTGGCGCCGTCCACGCGCGCCTCCACGAGACGCGCACCACGGTCGTTGAGCAGCACCCCCGGCGCGCCGTCCGGGCCAGGGCCGACCTGGCCGGCGAATAGGCGGTACACCCCAAGCACGTCGGCGAGTCCGCTCTCGATGTCGGCCGTTGAGGGCGCCGGCGCTTCGAAGGCGTAGACGATGGCCATCTGAATGTGATACGTGATCTTGTCGAACACCGAGGACGGCACGTGCTCCGTCGTGTCGGGACGCGGCGCGCCCTCGGGGTACCGCGGCCTCACCAGCTTGGAGCTCGCCACCTTCACCTCCATGACGTCTAGCTACCGGTCTAGGTACACTCGTCTAGATCGACGTCCAGTCGTCTTTCCCAACTACGATCGATCGGAAGCTGGTCTCTCTCGTTGATGTCGATCTTGATTGTTCTACCGGCAGTGCAGGTACGATCAAGTGGCAAGCGATGAAGAGCGGTCGAATGGATGAGGAGCAAGAACACACTCTGCCCTGGTGAAGACGATTGAGGTGCCGGGGTATAAATAAGCAGCGGGCGAACGGGGGTAGGTGGTAATGATCATGCTACTGAGTACAGTACATATGCTTGGTCGTCATGTAACGTACATGTTCGTGCTATAGGCTCTTGGACTAATTGATCGTCGACATCGATCGCATGGATATGGTCGCATGGATATGACAGTTGACACGGCAAAATGCACTGTCGGCCTGTCGCGGTCATGGAGTAACAAATTGACACGCTCCCTCCGTACCGAATTAGCTGATGCAGAAATGTCTAAATATGGATGTAATTTGTCATGTTTTAGTGTGTAGATGTATTCGTATTTAGACAAATTTGCATCAACAAATTTGGGATGGAGAAAGTAGATAGGTAATGGTTTCACTTTTTTCTTTCGAAATAGGGTCGTCCCAGCCTCTGCGTCCATTGATGCATGCGACTATTATTGAATTTATTGAAAGTCAGATCTTAGAAAAAATTACATCGGGGTCACACAGGGATAATTGTTTCACTTGTTACCTGTAAACAACTTTCCACTTGGCGTACGTTCGGGCAGTGTATATCTATACACACGCACATTGACGTTTTCTGCAGAACGGCGGGACAGCTTGCTGGTGTATGACGTACGCGCTAGCTAGGTCAATATTACTCCCTCCATTCACTTTTATAAGACACTCTAGTTATCTTTTCCATTTTGACCACATACATACTAAAATGAGTAAATCTATGTACAAAATAAATCTAGATTCACTCATTTTGGTATGTATGTACGGATATCTAGTGCGCCTTATAAAAATGAATGGAGGGAGTACCAAAAGTCTTGGTTTCCCCTCTTATAGCATCCTAGTCTAACACTATCTTTTGACATCATTTGAGAGAAGACAAGATACTAGTATAACACTATAATCTTCATCATTCTTATTAGCAGCATATCAGGACTGATGTTGCGACCTTTGTTTCTTGAATATGGTACGTTGTGATATTTGTAGTGTATAATGTTTATTAGTCTTGCAACCAATTAGTTAGCAAGTGTAACTCAGGTTATGCATCAAAACCTACGCACCAAGTTCTAGAGAAAGTTCCCCCACTTTAATTGTGTGGGTTACAAGCATGGGCTATTCCCTTAGTTGGGATATTTGTAGCGTATAATCTTTATTATTCTTGCAACCAATTAGTGGGTGAAACGCGGGAATCCGTCAAGACCTATTCGCCAAGTTGTAGAGGAAAGTTCTCTAGATACCTTAATTGTGAGGCTGAAAAGTCCACTTCCCTCCTATCATGAGCTATTTGCTTGGCTCAATTTTTTCTTAAATATTTTTGTCCGTCTTACCTCCATCCTAGACTATCATATCTATCTATACTTCTTATAAAACAAAACCCCACTAAGTGCAATTAATATATTTCTATCTCCACATGCAAGCTATCCACATCACTTGCTCTTTTAGCCAATCAATTGTCTATGTCATCCCACTAACATTTACTAATTATTTCATATCTCTACATGCAAACATCCATATCATCTTTTTTTAGCCCTTCAAATTATCCACATCATTTTTTGTGTTCGAATGATAAGATGACACCATGTCTCTATGTATAATTTACGCAAGTAAATCATGTGCAAGTTGAACACTGGAATTATTTCGTCCGTGAACTTTTTGCCAATTATTTTCAATGATGAAAATTGTATAACTGTGATTAGAAATTATGGGCTCTTCTAAATGTATTCACTCAAAAAGTTTTTAGAAATATTATGCGGCAATGTGCCCTCTTCATGCAAGCCATCCACAACATAGTTCTATATTAATCAGATGCACCTCTAAAACATAACAATTTTTAAATTATAAACCACACATACATTCGATGTCTAATTTTTTAGCCTCTTGACTGACATGATTAACTAAATCTTGAATCATGTTTCATGTGTTTTATTAAATTTATTAAGAGATACCCGCTGCAACGCGCGGGTCTCCTTCTAGTATATATATATATATATATATATCTTGGAGCACTTATCTAGTCTCGGATGGACAACATTCTAACAGTAGCAGATGTGATGCAAATCATACATGTATGTTACAGGTTGAAGTGAATATATGCACATATGACTTCATTACAAAATATAACTATTTACCATCTTTGCAAAAAATAAACTGAATGTTACATTTATGTTGCTCATGTCGCAAATTTTCATATTATTGAAAAGATCTACGTATATAAAACTTGCACCATGATAAACATACATTGTTAGCTTTTCATATTTATAATAGGTAATATAAGTATCCGATTGATGGTTGCTGTTGCGCACCGTTCATCGGTTTCGCATGCCATTCAATTTTCATTCTCTTTTTGCTGTAGTACTACACAACTCCAGCGTCTAGATCAACTTTTGTATTTTTTTTGTGATTCTTGTGTAGTTTCTTTTCTTCTCATGTAACTTCCCAACCACTTCAACAAAAATAGAAAACGCAGGCTGTCTTTGCCCTCGGTAGTCCACTTCAAAACTTTATGTTGATGCGGATATAGGTGGTAATGCAAGAAAAAAATCATAAAAGATAAACTGAGTGAAGCAAACATTGTAACGAGAAAAAAAGTTAAGTTTACAAACACAAGCATTGTATTTTTCTGAACCGCTTTCTAAGATGCATTTTTCTTTTTCTTTTTTGGTTTTCCCATTTTTCTAGTTTTGCTTACTTTTTCCTTTTTGGTAATACATGGATATATAAAATTATGAACCTCTGAACCTTTCTTCAAACCCGCAATTTTTCTAAGTTTTCATAAACTTTACTAAACTCTACCTTGTTTGTCTTTGGAATTACATGTTCTTGTGGGTGGCCGACGTAGAGGCCACGTGTAGAGGGAAGACCGACGTCGCAGGGACGGCAGGGCAGGTGAGGTTCCGGCGTCATCTGTGATGCCAAGACCGGGCGCTGGGAGCATGCAAGATGCAGAGAGACGTGCGTGGGAAAATAAACTCGGCTAGCAGCTGTGCCTGGGCATGCATGTATGAGCCCGTGGTGGAAACTCGCCGAGACATAGCAATCACGGCGTGTTCCGCGACCCGAACACGTTAACGCGCCTCAGGCGAAGCTGCCAACCCGCCGCCGGGCCGCCGGCCGTGAAGGCTACCGCCACTCATGACCCCTCCATGACCCGTCGCCATCGGCAATGACCTGAGCGACTTGCGTATCCAGCGGCATATACGATCTGGAATTCCCTTGAGCTCTACTCATGTCCTGACTGACAGAACTCGATCTGCTCATTTCACGCAAGTTAGCAGAGTATCCTTCAGAAGTCAGAACAGACAAGTGAGCAAAACAGACAGAGTAGATACATATATACTCTTGTCAGCAGCTAACGATCTGTGGTATGCAGGGTGTCGGAGTAGAACGGAAGTTATCCAACAAACTTATCTGTACCTAGCTAGGTAGCTGCTGGCTCGCTCTCGTACGTCAACCTTGTCTCCCATGCGAGAACGTTGTCCTCGTTGGCATGTGTGAACGATGTGCTTCCTTTGTCAAGAACAAAGAACATGCTCGCGGACGGACAGAAGAAGAAATCACGAACCATATATATGCAGCTCTGCTGACCGTTGAACCATGCAGTTTGTATGTATTTGTGAAGACAAACTATGGCCTTCTTAATAGGAATTTTCTGACCCTAGGGTGATACGATGGTGTGACATGGTCACTCAGTGAAAAACTGCATGTCTATATGGTTCTAAAAACACTATACACGATGCCTTGTACTCCGTACCTCCCTAGCAAGAGAAGCACAATGACCTACGAGGTCAACTACACCCTCCCTTTGAGCAAAATGAAGAATCGTTAGGTTCACCACTCCAGAGAATTGAAGGATACTCAGCTGCTCTCCTTCCACGCTCTCATATCGGGTCAGTCTACACCTAAATCAACTAAGATTTGTTAGGCTTAGCTATGTCGATGGTGACAAGCTAATTTTTATTACCACAACTCCAGCTGCGTGAATCTCAATAAGAAGATACTGAACCGTTCGGGACATCGGCTTAGGCAGAAGAAAATCTTTTTTTTACCTAGTAGGCACAAGAAAATCCTTGATGACTTAGATTTTGCAAAACCCTTTGACTATTTATCGGTGACCTTTTCCTCTTGAAATCGATTTATCGGTGACCTTTTTTTCTTTTCGAAATGGGGTAATCTATCCGTCACCTATTTTTAGTTGGGCAATCGACCGTCGGATATTCCCTTTTTTTCTTGATGCTTTTTTGCGGGAATTATTCCTTGATGCTTTCGAGATTTACTACCGACCGGCAACCTCTGAATTTGACACTTTTCTCATGTAATCAGCGTGTACACACGATGACATGCCACAAGTCGATCGGCTTTCAGTCGTGGCTGATCTTATAGGTTGGATCGAGTGATGGCTACCAGGGGTTCCGAATGAGTGGTAAAAGTTACCGCTAACACGTATGTAAGTTGGGTCGCAAAGCTAGCTAGGTCTCCGTCCTTTTTTATCCATGGGGGGAAGATTTATCTTTTCCGATCGAGATATTATGCCCCTCTGCTTTACGGTTGTTGGTGGCTTATCCAAAACGTACAAATGGTTGATTAGCCATATCGTAGAGGTAGGTGCAGAACTGTAGCCGATCCAAATCATCTGCTTCTAGTGGAGACTGGAGACTATTAGTAGTCTCTATATCTCTAACTAATCCCTTCTGACTTGATCTTTACTCTCTGATTCGATGCTTGCTACTTGCTTTTGGTTTGACGGTGGTCCGTCGATGTGTTCAAACTCAGGGAAGTGGAAGTTGTTGACTTATCGTAGCAGCAACTAGCAGTACGTGTTATTGAACACGAGCATGTGATCGGAACACTGATGGACGACCTGGTGCGGCCCCTTTTTTTTTGCCAAGTAGGAGATAGATATATATGTTCTCGTCGGATATTTTTTTCTAGCTTTATGTCTACATGGTCAGCTATCCAGATAGATAGAATCTGCCTTATACCCCATGTAGCGTTGCAAATATTTTCGGAAATTGGTTAAATGGTTTGGATCTTAGGTTTAAACTTCTTATTAGGGTGGGAACGATTGCCGTTATTTGGTCGCTGTGCTAAGCAGAAATGACAAGATTTTTAATGATAAAAACAATTCTTTTATATAGATTATCTATCGATTCACATCTACACTCTGATCATGGTCATCCCTACAACGTGCTGAGCCTTGTTACCTGTTTTTGAAGATGGCTACGCGGGTGGAGACTACAGCGAGGGAGTCGTTTTTCCAGCATGGATAGCAACATAATTTTCGGATCAGCCCTCCATCACCGTAGGCGTCTCTACAATTTCTCATTATGATATGTGATTCGCCTTTTTATTTTGTTGTTGGGTAACTTTTGATGAGACTGTGTGTATCCTAAATATACAGAGGACACACGATAAGACCAGAGACCGGTTCACCTCCTACAGTGCACAATCACGTGTGTAGGTTGGAAAATCAGCTCGATCGTCTGTAATGAACTGCTCATGCCGCTCCGAGTCCGAGGTCCTAGTGCACCAACCGCGGTCTGACTACGGGGAGCGCAGACAAAATGATCGCTAGCTCCGGCAGCCAATCTCCCTCTCTCTGTTCCGTGGCGGAGACATATCGATCACGGCGTGCGTTCGGCGGCCCGTCGGCCTCGACCTGGAAAATCCTGTCTGTGCCTCTCGTGTTGCTTACTCAAACACGTGATGTACGTAGTCAGTCAACCGCCACTCATGATCCGTCGATGATCGATCGCCATCGGCATGCACGTACACATTCAGCATCACTAAACGTAACTGGTTACTGGACGCTTCCCCTGATCTTCGCCAGATTACGTTGCGTCGTCCAGACTGATCGATCGCGTACTCGCGTTACGGAGCATCCATCCACAACGCAGAACGAAACAACGCACAACACAACAGAGCGGAGCAGTATCTTGTCGGCGGGTAGCCGGTAGCGTGCCGTACGTCTCGGAGTAGCACCCAAGTTATCACTGTATATCCAACGAACAAAGCTTTTAGCTATGGCGGCTCTCGCTCGTCGCTGTTGCGGCTTAGCTAGCTACCACCGTGTCGCCATTGGCTAAAGCTTTTGCTCCCTCCCCTACGAAAACAAGGGGCACGAGAAGCTCCACAAATCGGTTTCAATCGTGCACCTGAGTGCCTGATCTTTACAGGTTCCAGTGATGGCTGACAGGGGGTTTGCATCAGTGTTAAAGGCCAACGCGTAATTGTACGTCAAGTCCCAAAGCCCCGATTTGTTTCGTCTCCATCCTTTCAAATCTTTTCTCGTAAGATATATCTTCTCCAAAGATTGCTATTATACCCTCGCTTTATGGTAAGTGGCTTATGTTAGCGATAGTACTTTGTACGGTTCCTGTACGTCAAGTATATGGAGTAGTACTCCAATACGATACGTACCACTCATGTATTGCCACCGGTGGGGCTTTTCCACTGCATATATTAACACGTAACCGAGCCCCTAACAGGGTATCGCTTCTGCCAAACCCTAGAACACTAATATGGTATCAGAGCTGGCTCTTCCTCGAGTCTAGCCGCCGCCGCCGCCGCCGCCGCTTTCTGCCGCCGCCGCCTCCCAAAACAACACAACCAATACTCCAAAAGCTTGCCGCCGCTGCCGCCGCTTGTTGCCGCCGTAGTAGCCGCCTCAAAACCACAACCAATACTCCAAAATCTGCCGCCGCCGCTGCTGTGATCCACTGCTGCCGCCGCCGCCACAAACCACATCCAATACTCCCAAAACAATATTTGCCGCCGCCGCCGCTGTGATCTACTGCCGCTGCCGCCGCCAACAACCAATAACCCAGCCCTCCCTCCTGCAAAATCACGCTTGTCACCGCCATGTCTTCATCGATCTCGGCCGTGCTCCCCGATCTTGGTTCACCACCGTCGGAGAAGTTGACTCGGGACAACTACCTGTTCTGGGCTGCTCAAGTCATGCCCTCCTTCAGAGGAGCACGTGTTCTCGGCTTGCTCGACGGCACTGACGTCGCGCCGCCCCAAACCCTGGAGTTTGAGGATGAACACAAGAAGAAAACCACCGGATCCAACCCTGCGTATGAGGTATGGCTTGCCCGAGACCAGCATGTTCTCAGCTTCCTCACGAGATCTATTTCCAAGGAGCTGCTAGCCCTCGTTCTAGGACTTGAACACACCGCAGAGGTATGGGCCGTGATCAAGAATCTTGTTTCCTCTCAATCCCGCTCCAAGCTCACAAACCTGCGAGGTGCACTGCAAAACACCAAGAAACTTGACTCTACTGTTGATCAATACTTTGCAAAAATGAAGTCTCTTAGTTCGGCCCTTGCTGCTGCTGGAAAACCGATAGGAGATGATGAGCTCATTGGTTATATTCTTAATGGACTTGATGGCACTTACACTTCCATTGTTGTTTCTGTTAATGCAAACCCTGGTACCACCTTGTCCGAGCTGTATGATCAGTTAATGGCGTTTGATACCCGTGAAGAGATGCTCAGCGAAACCGGCCAGGGCAACGGCACGTTCCGTTCCTCTGCCAACAGCGCCTCCCGCCAGCCACCACTACCCAACACTGAAGACTCTGGACGCCAAGGAGATGGACGCCGTGATGGCGGCCGTCGCGATGATGGGCGTCGCTTTGATGATCGTGGCCGCGGAGATGGACGCCGCGATGATGTAGGGCGCCGTGACTGGCGCCGTGATGATGCTGGGCGCCGGGACGGGCGCCGCGATGATGGCTGGCGTCATGATCGACGTCGTGATGATGCTGGGTACCGGGATGGGCGCCGTGATGATGGCTGGCGTCGTGATGGGCGCCGTGATGATGGCTGGCGTCGTGATGGACGCCGTGATGATGGCAGGCGTGATGGACGCCGTGATGATGGGGGACGTCGCCGTGATGGTCGTCGCAGCCGTGCTCCCACTCCGTATGTTGACACTACATGCCAGATTTGCAAGATTCATGGTCACCCAGCTAGTGATTGTTGGTGGAGGTACGATGATGATGATGACCGTGATGATGATACCCATGACAAGCGTGCCAATGCTGCCTCATATGGAGTTGATACCAACTGGTATGTTGATTCTGGAGCTACAAACCACATTACCGGAGAGCTGAGCAAACTTTCCACCCATGAGAAGTACACTGGTCGCGATCGGATCCACACTGCGGATGGTACTGGTATGCCTATATTTCATGTTGGTCATTCAATTTTGCGCACTCCTAATAGCTCCTTACATCTTAATAATATACTGCATGCTCCTAATGCTTCACAAAATCTCCTATCTGCACATAAACTCGTTCTTGATAACAATGCTTTTATTGAAATCCACCCTTTCTTCTTTTTGATTAAGGACCAGGAAACGAAGAAAATCGTGTTTAAGGGTCCTTGTCGTGATGGCCTCTACCCTCTTGTGCCCGTGTCCCAGGAGTCCTCCAAGCATGCCTTCCTCCTCACCACGCCTTCATCATCCACATGGCACAGTCGGCTCGGCCATCCCTCTTCCTTCATAGTGCAGCAAGTTCTTAGGAGAAATAAGTTATCTCATTCGCCCGAAATAAGTCCTTACATATGTGATCCATGTCAACAAGCAAAGAGTCACCAACTTCCCTACCCCATATCTACTAGTGTGTCCACTGTTCCCCTAGAGCAAGTTTTCTCCGATGTATGGGGTCCAGCACCTCTTTCTGTTGGCAAACACCAATATTATGTAAGCTTTATCGATGATTTTAGCAAGTTTACTTGGATTTATTTACTTAAGAAACGTTCTGATGTTTATCAAGTGTTCCTTAATTTCCAACAACTTGTGGAACGTAAATTTGGGCGAAAGATCATTACCATGCAAACTGATTGGGGTGGTGAATATGAAAAACTCCACGGTTTCTTTCAAAAAGTAGGAATCACTCATCATGTGTCATGTCCTCATGCTCATCAACAAAACGGCTCGGCTGAACGCAAACACCGTCATATAGTTGAAGTTGGTTTAGCCCTTCTTGCTAATGCATCCATGCCCTTAAAATTTTGGGATGAGGCATTCCTTACCGCCACATTTCTTATCAACATGATTCCTAGCAAAGTTCTCAACTTTGATACTCCCATGGAAAAACTCCTTGAAGTGAAGCCCGACTATACTCCTCTTAGGATTTTTGGTTGTGCCTGTTGGCCCAATCTTCGCCCATATAACAAACGCAAACTCTCTTTTCGTTCCAAACAATGTGTTTTCCTTGGGTATAGTCCCCTTCATAAAGGTGTTAAATGTCTTGATGTTTCCACTGGACGCATCTATATCTCACGTGATGTTGTTTTTGATGAGCGCATTTTTCCCTTTGCTGCTCTTCACCCCAATGCTGGCGCTCAACTCCGTGCTGAAATTCTTTTGCTTCCTAAAGATGACATTCCTACACCGGGGAGTGCACAAGTTGATGATCACATGAATATTGCACCATTTATACCAATATCTGTTACTACTAATCCTCCTGTTGTTGAGATACATGATGATGCAGAACACACACCAGACTCCAGTGCAGCAAACGGCAGCTCAAATGATGAAGAAATGACTGAAACTTCTAAGAAAACGAACCAGCCACGTCCCAGGAACACGACATGCATGGCGAGGCTTTTGATGCTGATTCGCCTGTGCTATCTGATGCGGATGAATCATCCTCGGATCCAGTGCAATCATCACCTGATGATTCTGCACCGTCGTCCCCACGTGCGGCCCGGTCTTCACCGCCCGTGCGTCTCCGCGCCACTCCACACACGCCACGCCCTCGCCTCGGTCCCCGTCGCCTGCGTCGCCACGCACCGAGGCTGCATCTGGCCAGTCAAGCTCGGCCACGTCGCCTGGCCTGTCGGAGGAGCCGGCCACTCCAGTGCATGTACATGCGCCTCCTGATTCCGAGGTTGTTGGCAGTGCTTCGGCTGTCTCCTCTGGATCCTCTGCACCAGCTCCTCCTCCGCCCCCTCCTGTGGCTGAGCCTCGCACACGCCTTCAAAAAGGTATTAAACAACCGAAAATATATACCGATGGTTGTATTCGCTATGGTATGTTCACATCTACAGGAGAACCAAGCAAACTCTCGGAGGCTCTCAAAGATGATAAGTGGCACAATGCCATGCAAGAGGAATATGATGCACTCATCAAGAACAATACTTGGCACCTTGTTCCCTCTAATTCCACCAAAAATTTGATTGATTGTAAATGGGTTTACCGTATCAAACGACATGCAGATGGCTCCATTGACAGGTACAAGGCACGCTTAGTTGCTAAAGGGTTCAAACAACGCTATGGCATTGATTATGAAGACACATTTAGTCCTGTTGTCAAGGCAGCCACTATCAGACTGGTTCTGGCAGTTGCTGTGTCTCGAGGATGGAAATTGCGGCAGCTAGATGTCAAGAACGCGTTCCTCCATGGCGTTCTGGAAGAGGAGGTCTATATGAAACAACCCCCAGGTTTTGAAGATCCTCGACACCCACATCATATATGCAAGCTTGACAAGGCATTATATGGTCTCAAACAGGCTCCTCGTGCATGGTACTCCCGTCTCAGTGCTAAGCTTCATGCTCTTGGGTTTGTTCCCTCCAAGGCCGACACATCTTTATTTCTCTATCACAAGTCGGGTATCATGATTTTTGTTCTCATATATGTTGATGACATCATTGTTACAAGCTCTTCAGATATGGCTATTTCTGCCCTTCTTCGTGATCTTCAGCATGACTTTGCACTCAAAGACCTTGGAGATCTTCATTATTTCTTAGGCATTGAAGTCAAGAACACCGCTGATGGCTTACTCCTCACACAAGAAAAATATGCTGCTGATCTTCTCATGAAAGTTGGTATGAACAAATGTGCCTCCTCCCCTACACCGTTGTCATCCACTGAAAAATTGTCTCTTCATGCTGGCTCTCTTCTTGGTTCGGCTGATAGCTCTCAATACCGTAGCATTGTTGGTGCACTTCAATACTTGACCTTGACACGTCCTGATATCTCCTTTTCTGTCAATAAAGTATGTCAATACTTGCATGCACCCACCACTGATCACTGGACAGCTGTTAAACGCATCTTGCGTTATATTCAAGGAACTCTACAAGTTGGATTAACTTTCTCCAAGTCATCCTCTTGTTTGCTTAGTGCCTTTTCCGATGCTGATTGGGCTGGATGCCTTGATGATAGGAGATCTACTGGAGGTTTTGCTATATTCTTTGGCTCAAATTTAATCTCATGAAGTGCTCGTAAACAAGCTACTGTCTCTCGTTCTAGTACTGAAACTGAATACAAAGCTCTTGCCAATGCTACATCTGAACTTATTTGGGTTGAAGCCTTGCTTGCTGAACTTGGTGTTAAAATGTCCTGCAAGCCTTGTTTATGGTGTGACAATCTTGGTGCTACATACTTATCTGCAAATCCGGTCTTCCATGCCCGAACCAAGCATATTGAGATTGACTATCATTTTGTGCGTGAACGAGTTGCTAACAAGTTACTTGAGATCAAATTCATTTCTAGCAAAGATCAAGTGGCCGATGGTTTCACAAAGGCGTTGCCTGTCAAAGATTTGGATAATTTTAAGCGTAATCTCAACTTGTCCCAAGGTTGAGATTAAGGGGGGTGTTAGCGATAGTACTTTGTACGGTTCCTGTACGTCAAGTATATGGAGTAGTACTCCAATACGATACGTACCACTCATGTATTGCCACCGGTGGGGCTTTTCCACTGCATATATTAACACGTAACCGAGCCCCTAACAGGTATCGCTTCTGCCAAACCCTAGAACACTAATAGCTTATACGAAACTAAAGTTGATTAGGCAATATCGTCAAGGTAGGTGTAGCACTGTAGCAGATTCCAAATCATCTACTTGTTGTGGTGGAGACCGGAGAGACTAGTATGCTCCGTAATCCCTTCTGACTTGATCTGTGTACTCTCTGTATCATTGCTTGCTACTGGCTTTTTGTTTGACGGTAGTCCGTTGACGGATCAATCGATGTGGTCGAACGAGTCCAAGTCCGCACGTTTGATTATTGTTTCCCGGCCCCATCGTAGGATCTACCAGATCATCTCACCCGGACGATTTTCTTCGGACGAAAAACTAGTACGAACTAGTACTAGTGCTGAAGATGGCAGGAATAGCAGACGTTGTAATTCGTGTATATATATCTATAGCGAACAGGGTACTTAATTATGCGTACTTGCACTTGGGTCTGCGATTTCGTGATAACTCGCTGCCGGAATCGCTACGTTTTGCCTAGTGTTGGCGAATTTACCTAGGGGAACACGACATAAATGCCGAGTGCTTCTGAAAAATACCCGGCAAAAATATGCACTCGGTAAAAAGGTCTATACGTTGAGTGGTTTCTATTGGCGATATTCGGCAAATTAAGGCACTGGACAAACATGAGGATATGCCGACGGCAGAACTCGGCAAAAGAGGAGTGCCACGTGGCACCTAGCGCCACACAGTATGGAAACCTGACGACACGGAGGGCTATGCCGAGTAGTAAGGGCGGAGCTAGAAATATCAAGTATAGGGTTCACTTAGTTGTAATCATGGGGTTCAAGTGCAGTTTTTTGTCCAAGTTCTGTTAAATTTAGCTGATTTCATTGGATTCAGCTAAACCCAATGCTAGTACTGTGGCTCCGCCACTGCCGAGTACCACGTCAGGTGCACTCGGCAAGCATAACGAGCAGTGTTTGCCGAGTGCAACCTTGGTACTCGATAAGCAGATTGTTTCGTTTTCTTTTCCTGATATAAAAATAAGAAATTCATCTTTTTCGCCCTTTTTCCCGCACCCACTCTATTTCCCACGGAAAATATTGGGAGAAATTATTTTATGGGACCAAAGAGCAGAAAAAATTTGGGGCGAAAAAAATTGGTGCCGAGTATAAAAAGCCCCACCCCGCTAGAAATCTGTACACTCCATTTCAATACTTACCCCTCTCTCGCCGAGTCACGTGTCCGCTTAGCATGGCCATTCGGATAACGTTCCCAAGGAGAAGTTCAAACGCGACGAGACTGATCTCCTTATCGAGGGAACATTTCCAATGCATGCTGAGCCACACTCTTGGCATGGACAGACTAAACAAAATGTGGCGCATGCGCGTGTTTGTGGCCACGGTGGACGGTAGGCGGCCACCAGTGTCACCGGAGGAATGTAGTGTCAGTTGTGGCCGTGTATTGCGGTGTGAATTGCCGTGACGTGAAGGTAGAGTTTGCAGTTACTTTGCACGCAAGCCATTTGACTTCTTCGTGAGCTTCCGTTTGAGCGGAACTACACTCGGTAAACATGTTTATGCGGCATGTAGCTATGCCGAGTGTAACCTGGCTTTTGCAGAGTGCCGCAAACACTCGGCATTGAATCTAAATACTGGAGTGACTGGTGCTTAATTTCGCTAGCATTTAGTGGTTTTTGTGGTTCACTTCTTATTTTGTGCGCAACTCTTCTAGCATTCTACATTGTAGTTTCTGGATGCTCAAGTCTTGTAGTAGAACTTTCTGGTTGGAAAAACGAGTATGTTATAGAACTGTGAATCTAGCTACAATTGGAAGTTGGTGAAATGTAGTATAGTATAGATTTCTAGCTATAGGCTTAAGTTCTAGTTACAGTGAAAATTGGTGAACACATGCATTGTGACCCGAACTCGAATGGACCTGATTAAGTCAGGCTGTCGACCCAGTTGTCAAGCTCGGTTTATAGTTTGCACCCTGTTCATCCATTTAATATTGCATTTGCAAATAGTACTTCAGTCGTCAATCTCACGCGCGCTGTTCGGATGAAATAATTAAATCTTCGATAGATACACGTAGCGCTAGTAACGAAATGAGGAAGCTGTTATAATCTTGCATAATGCAGTCGCAGTGTAAGTAACATACGATGAATCTACATGGCATAATCTGATCTCAAGTTTCAAGTCGCACACAAAATATTCACAAAATTTGAAATAAATCATGCATATGTATATATATTGAGTTCATACATATTTTCTTGTTGTACTTTTTTCAATCTAGGTAACACTTTTACCGAATTTACCCTTAATTGGGATTCCGGGGTATCTGGAGTTTGAAATTTTTCTCTAGTGTTCACAACATATTCGACATTGAGTAGTTAATTAATTAAGAAGAAGAGAGTTGTCTAGTTAATTATCAAAAAATCTGGAAAGTGGACTAC
Organism: Poa pratensis; assembly: GCA_947311845.1. NCBI lineage: Eukaryota > Viridiplantae > Streptophyta > Magnoliopsida > Poales > Poaceae > Poa > Poa pratensis. The sequence continues at coordinate 7,883,931 of CAMZMU010000079.1, forward strand.
TCGGGACTCCACCCCCCCCCCCCCCCCCCCCCCCCCCCCCCCCCCCACACACACACACACACGACTACATAACAGACTGACAAAGACCCCCAACTAGCGACTCCCATGAAATCCTGCAGCCTGAATCTCAACAACTCAACCTTGTCACCAAGAAATGGCAACAACCAAGCTGACGGGCCAAGAGACTGAAACCATCCATCAAGCAACCGTGGACACCTTGTCCATAGCACCACTCTTGTTAATTTTTTTTTTTTTTTTTTGAGATTTCCTGGTCTTTAGTACATCTTGTAGTATCTGAACTCACGCACTACACACTCCACACACACACAACACCACACACACGCCACCCGTGCGCAAGCTAAGACCTAACCAGACTATACTAAGACTTGAGCCTCCGCGAGCCTAGATCTTCCGGGAAACCCTGCGGTGGTGGGCACACCACACTCTTGTTAATTTTGCTCTTGAACAACTTCTGTTATTGCTACAACGACCTCCTCGTTCTCTCCGATCCGCACGACGAAAAAGATAACTATATTGTATGGCTGACTGGTTGAGCCCACGTGTCATTGTGATATCCACATGATTTGGCACTCCAATTTCAGTGATGCTTGTAAAGTTGTTCTTTTTTCCGACTGCCAAACTTAGTTGGGGAGAAACCAGGCTGTGGGCCGCCTAGACTAGGAGATTTTAGCTCTCGCAATTCTCAAATTTGGCCCACTAACAGCCCATTTTTACTTTCTGGCCCACCAACTTTCTTCTGCAAGCTCCGGCGATATTGCCAGACCTTCTCTCTTCTATATTACCCAAACACGTTTGGCTTACAAATTTTGCAATGCTATTTGAGATGGTTTGGTTGCAGATCGTCCAACATACCTCGGAGCAGAGCAGATTGTCGGAGTTCCTTGTGGCTGCCACACGCTAGGTTTTCAAGCTAGCATGATCGAGAACGTGATGCTTTTTGTAGAGAACGTCGTGGTTAGATCTTCATCGTAACTAGGGCGTACATGTAAGCATGCACCAGTGCACCACGTTCAAGGATCTCGACGTTATAGAATAATAGAACACTCTCGACTGCAGGCCGCCATATGGCAACACATAACCACATTGCTGCTTGGGCTCTTAGAGAGCTTGATCGTTCGGGCACCCGGTATACTTGGTCCAATAAGCAGCGTAACCCTGTTCGGTGTGTGCTGGATAGGGTATTCATCGCACCCGAGCTGGATGCTTTATTTCCTTTGGCGACAGTGACAACTGAGATGAGTCTGGGCTCGGACCACACTCCACTTGTTTTTGACAGTGGTGAGGGCACCCCGGTTAAAAGCAATAGGTTCTTTTTCGAAGTGGGTTGGTTTGAGATTGAGGGGTTTGGCGAGATGGTTGGTGATCGCTGGGTTAGACTTATGGCCTCGGCTAGGGGAAGGGATATCACCGACTGGTGGCAACACATGAGTAGTGGTCTGCGGCAGTATCTGCGAGGTTGGAGCAAGAATATGGGTAAAGAGTCCAGGGTGAATAAACTGAACCTGCTCAAGCAGATAGCGGATCTTGATGCCAAAGCTGATTCCCTAGGCCTGGAGGAGGAAGAATGGGTCTTCCGATACCACCTAGAAGAGCAGCTTCTGCAAATTTACCGAGTGGAGGAGGAGTATTGGCGGCAACGCGGAAGGGTTAAGTGGGCGTTGCATGGGGATGCAAATACTGCCTATTTCCATGCTGTTGCTAATGGCAGAAGGAGGAAATGCGTTATCTCCAGACTGCAAACGCCGGAGGGTCCGATCAGTGATCCGCTGCAGATTCAGGGCCATGTGTATGACTTCTACAGAGAGCTGTTAGGCACTCAGGCCCCCAGCCATTTAGGTTTGGCTGCCAATACGTGGACGGGTGACAGGCTGGTGTCGGAGGAAGAAAATTATCAGCTCCAGCTGACCTTCTCGGAAACTGAGCTGCATTCCATTGTCATGGATATGAAATCCAACACCGCACCAGGTCCAGATGGGTTTCCTGTCTCGTTCTTCAAGAAGTTCTGGCCTCTGTGCAAATTGGGAGTCCTTCACATCCTCAATGACTTCATTCTAGGAAGAATTGATGTCTCGAGGCTCAACTTTGGAGTTTTGTCTCTTATTCCCAAAGTCCAGGGTGCAGACCAAATTGGCCAGTTTCGACCTATTGCTCTCATCAACGTGGTGTTTAAAATCATCTCTAAAGCTTTTGCTTCGCGGCTGGATCCCGTTGCCCACAGAATTATCAGTCCTACCCAAACAGCGTTTATCAAAGGCAGATTCATCCTGGACGGTGCGCTGGCCTTGCTTGAAACGGTGCACGAGCTTCGGGTAAAAAAGCTAGGGGGCATTTTACTGAAGCTCGACTTTGAAAAGGCTTATGACCGAGTCAATTGGAAGTTCCTCATTGAGGTTATGCGGAGGAAAGGCTTTGCTGCTGGATACCTTCACAGAATTGAGCAGCTGGTGGCTGGGGGCCAGACTGCTATATCCATCAACGGCGAGATCGGCTCTTATTTTAGAAATCGGCGAGGAGTGCGTCAAGGGGACCCTCTTTCGCCGATTCTGTTTAACTTTATGGTGGAAGCTCTGTCTGCTATGCTCTCTGCGGCCTGTCGCCATGGCCACATCAAAGGGGTCGTGCCACACCTGTTCCCGGGGGGGCTATCTCACCTTCAATACGCGGACGATACTCTGATCCTGATCCAGAACTGCGACGCTGACATAGCTAACTTGAAATTCTTGCTGCTATGCTTTGAGAACATGTCAGGCTTAAAGATCAACTTTCACAAGAGTGAAGTTATTGTGCTGGACCAGAACTTAGCTGAGCAACAGAGGGTGGCGAACATGCTAAACTGCAGATTGGGCTCTTTCCCATTCATTTACCTGGGCCTTCCGATTTCTGACCGTAAGTTAACGGTTGAGCAGTGGCAGTTCCTGGTTAACAAGCTGGCTGCCAAGGTGGAAGTTTGGATGGGCAGATTGTTGTCCTCGGGTGGGCGACTAATCTTGTCCAATGCTTGCCTGGATGCATTGCCTACCTTTGCCATGGGGCTATTCCTGCTGCAAGACGGCATTCACGTAAAGTTTGATGCGGTTCGCGCCAGGTTCTATTGGGAGGGATCTGGCCCCAAACGCAAATATCACATGGTAAATTGGCCGGCTATGTGCCGGCCCAAAGAGTGTGGTGGGCTGGGGCTCTCTCACACAAAAAACATGAATAAGGCTCTGATGCTAAAGTGGATTTGGAAGCTCTATCAAAACCCCAATTCAATATGGAGCTCAATTACCAGGGCTAAGTATCCGGAAGCTGATGACATCTTTGCCAGCCAGTCGCTTGAGTGCTCTCAGTTCTGGCGCAGCCTCCACAAGATCAAGCACCTGTTTAAACTAGGGGCAAAACACGTTGTGAAGAATGGCAGGAGAACTCGGTTCTGGACTGACTGGTGGACCAGCGAGGGCCCGCTGAAGGACAGATTCCCCCGCTTGTTCAATGTCTGTGACAACTCGATGTTGACAGTGCATCAGGCGTTTGACCCTGGAGAAGGCGGAGTGGGATTTCGGAGATCCCTTGACCTTGTTTCTGCCGGTCAGTGGGCTCAGTTGAATGCTGAGTTGGCAGATTTTTCGCTGTGTGAGGGGGCGGATGAAATAAGTTGGGCGTTGGAGCCGTCCGGCAAATACTCGGTTGCGTCAATGTATAAGAAACTGTCCCAGGGGGCGACAGTGGCTTATTGCAAAGACCTCTGGGCGGCCAAGCTTCCCCTTAAGTTAAAGATTTTCACTTGGCAGCTTGCGCTGGATCGTCTTCCGTCGGCGAAGCAGCTGGCGACTCGCCATGGTCCCTCCGACGGCAAGTGTGCTCTGTGTGGGGAGGGGGAAGATGCCTCCCACTTGTTTTTCGATTGTGCTTTTGCTAAGTTAGGCTGGAGTGTTCTCCGGAGGCTGCTTGGGTGTAGCTGGTGCCCGGCGAATTTTCCCCAGTTCTTTGCTATCTCTCAATCCTTGCTAGGCCAGCAACGTAGAGTCAGTTGGGTGCTGTTCTCGGTTCTGTGCTGGGTGCTGTGGACCACTCGCAATAAGCTTGCAATTGAAGCCAAGCTCCCTAATCACTCATCTGACCTAATTTTCAAATTCGCCATGTTTCTACAGATGTGGGCAAATCTCTCAAGAGGGCAAGACAAGGCGCTACTCCTGGAGCTCGTAAGCAAGCTTAAGCGCATCTATGCGGAGGTCGCACCAAGAAGCTTGGCGTCCTGAAGATCCTTCTATTCTTGCTTTACCTAATTGCTTCCGGTTTGTTAGCGGGGAGACCGGCCCCTCGTTTTACTTCCTTGGTCCGTGGCGAAGCTGTAATGCCTCAGCAGTTGTTTCTGGTACCGTGAACTTGGCAGCTTTATTAACTTAAAGCTGGGCATTCTAATAAGAACTGCCTTTTATCTAAAAAAATTCAACACGCGCACGGAAAACCTAGTGCCTGATCGATCTTGAAGGTTCCGGCCGGCGATGGCTGGCTGCTGGGGTTCCACCTGCATGAATGTTGATAGTTAGCGCTAACACGTCGGGTCCGCAGGTGCGAGCGATCTGTCCCTGTCTTAGCGATCGATGTATCGCGATTGTGTTCTCGCTTTGTGGACTTATGGTGGTGTGGCTTATCCATAACTGAACTTAGCCATATCGAAAAGGCAGGTATCTGACTCAAGCATATCTGCATATACTTGTAGTGGACTGAGATATACTAGAAGTAGCAGCAGAAAGTCATTTTTACTCCGGAGATCTAGTGGTCCCACTGTTTTCAAATAATCAAAAAATATATTTAAGAGTGTCAAAAAAATCACCAAATTTTCCGGAGGTTCTTAATAATGTATATTTTAAGCGTGCAAAATCACAATGTGGAATGTTTTGTATTATAGGCTACATGAAAATGATAAAACTTGAAATTTTGAACTATAAATTGTTCACTATACTCAGATCTGTGCATTTGTCAGTTCCTTATGTACTGAGATTTATCAAGTTTGTACGATATATTACGGAGAACGCGTTTTCAGATTGTTTTTTTTTAATTAATATATTTTTTGATATTTTGAAAATAGTAGGATCACTGAAACTCGGGAGCCACCAAATCTCCACTCACAGCCTCTTATCCCTTCTGAGTTCTGGCACGTACGTGCTCCCTGATCCTTTTCTTGCTAGGTGAGGTGAGTGAGTCCTTTCTTTTCCTCTCCCTGTCTTTCAGCCATGTGATATCCTTTCGTCATTGGCAATCCACTCGATAGAATGATTCATCATGATGCAGAGGCTGGGGCTTACCCCATTTCTAAAAAAGGTGGGTTCTTTAAACTCGTCCAAGTCGGCGTGGTTAGTTGCCGTTTAGGCACTGCTTGGATGCCTGTATATTAACCAAATACCCGGGTATACTTTCCCGGAGCTGGTTAGGCCCTCCTAAAAATCCGGAGCAGCACGTTGGCACGCCAGGAGAAAATTACGGGGCGGAAATGTACCGGATATTCCAAGCGGGGCCTTAGTTCCCGCAATATCCAGGGTGAGATCGATCATGCACCTGATCAGTGAACAGAGGAACCAAATGGAGTATGACATTTGCAATGGAGTCTTTTTAAAGCTCCATCCATTTATGGTTTGGTCGTGTTCTCGTCTGGATTAAGTGGACTAATTATGAGATCACTGTTTTGCAGGCTCCCGACTCATGGATTTGATTTCCTTTTTTTTTTTGCGGGGAGTGTTCTGGAATTTAGCTTCAATTAACGGCATTGGGCCGGTGGTGTACTTTAGCATAGGCCTATGTCGTGGTCGTGGCCTACCATTGCTGATGGCCCAGAAACGCAAAAGAAGTGGCCCATAGTACTACGTCTTAGCTAATTCGGCCTAGTTGTTATTCCTAGGGCCAGGCCATATAGGATAATTTTTTAATTTCTGTTTGGTTTTATTTCTCTCATTTTCATTCTCATGTTATTTTGAGTTATTCTCCTACCCGCTTTCTAATTTTTTTTACCTTATAACACTCTTATATTCATAAAATCAAACGATTTAATGTCATAAATTCAAAAACAATATTTCAATGTTTCAAATATATTTGAAAAGTGTCTCGATGTAGTCAATCATATATACTGTAAGCGTGCAAAAATCATAATGTGAAATACTTTATATTCTAGTCTAGAACACAAGGAATTTTGCGTTGACATTGCCGACTATTTAGTTTTTTATAGATCAATCATAGTTAACTTTATTTTTTGATGAAATGTTTACAGGTACAAGCAGCGGGTCATATATATGAGTATATGACATGGCGCAGCATTGGAAGGTCACGAGCCTCAAAATTAGAGGTCCTACTTTCATGAATAAAGCTTAAGGCCGGTGATGTTCAGTTTTATAACTTCTTTCGCAATAGTACAATAGGGCCCCAACGTGCCCTCCTCGACGTACGCAACCACTGGCTTGCAATCAGTCTCAACAAGGAGGTCATCGACCGATAAATCATCGGCCATTGCCAAAGCTTCAAGTCATGCCATCATCTCCAATCACATACACCCATGTAAGTACCAGAAGAGATCCGAAATAAAACCCCGCCCCGCGCCTCTATTGTCAGTCTTGATACCGTTGCGTCTTTTGCCGAATGTTTTTAGGTGTAATTTTGGTTCTGAGATGGCTTGTTTTACCTAATCCGATCCGCGAGGCTCCTAACTCTAACCACGTTGAACATCTTAGTTGTGTGCGGCCCGTGCTAAACTGGCCCGAGCAGATTATATACATATATCGGATAGAGATGGTTCCGTAGTAGTGTGTGAGGTGAGAAGAAAATTAGTTTGTGGAAATGTCAGGCAATCAAATAGCTTAATACAACACAAGTAAGGTTCTCCAATAATTTTCTCTGCAGCATGTTCCATACTTGTAGGAAGAATATATGTTTTCCCAATATTTACATATTGATTGCGATCATCTTTCTATAGTACATAAATAAATATTTTAATATTCAAAAGTAACAACAAACTAAAACAAAAAACAATTTGCACGTGGTAAACAAATGGTGGAGAAACAAAGTCAAATGTGTTTCCATATATGATATAATTCTTTGTCAACTAGTTTTTGGGTTGAAAATATATATAACAAGTAGATGCTAATTAAAGATTTCAAGAAGGATCTTCCATCTTATATACAACTCCCACGCGTTTGCCGCGGTCAGAACGGTGGCATTAGACTGTTATATTAGCATCCTGTCAAGATTAGTAAAGCAAAACGCATGTTGCAAGAAAATTAGTTTATGTTAAGAGTGAAACAGAGGGCAACATGAACAAGCGCGCCATGCTTGCAAGTGGCTATTTTTTTCTAGTTGACGTACGTACAACGTGCACCATACCAATACCAGCATGATCCTCAGGGATATGCCCTTCCCCCGCTGTATTCATATATACCCTGATCGCGCGGTACATCGACACTCGAAGTATCGCCAGTTCGTCGTCTTCCCTCGCAGCAGTGTCAGTCGTGCACCGCCGCCGGAAGAGCTAAGGCATTAAGGAGACCCATCTACATATCCATCGTCGTTGTTGGCTAGCGGCCATGCATGGAGGTGAAGGTGGTGAGCTCGAAGCTGGTGAAGCCACGGTACCCCGAGGGCGCGTCGCGGCCGGACACGACGGAGCACGTGCCCTTCTCGGTGTTCGACAGGATCACGTACCACATCCAGATGGCCATCATCTACGCCTTCTGTGCGCCGGCGCCCTCCACAGCCGACATTGAGCGTGGCCTCGCTGACGTGCTGGCGGTATACCGTCTCTTTGCCGTGCCAAGCAAGCCCTCGCCGGCGCTGTTGAAGCTGCACCGGACCTGGAGGGCGAGCTCGAGGAGGTGGTGCAGGTGCAGCCGACCCGGTTCGCGTGCGGATCGCTGGCCGTCGGGTTCACGTCCAATCACGCCGTCGCCGACGGCCACGCCCCCAGCGAGTTCCTCGTCGCATGGGGCCGCGCCGCCCGTGGGCCGTCCGTCGGCCAGTCCTCACCTCTGCCGCACAACCACCCTGACCTCTTCCGGCAGCGCGACCCACCGCATGTCGAGTTCGAGCACCGCGGCGTCGAGTACCATCGGCCGATGCCGAGCTCCAACCACGGGCACCACGGGGTAGGCGCCAAAAACGTCGTGATCCACAAGGCGCATTTCACTAGGGACTTTATGGCCGAGCTGCGCGCCAACGCGTCGGAGGGGCGCGGCCCCCCGTTCAGCCGGTTCGAGACCATTCTCGCGCACGTATTGCGCACCATGACGCGCGCGCGGGGCCTGGGCCCCCGCGAGACATCCACCATCCGTATCTCCGTTGATGGGCGGCGGCATCTGGCCGCGCCGCCCGGTTACTTCGGTAACCTGGTCCTTTGGGCTTTCCCGCGCGCCACGGCTGGTGACCTTTTAAGCCGGTCACTGAAGCACGCAGCGCAGTTGATCCACGACGCGGTGGCGCGGGTGGACGGGGCATACTTCCAGTCGCTTGTCGACTTCGTGAGCTCCGGGGCCGTGGAGCGGGAGGGGCTGGAGAAGATGGCCGTGCTGCACGACGTGCGGTGCCCGGACCTCGAGGTGGACAGCTGGCTGACATTCCCGTTTTACGAGCTGGATTTCGGAGCGGGGAGCCCTAGCTACTTCATGCCGTCCTACTTCCCGACGGAGGGGATGCTCTTCATCGTGCCGTCCTACCTCGGAGACGGCAGCGTCGACGCCTTCGTACCTGTCTTCGACCACAACCTCGAGGCATTCAAGCAGTGCTGCTACTCCATGGAGTGATGCGGAGCAAATATATATAATTAAACCGGCAAACTAAGCCTTAGCGTATCGTTTGCATGCATCCATGCATTATTATTTCCTTGTATTCACACGGATCATATCCGTAATGATTTTGTGGTGTGTGCACATGTAAGTTTCTTCATGTTATGTGTTTTCGTTTGTGGTGACCCCCAAAATTAAGCATCCGTGTTCATATATGTGGGTTTTCGGGGCTTATCACATCCGTTCATTCCGTCTTTTTTTCTTTCAGATTTCTAAGCTATATCCTTGTTAGCAAGTCCCTCCACTTTTGACATAATGTATTTGGCTAGAGTTAGAGTTCTTAATTTTGGCTCTAGATGGATAGTGGGTGTCTGGGTGATGATGGTCAAATCAGATTTTGTGAAGATACCTAGTTTGGTACTTTCCGATTCCCCACTATGTACGCAATTCTAGGACTTGTATTGTGTGTATAATGACAAACTCGCAACAATTAAGCAGGTCGGGGTTGGAAGTACACTTTAGTTCTCCTTTAGGAGAAATTCCAATCCTTCCTTGATGGAAAAATGGCTTGAACTAGATCAAATAGCTAGTAGTATTGAATGTGATGTGAAGATAACTGACGTACAAACAGAGCGTCTCGGAAGGAACCCTAGCGCCGCCGCCGGGGAAACCTCCGCCTCCTCCCCTCACTCGCCGTCGCCAGAGGGCGCGGCCGAGCGAAGCCTGGTCGGCGGTGGTTGTGGCGGCCGCGAAGCGTTCCTTCGTCCTCGCATCGCAGTGAGGGGGCGGGGGGCGCGGCCAGGCGGAGTGGCTGCACGAGTGCGGGTGCGGCGGCGGAGCGACCGGGCTCTGGGCGGCGCCGCCTGAACGTGGTGCTCGTGCGGGAGGCCTCGTGGCGGCGGCCGTGATCGGGGCGTCGCCGGTGGTGTGGGTTGGGCTCGCCCAGATCTGGCATCCGGTGAGACGCGGTGGCGCGGGCTGGTTTGGCTCGTGTGAGAGCTCTATCGGCGGAGCTGGTCGCCGATGCACCTTTTGGTCAGGTTTGTGGATGATGGTGGTGGATGTTGTTCAGGAGTGCAGGAACAGGGAGCTGAATTGCAGTACATAGAATTGCTAGTAGAATTTAGTTCTGCAAAATAGAATTGCTAGTAGAGTTTTTTTTCATGTTGTTGGAAGTAAAGCTAGATTGATGGCAGGGCTAGATATCATTAAAATCTAGCTCTGTAGATAGAATTGCTAGTAGATGTTTTTATGCTGGTAGAAGTAAATAGAATTGCTAGTAGATATCAATAAAATCTAGCTCTGTAGATAGAATTGCTAGTAGATGTTCTTATGCTGGTAGAAGTAAAGCTAGACTCATGGAAGGGTTACGTTTTAAATAAATCTAGTTTTGTAAATAGAATTGCTAATAGAAGTAAAATGTAGACTGATGGTAGGGCTAAGTATCAAAATAAAATCTAGCTCTGTAAAATAGATTTGCTAGTAGAGGCTTTTGCTTGTAGAGTTAAAACTGGTGGACGGATTAAAATTCATGTTAGAGTTAAATTAGTTTTCCTCGTATATAGCTAATTCATGCTTTAGATGTTCTTCTGTTCCTCTTGTTGTTGTAGGGGTTTTATTTTGATAGAAGTATCTGTTTAGAGTGTAGTTCGTTGTTCTTTTAAATCTGATAGTGGTAGTTGGTAGTTTTGAAGCTTTGGCATTGTGGGTAGAAGTTTTTTGTATGAAAGACGAGGTCCTAGGATATAGCCACGTTGATATGAAAGACGAGGTACTGGATAATGTATAGATGCAAATAAGATACAAACAGTATAGTTTTATATAGTGCTTAAGAAGAGTACAATGATTAGGGACGTTCTAACTCATATAGGAGATTACTTGTCCTTTTATGCAGCAGTAGTGAAAGTATTGTCTTTATCTTTATTCATTGTCCTCTGTCAAAAAGTATGCCTGGGGAGGATCTGCCTTTGATATATAGCATAGATATTCTTCTGCCTCGCATATAATTTGTTTTTATTTCCGTTTCCCTGGTAAGATTAGGGATGCTTATTCCAGTAGGAGTAGTAGATGTAATCTGGGCATTGTGGAAGTCGAGGAATGCCGCATGTTTTAGTAGAGTTTTTTCTCTTACGACCCTAGTGGAATAATTGTACAAGTTGCTTATTGGTTAAGTACTAGGGCTATTACACTGAGTTCATTCTTACAAGAGTTGCAGTGCAAGCGGAGCAAAGAGATCTGCTACGAGTTGTGGCTGAAATCTCCAGGAGACGATTCAGGAGACGAAGTGGTGATGAGAATAGAAAGAGTAGAGGAAGCAATCAGGATGTCGGGTGGTGCTGCAGGAAAAAGTTGTTAGTAGTCTAGCTGTGTAGTTTGATCTGATGATGTTGTCTTTTTTCTTTAATTTGGTTTGTAGATGTTGGTTTCCTTGTTAGTCTTAAGGCTGGAGCAGAGTAGGTTAGAGTAAGTGTAGTGCTGGCGAGTGAAACTGAATTATGGAAGTTGTATTATCAGTTTTCATTTTAATGAAAATTGGGGCGATGTCTAAAAAAAAAAATAGCTAGTAGTATTGATTTATTTTATTATTGTGATTCCCTTATCCGGAAATACATTGCTAATGGACAATACTCCACAAGTTGCCTTCAGAGCACCATTAGTTTCAGAGCTGTAGTTTCAGTTTATACACTTGACGTCTGGTCTCTACTGATGACACCAGGCGTTAACATATTCTCTCGCTACGGTAATCTTCCCAACATAAATCTTAGGTAAATCTTTGTACTTTGTTTTTTACAGTGAGTTGGAAACTGTTGATCATCTTATGTTTAAATGTATATAGTGCCAATTTAGATTTAGAAAATGATCTCTGAGTTTTTCATACTAGTGTTGGATCTGATTATATACCTAATAATAAAAGCAATAAGGCTTCCGCCGTTTGGTTTGGTAGGTCATTGGATTTGCCCCTGAAGTTGCTAATAATTACCCACCTATGCCACATGTAAGTAAAAAAAAAATGTTTCGGTGTGTCCTGCAATTTATGTCAGTTTCGTTTGGTATGTCGTGGCTCTGTTTATCGATCGCCCCTCGCTCATCTATCGTGAGATTTCATCGCGTGGAATCGCCCGTCGCTCGTCTGGGTCTCCCGTCTCGCGCAGCCTGCGTTCTGCCCAACGAAGCGGAAGAAACACTGTTCGTGTCGTTGCCAAGGTTTCTGTCGTTTCCTAGGTCGTCGGCGGCAGAGGCAGATACGACGATGGCTGGCTCCCACCGGACCCGAGAACACAGTGAGAAGCGGAGAAATAGACAGCGGCGGTAGAGAGGACGATGGTCAAGGGCTGCCTCTAATACGTCCTCAACGGCGAGGCCTGGCCCCGCAACCCCATACCCAGGCGTCTCTGATCACTGCGAACCCCTTGGCCGACACCCTGCTCTCCACGACAAAGACCTCCGCGTGCGTCGACGTCCACGACGGCGGCGGGCGTCCAGTGACTACAACGAGTTTCCGAGTGCCGTTAAGAGGGTCAAGGAGAGCCCGTGCGCTTCTGCAAGGACGGCAGGGACGGGCGCATTGACCTCTGGCGCTCCAAGAGCATATTCCAGGAGATGTCCAGCTTCTAGGACGTCGCCGGCATCGACCAGGCCAAGCTCAAGCTGGAAGAGGACCGGGAAAACGCTGCTCGCCCACGCCATCGCGGGAGGCCGAGGTACCGTTCTTCAACGGCGCCGCGTCGGTCGTCGAGCTCTTCCTTCACGTGGGTGCGTCCAGGGGGAACGACCTGTTCGATGGAGGAGACCATCGGCCAGTGGAAACATCGCTGTCATAGTGCTCCCCGCGACGAACTGGACAGACGTGCTAGACTCGGCGCTTCCAATGCCTGGAGGTTTGATCAGCACGTCAACATCCTACGTCGACCATCCACATGTCGCTGGTTGTGTCAGGATGCTTGAGTGAGCAATCGCTGGTGTTTAGCTTACATGTGAACTACGATTGATTGGCTTGCAGCGCACATATTAGTCTGAATCCTGACAAAACAATCTGCTAGCTCTGGTACTTCGAGCCATATATCTGAGGATTTTGAGCTACCTTTTATCTGATCACATCCAAAATTAGACTATTACTACAAGTTGCATGCCCCTCCTAGACAAATCTAAATTAGACTATTGCTACAACTTGCAACATAATACATGTTAAGACATTTATCTTTTTTTCAACGCATGCAAGAGGTCTGTCTCATTATACTCCTGGACTAATCTAAAATTAGTGCATGCTACAGTGTGCACAATATTACATGTCTTCTTATGTTTTTCTATTGAAGGAGAAAAAATACAATAAGATATACAAAAGTTGACCATTGCTATAGTTTGCACCATATTGTAAATGTGCTTAAGTTTGAAATTTATTTGTTCAGATTATATTTCTTTTCTTTGGGCAAAAGGAATCCTAGAACATACGATGAGTCAGAGAGTATTGTGGCAGTTTTTTGCTATGCTCATGAATCATGTTTAAATGTGGGGTAAGAAAAAGCTTTAGTAAGCTTTGTGTGCCTCCACGAAGCATTTTTGTTCCCGTTGCAACGCACGGGCACGTTTCCTAGTACATATCTATAACTAGATATTGGACCGACAAATTATTTGGAAACACATAAATGATTTGAATTTTGGGAACCAATCAAGGCTTCGTATGAAACTGATTTGGTGGATAATACTGAGAACAATCGAGAAACAAGGCTTATATTCAAACAGTCTATAGTCGCACAGAAAGTGAATACGTTGCCCTTGTAATCCTATATGGAAGAGAGAGTGGAATAGGTTTTTGCAAAGCCCTTCATGTGAATATTCGCGTTTTCATCACGGGGCGTCTACCGTCCAAATCGGGTGGTGCTGCATACCGCCTTTTTACCAATCTTCGCCAACGTGGTGGTCAACAATCGTTACCATTACGCCAAAAGCTACTTAATATGCAACATATCAATATTTGCAGCGTATTCCGATCCACACCTTAATTATCACTCTTGTTGTTTATACACGGTTAGCGTGCATGTTGTTTAATACATATAATATATCAAGTTTCACATAATAATTTTTTCTTTTTCACGATTTATGTTTTAAAATTTATTATTAACTTGTCTAATTATCCAACGGAAGACATGCACAAGGGCTGATCCGGTATCTCTCTACTTATATAAGCGCTGAATCAGCAAACTTCAGACTGAAACTGATCCGTGTTCCCGAATCCCGATCGACTGATTTGTATATTTTGAGTTGGCTGGCCTGTGGCCGTACTGCCTGTAGGGTAACCAAAACAGCGTGCATGCACGTATATGGTCATTGGCTCGTGATCGAGTGGATCATGTGCTTATTTAAAACAAGTGCCCGATCTCAAGCTGCCAGCCCCAAAAAATTCAAACACATTATAGCATTATGCTGCCGTTTCCCTAAGAAAAGTCGAATTGTAGCTGTTTGGACAAATAAAATGGAGTGCGTGGAAGCAAGTGCCTTGTGTTCTAGAGCAAGAACGTGGTAGTTATATTAATCGGATGGTTCGGATACCATATCTTGTTAATTAATCTGATAGTATCGTGATAGTCTAGCGGATGCCATAAATGTCTATACCGTAAAAGCCGTTTACGGTAAACCACAAACAACTTTTAAGGTATGGCGAGTGGCACTCGCCCGATCAGATCTCACATATCCCCCGTGTTTCAAAACCATTTTGTGTTACGTTTTTTGTCCGAACAGATACCACAAATTACATACCTTTAAAACATGGTTTCCTCCATTTCCATATGAATACACATGTATGCACAAATTGATCTCTAATTTACACAAATCTAAATATAACTAAGTAATGTTTCAATATCCGAAAATAATTTGTAGCCTCCAATGGCCTCGCTTTTTAAAGGATTCCAAAAGTTTTTTAGGTCTACAAGAATTCTGAATAAAATCATAAAATATTAAAAACAATGTCTAGTGTGTACAACCAAATTTGCATCAAAATATTTTTTAATATATAGCCTGCAAATAATCCAAATGTTGAAATAAACTGAGTTATCTTTTTGCCTTTATAGAGCCACGATTTTGTGAATTTTTGCGTAGCCTATAATTAAAAATATTATCTAGCAAAACTCTATTGAAAAGCTTTTAAGGTTTGGCGAGTGGCACGGGCCTGATCAGATCTCACATATCGTAGAAACATGATTTTCTCCACTTACACCCATGATGCCTCTAGGACATGGTGGAAGTTGATCTGTAAATTCTCCTGAAAATGGTATGTGCTACATTAGGCACATGCTAACAACTCCAAACACTGATTAAATTTTTCACTATATGCTATGTGACGCCATCATAAATTTGAAATATATATAGTCTGCATGCTAGGCACGCTTTTACTTAAAATGGAATAAGAAACATGTAAAGATAGGCCTTGTGCTAATCAAATTCACACGTTCAAGCTAGGAATCTATAGTTAATTAATTGCTGAGGGTAATAGACGCTTGCATAGGAACCTTAAGGTAGGAAACTTAAAGGATTAGGAAAGAAATAGGAATAGGAAAGGATGGCAGGTGTAATCCTTGCCTCGTTCCTTGTGCACAGGAATAAAAACATGAGGTGTGAGTGGATTGTTTTTCCTCCAAGTTTTGCATTGAAACTGGGATCAATGTGAAAAATTCCTCTAGTTTTCCTTTCAACCATTCCCGTGAATATAACAAGTGAATAGTACCATCTCTTGAAATTTTCTTATCCCTCTACTTTTCCTCCATAGTTCCCGCAAATCAAAGGAGGGCTAACTTTGAATCTTACACGAACTGAACGAACAGACTAGTCCTGAACGTCGTTATCTAGGCCTTGGGCCAACATTTCTACGTTACCTACCGCGGCGGTATGAATGGCCCAGGCGGTACGAAGCAGTTTCCCTTTTTCCTTTTGGCCTGGTTCACTTAGGCGAGCCAGCTGCCTACACCCGAACCGGGAGCTCCTATAGATCGCTTTCAGGCGACAGCTCGTAGCAGCGTCGCCTGCTACGTGCACATATTGGGCTCAGCCCACATGCATGCACACTTCCGATGACTTTTTTCTATTTCGTACTGTTTGTTCTGCCGCACTGTTTCCTTGGATTTTCTTCGTTAGTGTATTGTTCGTACTGTTTCCTTCAGCAGTACCAGTCATCGGGAGAGAAATGTTTTGAACAATTTTTAAGATGCGTCAAAAAATGGCTTGAACAAAAAAATGAACCATTTTGAAAAAAAGAAAACATGTTTCAACGATTTTAAGATGAGTCAAAAAGAAAATGGGGGTGAACTAGAACTATTTTTTAACGATTTTAAAAGTGAACACAAAGAAACCGGTGAACGAAACTATTTTTGAACAATTTTTGAAAATGAACATAAAATGGGGTGAACGTAGACTATTTTTGAACGATTTTTAAAGTGAACAAAAAAACCCGGTGAACGAAAAATATTTCTAAACGAATTTTAAAAAATGAATAGAAAATAGGGATGAACGGAAACTATTTTTGAACGATTTTAAAAGTGAACAAAAAAATCCGATGAACGAAAACTATTTTTGAACGATTTTAAAAAATGAACAGAAAATGGGGGTGAACGGAAACTATTTTTGAACGATTTTAAAAGTGAACAAAAAAACCGATGAACGAAAACTATTTTTGAACGATTTTAACAAATGAACAAAAATGGGGTTGAACGGAAACCATTTTTGAATGATTTTGAAAAGAGAACAAAAAAAGCCGATGAACGAAAACTATTTTTGAATGATTTTAAAAAATGAACAGAAAATGGGGGTTGAACGAAAACTATTTTTGAACGATTTCAAAAGTGAACAGAAAAGGCCGGTGAACGAAACTATTTTTGAACGATTTTTAAAAAATTAACATAAAATGGGGTTGAACGGACACCATTTTTGAAGATTATAAAAGTGATCAGAAAAGACTGATGAACAAAAACTATTTTTGAACGATTTTAAAAGTGAGCTGAAAATAGAGGTGAACGGAAACTATTTTTAAACGATTTTTAAGATGAACAGAAAAGATCAATGAACGAAATCTATTTTTGAACGATTTTTAAATCTGAGCAATTTTTAAAAGTGAAAAAAGAAAAACAAAAAATAAATATAGCAAAGAAAATAAAAAAGAAAAGAAAAAAGAAAAATGAAAATGAGACTGTGGAAATATGAAAGCAACCTCTCGCGAAGAGTGAAGGCGAAAATAAAAAGTAACCATTGTCATGCAAACGCCACATAGGGAGCAGAGCAGTGGAGGAGAAAAGAAAAAAAAGTAAACAGCGTGTTCCTCCTCGCCTTGAGACCGAGGAAATATCAAAGCAACGTCCAGCGAACTAAATAGGCCGGCCTAGTAAATACATGCTTCAGGCGATGCAAGCTAAAGCGTCGCTAACGGGTGATGTTTAGCATTTGCCCCCGAACCATCTAAACAAACAAGCACATTCAACCTGAAAAAAAAAACCACATTCAACCTGCAGCTAGGAGGCCATCATTTTGAACATGGCCTGGCCCAACCAATTGGCTACTGATGTTCAGAATGGAAGCCTTCACCTAAAATTCTCAAAAAAAAAGGAAGCCTTCTCCTAAAAAAAGAGAATGGAAGCCTAAGCATATACGACACACTGATCCAAGATACTAAAGCACGAAGTTTTACTTCAGGTTTAAGGTTATATTCCAGCTTTTCCGTACTAGTCTTCTAAGATTCCATATATCACTTAAAACATTGAGGATTACCAATAAGTCTCAGGTGAAAGTGAAACAAGAGATGTTTTACTTCAAAGAAGGTTCTTTGTGGATTTCGGTTTGTTTTGGCTATTTCGAGCTATTTTAGAAATAACTAGCATGGTGGCCCTCGCAGATGTGAGGGCATCATCTGTAGTTGGTTGGAAGTGTTTAAGAAATAAAAATATAGTTTCAGTGATGGCACATTATTTCCCATAATGAGACAGTAAACAAAATTATTCTGCAACTACCGCAAATAGTTTGCTAAGCAAATATCAAGTGTGCGCGTAACATCGTTGGTACTATTTTTTATGGAAATTGATTATCATACCATATTTTGAAACACCGATGTAAGGGATAGTGCATCCGTAAAGTGAAATATAGTTTTTACATGATGTTTGATTAGTACTTGAGGTTAGTTCTCTTCGATTAAAAAAATCAACAAATTAAGATAAATCGGTTTATACTCCTTAATAGATATGTCACATTAAATAGTGAGAATTATCTTGTTATGATGTTTCTTCCACCTTTACTCACTCCATGTCAGAGTGTGCAAAGTTTGACAAATATGAATGTGCTCAAACTTTGCTATTATTTTATATGAATATATTGTTAAAGATAAAAAATCTTCTAGACATATACGTTAACATATTTAGACATCCACAGTGAAAGTTAGATAAGTGCACGACTCTAAGTTTTTCAGACTCTTAACTTATCATGATCATCATTCAATGGTACTACACACCAGGACACATGTATTTTTCCATGTCTATGCGGCTTGGATAGCATAGCTCGAGACTCAGTCGTGACATGTATTCTTATGTTGAACTTGTCACCTGATATAAAGACACATACAATATATAGTCAAACTATGTCTACCATACAAACCAAGCAATATATGTGATTTTTTTCATAAGAATTAAGTGTACCCTTTTCAATTCCTCGGTTAAAAATAGTATTTGACACACCGACCAAGCAGGAATCTGTGGTGACTGAACCCTCTATGTATCATTAAGACAAAATATTTGATAGTGTGAGGGACGTTCCCGTGATAGTGTGTCGTCTAATGTTGTATCTTCATAAATTTTGAAAAATGGAAACTTTATGTCTCACTAAGTAGGAATATCTCTTCTATGGAAGGACATTCTCATCCTGGTCAGAATATGTGTTGACTCAACTCTGTGTGTGTCTAGTCGGCAATAGTTTTGAGGGACGCACCCGTTGATACGGCCACTAATGTTGTCACTTCATTAATATAGATTCCATGACTCCAAATTCCAAATTTCTACAAGCGTTTTGTGAGAGTGTTGGTTAGACGACAGTCACATAAATGTGTCATTTATGTGTACTCAATAATAGAAACAATGTGCGTACTGCGATTAATGTCGTGACTTCATTAATTTTAAAATTCCAGTACTCCTAACTTTTGCATATGTTTTTTGAGTGTTATTGTCGGATGATCGTCGAATAAATTTGTCATTAATTTGTACCAATCACGAAAACAACGTACTCCCTTTGTTCGCAATTAGCCTAAACTTTATAAAATTTTACCAAATATATAGGAAAATATCAAATTTTAAAATATAAAATTATCCATAAAATTACACTCATCATTAAATGTATTTTCACATTATTTGTATTTGGTATGTCAATGTCTATATTTATTGCTACATTTTTGGTCAAAAACTTTACAAATTTCTGTATTGACTAAACTTAGAAGCAGGATAAAACAGAGAAAATACTTACCGATAACCAATGTAAGTGATATGTGAATTCATCTAACTTATTGGGTTCTTCTACATTTTTTTTCTGGTAGGCTGCCGCTACGCGAGTTAGATAACAGCTGATCACTCACTTATCGGGTTCTTCTACGTTTTTTCTGGTAGACTGCCGCCACGCGAGTTAGCTGACAGCTGATTGCATCAATCAGCCTTTGCATTATTTTCCAAGTTTGGAGCTAGCTTCACGTATATTGATCAGCTTTTTAGATTTTTTTTCACTTAGCGATCAGGTCAACGGACGGAGCTACTCCGTAATTAAGCACAGTCCTACGGAAGTACGTGTTGCTTTTATTTTTCTTGCAGATATCGTGTTGGAGCCGAAAATAGCTAGTCTTTGGTTTTTTAAACGGATCGGGCTACGTGTTTGGAGTCCATATACAAGAGACGTTATCTTATCCACATAAACCGTGTCAAAAATATTACGTGACAACTATTTTTCATAAAATCTCAGCCGTATATTTTAGATCTAACTACTAAAATTAATTGAGATGATGTGGATTAACGTGGTGTCTCGAAAAACTAACTCATTTTGCTTTTAGTATATAATAATAATAATAATAATAATAATAATAATAATAATAATAATAATAATAATAATAATAATAATAATAGATAGATAGATAGATAGATGTCATATTGTTGCTTTACAAAACTCAGTTTTCTTTTGGATATAGAACTTTTAGTTCAAGGTATTTTTTTCAGCTATAATAACATAATATCGATCACTACTATAACTAAAATGTAGGTGTATACCTGACGGGTACGACCGGCTTGACAGCAGACACCATACATAAACTAAACCAATATAATTCTTCCATGCGACTCAATCGCCTTAACTGAAAAAGGGCAACTCGGTAGTCTACTGTCATGTGAACTTACTCCAACAAATCACGCGAGCGAAACACGTACACGAGTTGCTTCAAATCAGATGAACCTGGCCGTGATCATGGAAATTAACGTCCATGTTCAGTGAACTGCCTGCCCTTTCAGCCTACAAGTATATATGTTTGTCAACACTATAATTGTTTATCAGATAAAAAACTCAAGTATTTAATTAACATGGGGCTCTGAGGTACTCCCTCCGTTTCAAATTATTTGACTTGAGTTTGTCCAAATACGGATGTATCTATACTTGTTTAGTGCCTAGATACATCCGTATTTGGACAAACCCAAGTCAAGTAATTCGGAACGGAGGGAGTAGGTATTGTTCAGAGGTAGCGCACTGCCTCAGTTTCACTTTGAAATGAACCATGCCGAGAGCAGATATCAGAACATCCAATCGGCCGTGTGACGTTGTGTAAAACTAACCAACAAGCTGGAATGCAACCTCTACTCTCACGGTATGATAGTAGGACTCAAATAATATTTCCTCATTAATTTGCCTTGGAGTATATGCCTTGTTAGTCAAGAGACATACGCCAAAATAATAGTTAGACGACGCTAACTGGTGTCTCCAGGATAATCTTGAATTGACGATGCTGTTACATGATTAGGTGTAGAGATTACCGAATTACTTCTTCTTCATGATGTAGTCGCGACTGGACTTGGTCCAACGCAAAGGGCAACTCGTTAATTATGTACTACCATGCGCTAATTAATAACTGGCCAGCGGGGAATATCCGCATTTCCGAAGTCCTCCATATGTCGTTCTGTTGCCCCGTAGGATTGTTGGTTTGTAGCTCAACTTGTCATGCAACAAGGGCAACAAATAGTTGTCTAGTTTTAGATCTTGTTTGGATGGTTGGAACCTGCAAGTATTCTAGTTCATGAACATCTACTCATCTGTTCACATTTTCTTCACAAGATACCGTGAATGTTGCTTTTCTGGTTGCCAAGGTTTTGGTTGACCTTGAGCGCTTGACTCCTCATGTTTTGTTTCTTCTTTGTATGAAATTTGGACAACAACAAAGGACAAGATTTTATAAATTTTGTTTTCATAAACTAATGCTTGGCTCAGATAGATAGGGCATATCCTACCGTAGCAATACCAAAACCGTTTGGCCCATTGGAGCACTAAATATGTTCCCATTTGAGGATGCTATTTAAAATTTGGAAGTTGCATGTCTAAAATAGACCAATGAGAGAGCAATCAATCCATCATTTTGTACACGTCGGTTGGTAGTGTGTAATTAACATTAGTTTATGGATCCCTCAAACAAAAAAGCGTCATAAGAGTACGTCAAAGGGGAAGAAAAAAGGGTTGGGGCACAAATGTTTGCTTACTCAAGTTGCAAATGATAATCCTACAATTAACATTAGAAACCACTATACAAGATGGATCTGGTGAGAAATGCTTACTTGGAGTTGGCAACAAGTCAGCTTAATTATACAAGGGTCTCAATCTCCAACTCCATCTAGATGCATAAGAGGTCCAATGATCGATAAGGTAACTACACACCATGGAAGATATATATTATAAACAACACAATGTAAAAAATTATGTTACTTACATGGAAAAAACAACTAGTACATGATCAACATACTTTTGAAGCGGCAAGCACCTTTCTTTTAGCTGAGATAATAATGATTCATGCACGCGTCTCGTATTAAATATATAATAGTTCGTCACAAAAATCAAAACATGCAACTTTCAAATGCAAAATGCAGTCAAGTAGATGTAATTTAGAACCTAGCAATGTTTTGACGGTACTCCTATGGGTTCTCCAAAAGAAAATTTGTTGGAAAATATTGCACAATCTGCACAATACATCATCATCAAATAGTATTCATTGCATGATACAATATACTCTTTGTTAAACAAGTTATGGTATGCATGATACTATCTGAGTAATCTCTTTTACTCCCTATTATGAGTAGTCTAATTGTTATCATTAACGAGTGCACATTTAGAGTGTGTTTTACTTCGAAGTTTTTGATTGTTCTAAGAACATTGTGTTTTCTAAAAATATCATCATTTAAAATACTTTGATGTGTGGTTTTTGCAAAAACTGCAATATTATATAGGACCCTATTATATTATGTATTAGCAGAAAGTGAACTATTTTTGTACCATTCAAAAAGTGCCTGAGATTTTTTTTCCAAACCACTGTATTCATTGCTAAGGCATAGAAGTACTTTGGTTTTGAATACATAGGATTTAAAAATCATTAGTGCCAAACATCGGCTTACATTTTAATAGCCAGGAAATAGTTTCTCAACAGCATTGTTTGTACTCCGTAGTTTTTAATCTAACGGTCTTCTTTACTGCATCGTGCGTTCCTAAGCGAGAACACTCTCACGCATGTCCTTCGCCCCCACGCGGCGGCGGCGCGCGCCCTCCTAGTACCTCCTTCCCCGTCCCTCCCTGCTCCTCCTCCCCCCGTCTCCGCCGTCGGCAGAGGCCGCCGGGCGCGGCCCGCGTGGCGCCGGCGCCGGCTGCCTGTCTCTCCCGCGCCGGGATGGGTGGAGGCGGGGCTCTGCCCTTCTGGTGTTGGTGTTCCTCGATCGGCGGCGGCTCGGTTTCGGCCGGGAGGCGGCGTGGCGGCGGCAGGCACGGCGCGGCTACACAGGTTCTTCCCGGCTGCCGGAGGTGAGCGCAGCGGCGGCGCGGCCAGTTGGTGGTGCGGGTGGCTAGGGTTCCGCCGGGGCCTTGCATGCCTAGATCTGGGCCCTTTGGGCCCAAGCTCGACCCAGCTACCCGGTTTGACTGAGGTACGATGCTTGTGACGGAGCGGCGGCGACGACAACACATGTTCTGCAGCGTGGCGCCGAGAGCTTCACGGACCCTTTTGGGTCCGGCCGGGCCTTTGGTGCCGATCTTGAGGGTAGCAGCGGCGTCGGCCTACGTGCAGCAGCGTGGTGGCGGAGACTTCACGGACCCTTTCAGGAGCCGGCCAGGCTTGCCCAGCCTGGTGTGTCTCTGCTACCGCGTCCGGTCGGCACCCGCCTATGGCGGTGGAGGTAGTCCTCCAGGTGGCCGTGCTGCAGCCGCCCTCCGGCTCCAATGTGGCTTGGTGTGCTCATGCGTGCTGCGTCCGGTCGGTTACCGTCTATGGCGGTGGAGGTCGATCCCTCCCACGTGGTTGTGGTACTGCCGCTCTATCTACGACGGGTTCTTCTCGGTTCGACCGGTCGTGTTGTGCTTGCCTGGTGATATGGCAATGGTGACCTCAATTTCGTGGTGGCGTTTGTTGGTGGGTGGCAAGATGGGTGGAGCATGTCCTATTGTCCAGGGATGTGGTTTTTTCGAGGTCGGGAGAAATCCTTGTCATCTTGACACCGACGCGGTGATGCTTGTGAGTGTCGCTGTTCCTTCCTGAAGGGCGTCGGGTGTACCTCTTCCCCACTACCAGTAGCGTACCGGGGAAAACCCTAGGACCAGTCTGGACAGCAGCATCGTCGTCGTTGTTTTCCTTCTTGGAGGTGTTTTTCGGTACGCGACAATTCAGAGTGCTAGGATAGTGGTGGGACTTTGCCGGAGAGAGCACAACGGTTGCGAGTCGCTTTTGTTTTCGTTGATCCACCTGTGTCGGCTTTGTTTTCTCTTCTTTTTCTCTTTCTTTTCTTTTGGGCGTGGCTGTGCTGTTTTGCCCTAGCAGTGGCATCAAATCTTGTATCGGGTGATTGCTATATTAATATAGCGAGGCGAAAGGCTATTTCTTCTAAGCGAGAACACTCAAGCCGCGAAACTTACTCTTAGATGATGCTTTATATCAGGAGCATTCTATAGCTCTTTTGCAAGTCAGAAACGGAAGCGACTTTACTAAGAATATAACTCCGGCTAATCCCAACATGCATGATAATGGTTTGTTAAGAGAACGGGGCAATGGCCCAGCGGTTCGGGGCGCAGTAGCGAACCTAGCAATCCGAGTTCAAGTCACGTCGTGGAGATTCGGGAATTCTCAGAGAGGGCAGATTTCTACTACTACCTCCAGTCCAGATTAATTGTCGCTCAGACACTGCTGCTATAGAAGAAAGTTAGTACACAGCCTACGACACTTTTTCCGGATCAGACGAGTATATCATTACCACCAAGAGCTAGTCATGGTAGGCTTTCATTTTATTTTGATTATGGTTTGTTCAATAGGCACATGTATCAATGCAAAAGCGAACGCCACTCGAGTGAGCGTGTTGTACAAATCGCCAACAGATCCTCTGAGGCGGCTTGGAAGATTCTTTACCTAGTGACCGACGCATGCATGCATCGCGATCACAAATATTCCGTGCCGAAAATCCATCGTGCACCATTGCTCGGGCGTACCTTTTTCCAACACTTTTGACAGCGCCGCCTCTAACATGCATGCTCATGCTTGTGTGATGCAAAACCCTACAGATCATGCAAAAGTATCCGTTAACTATTTGTGCTCGAGAGCAGCAAAGGTACCGGCTCCAACCTCAGCACTTTACCTGGATGCAGCGTCAGCCGAATAATATGCAAAATTTATTAATAGAAGAGTCATTTCTTTCTTTTCTCTCTTCCCCTTTGGAAGAAGTGGATCAAGGAAAGGCAAGCGGTTGCTTACGCTTTACAGCAAGTATAATATGGAGTAATTTAGTAGTCTATAACTCTATTTAGATGCTACTTTTATCTAATAAAGGAGAGAGATAAGGAGAAAGAGTGCACCTAGATTTAAAAAATCAGTAGAAAGAGAAAGTCACACTAGTATAGAACGACACATCGGATACCCCTATATGGAAACGGCACGAGTTAGACGACGGAAGAATGAGTTCCGCGCGCTTCCGCGAGTGCGCGCGCACGCTAGTCGGTCGATGGGCCCGACACAATGGTAACGGAGGTGGAAAACAGCTCTGTTGCTCTTACATGGGCAACGGAGAGAAAAACAGCTCCGTTGCGGATAATCCCACAACAGATACGAAGTTCTGGCAATCTCCGTTCCCCATGTGAAGGCACATTAAGTGGTGTCCGTATAAATATTTCCCACTCCAGTGTATCTCACTCTCACTCTCCCCAGGTCCTAACCCTAGCCGTACACTCTCTCCACCTACTTCACTCCATCGATGGCGAACCCCTCCGGCACCGACGGAGTTTAGGATAGAGCATCTTCCTCCGCCAACCCTCCGAGGCGCCAACCGGAGGTGAACCTCCACGACAACTGGATCCACCGGCGCCACAACGGATCCACGGCGGCGGAGGCCCCCGACGCCCGGATCTCGTCCTCCTCGGACGATGTTAGCTATGTATTTGCTCTGTTAGCTACTTATTTAGATCGGTTTGCTCTGTTAGTTAGCTATGTTCAGCTATGTATTTGCTCTGTTAGGTACTTATTTTGCTATGTTAGCTATGTATTTGCTCTGTTAGCTCTGTTAGCTACTTATTTAGCTCGGTTTGCTCTGTTAGTTAGCTATGTTCAGCTATGTATTTGCTCTGTTAGCTACTTATTTTCATTTGTTAGCTACTTATCCCACTACAGTTTGCTATGTTATTTCTCTCTAGTTAGCTCTGTATTTTGCTCTGTTTATTGCTTATTGGCTCTGTTTATTAGCTTTGTTTGTTGTTTTTACCAAAGAATATTCGTTGTGTCAAGATCTTGGTGGATGCTTGGTGACGATGCTGCTGCCGTGAAGACCTAGGAGCGGGGCTCCGTACACGGTGCCGTCACCAGGAGCAGTACATTTTGTGCAGCAGGATGAAGACAGTCGATATTTATCTGACGGCCGTGAAGACATAGGAGCAGAGTTTCAGCCACGCGCACCGATGAACTTTTGTAAAGCAGGGCGTACAGTAATACGGTGATGACCGGCGGCCGTCTAGTCGCATGGAGCGGGGCTCCTTCGACGGCACTGCCCGTCACCGTGTTTTTTTTTTTTTGTAACCCTTATTAGAAACGGTGATTAGCAAAACTCCGTGTCTAATGTGAAACATATTAGTAACGATCTAATATAACAACCGTTGCCATAACAACCGTTGCCATGTTAGGGGCAACGGTTTATCAACTCCGTTGCCATTGAGCTCTTCACATCAATATCGGGGGCGGGGAAACGGACCGTTTCTCCGTTGCCGATGAGAATTTTGGTCCGTTTCCAATGCGTCGTTCTGTACTAGTGTCATAAAGTGAAAAATACTAATTGAATAGCCAACTCTATAAAAAATAAAGTATGAAGTTGTAACTTGGTACAGTAATATAGAAAATAAGATATACGGTGCGTTTGGTTCAACTTATACAACCTGCTTCTGCTGTGTAAAAGTTAGAAGCTAACCAAACGAAGTTAAAACCAAAGCAGATTTTTGGACGCAGGCAGATTCTCGTAGTGTAATTTCCCCAGCAGGTCTAGCCTGCTTCTACCGCGGTGGGTTTACAGAAGTCGACGGAAATTACCCACCATGCCACTAATAACTGAGCGTACCGCTTCATTCTTTTCTGTCAACATGAACCCACGACTTTCTTCCATTCCCCTCCACGCTCGCTCTGCCCCAACTCCGGCCGCCATACAGCGGCGCGCAGCCCCTCCCGGCCGTTCCGGCAGATGCATGCTCGCGCCCCACACCCAAGCATCTCATCCAACTAACTGCACGTCCCAGCCAGCCTGGTTCGTACATTCCTCCACGAGCGCCGCCCGCTCCGGCGGCCCTCCATTGGTGCGCTGCCCCACCGCGTCCTCGTGAAGATCCTCCGTGCGATTGGATAGACATGAAATTCAGGACCTTGAGGAGATATACGCGGGGATGTCGAGCAGCCAGGACGAGAACTCTGAAATCCGAATCGGCCGGCGAAGAGGTCGCACGGTCTCGAGCTGTGCCCCCGCTCCCATCTGTGTACGTGCGCACACGTGGCTTCTTGAAAATGCTGGCCAGGGTCGTCGCATCGCGTTTGGGCTGCCTCCCGGTGCTCGTGTTGGCTGATGCCGCTGCACCTACCGCCCTCGTTAATTTCTCCTCTAGTCTCTGCAACTTGTCTTCGGGAATAGAACTTCGGGAACACGAGTGGTGGCCGCGTATGGCAGTGATGGAGTGGCCGCCGCCGGAAGAACGCCTGCGCTGTCGGAACACAAGTGGTGGCCGCGTATGGCAGTGATGGAGTGGCCGCCGGCGTACTTGTGCGTGCGTGGCGCGGGGATGGATCATGGTTCGAGTGGATCTGTGGATGCCATGGCGTTCATCGTCTGTGCTGGCCGCTGGGAGCCGTGGAGAGTAGATGACGATGGTAGCTAGCACATAGATACGCCATGTGCACACATAGGTGAAGATGGTTTTGATCCGTACTACTTTATTAGTGGAAATACATATGCACGGATGCTAGCACATACGTACTCCAATGTGCTAGCGGATGCTTGGCGAGTCACGACGGAGCTCCGGCGCGGTGGTCTGACGAGGCGTGACGATACGGCGAACTCAACGAGATTCCGGCGAGTCATGAACAGAGCTCCGGCCCGGTGGTCCGGCAAGGTGTGACGGTCCAGCGAACTCAACGAGATTCCGGCATGTCACGACGGAGCTCCAGCGTGGTGGTCTCGCTAGGTGTGACGGTCTGGCGAACTCAACGAGATTCCGGCGAATCACGACGGAGCTCCGGCGCGGTGGTTCGGCGAGGCGTGACGTCCGTTGAACTCTGGCGATGTTGGTGGGCCTATGTGAACCGTGGCGAGAAATTCCGGCCAACGACGTTTTCAGGGTCTCAGGGTATTACTGACGATTCACAAAATCCACAGTTTCGGTATTGTTTCAGCCAAACAAATTTCAGCTTTGCCGCAGTTCTCAGTTCACAGCGGGTTTTTCACAGCTCACAGTTCATAGCAGTTTTTTTTAAATTCACAGCCGAACCAAACACACCCATAGAGTTGAATATGAATTTTGAAGTTTGTGGGCAGAGTCGTCGGCTGTAACTTTCTCTCAAAACATGATATCGCCGCGCTTTATAGTTGTTAAATTCTTTCCAAAATATGTCAATCTCGACACGCGAAACTGGCTCGGTCAAACATGTTTTACTTTAGCTATTAACAGTATCTTGCCAGCATATGCATGCCAGACATGTAGACTCAAAAGAGTAGTATGATTTTCAACACAGGCTGTTGTTTAATCGATCCCAACTTTGGACGAGTGTTTTCACCTAGAAGTCTGACTGTAGTGCCCTCACCCTGTCTAATTAGTTAAGTTAGGTAAATATTAGCTCGGTGACTGACGTGAAGTTTTTAATCACCGTAGTCAACCCGATCCTCGTGACAATTACCCTGAATCGCCTCCAGTTGTTACCACTCTAACGAACGAGGAAGCTTGCAGGTGTTTGTGCTGAAAATAGACGCAGGTTGTAAACATGAGTTAACAATTTAACATTCTTAGTTGAGACTTAAGGCATTCAGCAGGGTGAGCCGGCCAGGTCAAAGCCTGTGACTAGACTCATTACCGAGACTTGTTTAGGCGGGCTTCACCTACTCTGAGGTCTGAAAAACACTTGCTACACTAGAGACCCATCACACGACTAGACTTGTATAATCAGTGGGAATGATCACCAACTATTTTCCGGCCCTCCGATCCCTATATATATAGCCCTACTCCCACAACGGAACGAGCAAATCGATCCTACACTGCAACACAACACGTCCCAAGCAGCACACACACACGAGCTTCCATCGCTAGCTTCGGACGTGCTCCGATTCGAGCTCTAAGCCCTAAGCAATGGAGGTGAAGGTGTTAAGCTCTAAGCTCGTCAAGCCCGCCTACAATGCCGGCGCTGAACCAGCCACCGAGTACATCCCTCTGTCCATCTTCGACTGGGTGACGTACCAGATGCAGATGGCCATTATATACGCCTTCGCCGCGCCGGCTCCTTCCACGGCCGCCATCGAGAAGGGCCTGGCAGCAGTGCTCGCCCTGTACCGTCCCTTCGCCGGCCAGATCGGTGTCAACCCTGACGACGGCGCCCCCTCCTTCATCCTCAACGACCGCGGCGTCCGCCTCGTGGAGGCCTCCGTGGACGCTGACATGGTGGACATGGCGCCAGCCAAGCCCACGCCGGAGCTGCTTAAGCTGCACCCGGACATCGAGGGTGACCTTGAGGAGGTGGTGCTGCTGCAGCTCACCCGGTTCCGGTGCGGCTCCCTCGCCGTCGGGTTCACCTCCAACCACGTCGCCGCCGACGGCCACGCCACCAGCAATTTCCTCGTCGCCTGGGGCCGCGCCACCAGGGGCCTGCCCATGGGCCCCCCACCCGTGCTACACCACAAGGACCAGTTCAAGCCACGGTCATCGCCTCGCGTGCAGCAGGACCACCGCAACAGGGAGTACTACACGCCATCTACCACGGACGTCTTCGGCCACCACGGCGACGGCGCCGACAACATTGTCATCCACAAGGCGCACTTCACCAAAGACTTCATCGCCGGGCTCCGAGCCAACGCGTCAGAGGGACGTGGCCGCCCGTTCACCAGGTTCGAGACCATCCTCGCCCACCTCTGGCGCACCATGACGCGCGCCCGTGAGCTGAGCCCCGACGAGACCTCGGCGATTCGGCTGTCCGTGGACGGGCGCCACCGCCTCGGCAAGCCGGCGGAGTACTTCGGCAACATGGTGCTCTGGGCGTTCCCGCGCGCCACGGTAGGTGAACTCCTGAACCGGCCGCTAAAGCACGCCGCGCAGGTGATCCACGACGAGGTGGCTAGGGTGGACGGCGCTTACTTTCAGTCCTTCGTCGACTTTGCGACCTCCGGCACCGTTGAGAAGGAGGGGCTCACGCCGAGCGCCGTGTGCAAGGACGTGCTGTGCCCAGATGTGGAGGTGGACAGCTGGCTCACGTTTCCGTTCTACGAGCTAGACTTCGGCACGGGGAGCCCGAGCTACTTTATGCCGTCGTACTTCCCTACAGAGGGGATGCTCTTTCTTGCACCGTCCTACATCGGCGACGGCAGCGTCGACGCCTTTGTCCCAGTCTTCGAGCATAATCTTCAGGCCTTCAAAGAATGTTGCTACTCCATGGAGTAGGTGGCCATGGCATACTGGCCTGACTAGGAACTGGTCGAAGGAACAGAATGTCAATTACGTTCAAATCAATGATTCGTTTTTGTGAGTATTGTATAAGGCCTACATATATGTACACACACGTTGCAATTCATGCATGAGTAAAACTATGGATTAACTTTTTAATTAATAGATTTTCAAGTTGACAAACACAAAAATAATAATTCACTGACATAGACGATACTAGCAGATTCAATAACGCATTTCAGTTGACCAAACAAATGAAAAGGTGCAAGAAAACATATCAAACTATATATATCCAGTAAAACTTCATCTGAGCTGAGACTTTCTGCAGGCAACAACAAAGTGCTAGCACTACGGCGACATATCATACAATGAAAACGAGATATACGGCCTATTTATTTACATTCAGGCATTTAAATTCAAAAAATTCAAATAAATTCGGGATTTTTTTGGTCAGTTAGCCTATTTATCGAAGGGTGTCATGAAAATCGGTTACCGGGCGGTAACCAGATTTACCACCTGGTAAACAAAACCTTGGTTCGCTATGCACATGATGTATAAAACATGGTCGTCAAACGAGACATATAATAGTCTAAATATATGTGATGACACATGTAGTCTCACAAAACAAGTCGCTCTTGTCGATACATATTCCTGAGTACGTTCCAGGCGAATATGCATAACTCATGAGTACATAAGGAATATAACCATCTCCATGGTATATTCAACACTCTAGGGTCCATTTCGAGTATTAGTTTATGTTCAAACTTACAAAAAAAGGGCAATACATGTTGAATGGGGTGTCCAGTTTAGTATCCTTTTAGCCATTATATTCATATGACGAGATCGTCAACAACAAATATTCAATACATCTTTGACATTTAAATTTCATTTCAGTTTTGAAAGTTGATTGAAACATTGATAAAAATGCTCTGAAACCACTAGAAAAATGCATACGACTTTCCTAAGTTTTGTTGTGGTTTCATGGTTCAAATATGTTACATACATGTTCGGTGGATTTACAAGTGGTTAGAGTTTCACTCAAGTTCTTAATATATGTTTCATATGGCTTTCAACGAGTTTGTCTATGGTTTCAATATTTCACTCTTTGTTTTTTGGTAAATTAACTACTTCTTAATTTTTTGACATCGAATCAAAACCTCGACAAAATATTACTGAAACATAGCAAGATATGAGCTTCTTGAAAAAGCTGCGCAAACAATGGAGCTGTGATCTAGGTGAAACATTATCAATCTAATGGGCTATATCTTAGTTTCTCATTCATGATATTTTCGTTGTTGAATTCCCGTTAGAGCTTTTGGATATTTTCTTCCGGGGATGAGGTTTTGGATTGTCATGCAATGGTGTTATTCTTGACGAGAGGTCTCATAGGTGAGGTCGTGGAGATTAACAACTTCAGTCATCAATGTTTAAATTTCGGCGTTCATGTTCACACACTGTGCTGACTGCTGAGAAGTAAGAACCCAAAGCCACCTGAAACACACAGGAATAGTCTACACCTAACCTGCCGCAAAAAAAGGTACATTTAACCGTACGGGAACACTTGACCTAGTCCATGTTGTTTTAATATGTCACTACGGGAGAGCTTACCTGTGCCGACGGTATTTTACCGTCGGCACAGATACGATACCCGTCGGCAAAGGCCTATGCCGACGGTGACCGTCGGCACAGGGTCGTCGGCGTAGGTGCCCGTAGGCACAACCTAGAAAGCCGTCGGCATAGGTCGAACCGTCGGCATAGGCTGTGCCGACAGCAAAACCGTCGACATTGAGCCGTCGGCATATTATTATTTTTTTAAATCCAAAATTTTTATTTTCTAAAAAAATTAATTTTTTATTTTGTAGGCTGTGCCGACGGGAAAACCGTCGGCATAGGTTTCCAAAATTATTTTTTCAAAATTTATTTTTTTTATTTATTTATTTTTATTTTACACTGAAATTTCGAATTTTTGTTTTTTTATTTCGGAATTTTCCAATTAACCACACACATTATCTCTAATTACAAATTACACACAATCTAAGGTCAAAGTACTTACCCCGGTCAAACTTCCCGTTCGATCACCCATCCTCAAATTGCTACAGCCCAAGCACGCTTAACTTTTGAGTTACTTTCAAATTAGCTTCCAGATGAGATGTTAGAACTTACTGATATTAGTATCTTATCAACCATATTAACCCTTGGGTCATGATGTTACACTTTTTATTGTTTAAATTTTGAAAATTTAGTTGAATAAATAACAATGATTACGTAATAATAATATTTGAATAACTCATATCTTTAAATCATATTTTCAACCATATTCTCCTTTTTACATTTAATATGGAATAATTTATATCTTTAAATCCGTAAATCAAAATTGAATAAATAAAATGTATAAATAAATTAGAAAAATGAGAGAAATCCAAATATGACATCCATATCATCTTTGTCATCATGTATATAACTTTTTGCAACATATTTTTAGAAAAATAACTTTATGCCTATTTTCCGAAAGTAATTGAATTTTATGTGAAAAAATAGTCAAATAATGAAATCCTTTGGCATGGAGTACTTTTATGTGTACTAGTTGCTAGCATAAATTATAAACTTGAGTTTTGATAAAGTTTACAAAAAACTTCTTCACAAAAAGGTCAATCATCTATAAACATGTATTAGTTTCGGGTCAAATAACCAAGTTATGGTCATTCTCGTGCCATAGTTTATGATAATGTGCCCATATTTGACACATAGGTGTATCTTGGTATGACAAACAATGTTGCAGAACTGAGCTATTTAAAATTAGTTTTATAAATATCATTTTTTATTTATTTTTATTATCAAAAATGACATTTTTTGTGAAGCAAGAACAAAAAATATGGTGGAAAATGGCACCCATCCAATTATCACATAAAGTAGACCATATTTTATGGACAATCCAGCAATATTAGGAATTTTTTCGGTTTTTATCTAATTTCGCCTATTTAAATAACTTTATGCCTATTTTTCGAAAGTAATTGAATTTTGAACTACAAGTGTGTGATAGTTTGCTCTGAAATTTTAACAAAATTCATTTTAAGATACCCCAGTAGTGGTTATATCACAGAATCCTTGATATTTTTGAAAAATTCAACCCCTTTTAATAAATAGGCACAGTGGTCATTTTGACCTTTTTTCAACAAAATAAAAGAAATTGAAAAAATAGTAAAAAAATGAAATCCTTTAGCATGGAGTACCTTTATGTGTACTAGTTGTTAGGATAAATGATAAACTTGAGTTTTGACAAAGTTTACAAAAAATTTCTTCACAAAAAGGTCAATCATCTATAAACATGAATAAGTTTCGAGACAGATGACCAAGTTATGATCATCCCCGTGCCATAGTTTGTGATAATGTGCCCATATTTGAGACATAGGTGTGTCTTTGTATGGCAAACATTGTTGCCAAAAACAATTTTTAAAATATTATTATAAATATCATTTTTCATTTTTTAGTGCCAAAAATGACTTTTTTGTTAAGCAAGTACCAAAAACATGTTTCAAAAAGTCATATACATGATGAAAAAGATGATATGGATGTTATATTTGGATTCCTCTCATTTTTCTAATCGATTTAGACATTTTATTTATTAAATTTCGATTTACGGATTTAAAGATATGAATTTTTCCATATTAGATGAAAAATAGGAAAAAAAACATAGGCAAAACCGTCGGCATAGGTTTCCAAAAAAATTATTTTAAAAAAATATTTTTTTTATTTTTCGGCTGTGCCGACGGTTGGCAAGGTTTCCAAAACCGTCGCCCTCTCACTGACCGGTGGACCCCGCATGTCATCCCTCTCCCCGTGATCGACACGAACACCACGAAGACCTAACCAAATCCGATCGAAATCAGTTAGGATTCGATCGCGATTCTCCCGGGAGTTTGGCCCTATATATACCCCGGCCTCCGCCGCATTTTTTCCCTCAAAAACCCTAGCCAAATCGCCACCAGGATGCCCACAATCTGCGCCGCCATCCGCCATTGCCGCCGCCGTATTCTTCAAACTCCGGTGAGCACGCGTCACCCCACGCCCTCCAACGGCCTCCATCCTCTTCCTTGTGTCTGTGCGCACCATCTGATGTCCGCGTTCGAATTTTTGCCGCAGCAAATCGACGAGTCGGTGATCGACCCGATCTCACCGGCGCCGCACCACTGTCCGCGCCGCCCCGCTGCTTCAGCCCGCGCGAGTGGGCACCGACCCCGCCATCATCTTCCCCTCGACGCGTGACATCGATTCGTCATCTTCCTCAGCCGGAGAACCACCGGAGCCGCATCGACGTCGCCCGCCCGAGCCCAGCACCGCCGCGACCTACATCTCCGGCAGCCTCGCGCCGCCAGGTATGGTCAACTCCCTCCCAGCCGTAGGATCTGTCGTGGACGCGCCAGATTAGATCTGCTAGCGAAGGGGTACGCACCAACCACAGAGCGCCACGTCGCCAAGTCGCCGCGTCAACGCCACGCCAGCATCCAGTCAGCAGCACAGTCAGCATCCCCGGCCAATCAGATGACGACAAGTGGCAAAGCCTTTTTCTGAGGATTTTCCGAATTAGATTTAAATGGCAGTTTTGCAGAAAAGACCATAGATCTTAGTTTTATCATATCTTTTTATTGGCTCGGCCAAATTTTGCAAACTTTATATTTTTGGAAATCTTAGGACTTGTAGAAACTTTTGATATACTTATTTTGAGGTTTTGTCAAAATTAATTTAGATAAATTTTAAAAGTTGTTCAAATAGTATTTTGGCTATATTTTGAATTTAAAAATAGATTTTTGAGCAAACTCTTTTGCCATAGTTTTGTATGCCTAAGTATTGGCTGTAGGAATACTCTATTATTTTTGTAAAATTATTTTTAATGAATTTTTGAGTAAATAGTGATTAAATGCTTTTTAGGTGTTATTTAATTAATAAAATGTATTAAGAATTATTTTCTTCTTATATTTCGACTGCAACATGACTTAGTCATATTCTGATGACTTTAGTTGATAAAAGTACTTAGAAATATTTTGTCTCTCAAAACAAAACTATTTCTTCCTTAGAAAATATTTGATAACACTTTTTCCTTAGAAAATTTTAGCATCTCTTATGCGTTAACTTTCCTTAGAATAATTTTAGTGACTTGTTGTTGACCCTTGGTCCTTAGCTATATTTTGATCATCTTTCTTGCTTGCAATTCCTTAGAGCATTTTCATAAGCATGGCATGCATATTAAGTCCTTAGTATTATTTTTTCACTTCATGACATGACATTCCTCCTTAGCAAAATTGAGGATGCATGTTATTTCTTATGACTCTCCTAGTCAAAAACCACTAAGTTAGAATTAGTGAAAATCAAGGAAGGACTTAGCCAAGAAAACAAGACTATAGAAGCATCTCCAAGAAGAAAATTACTTAGAAGAAATCAAGAGGAAGTTCATGAAGACCAACCATCCTACTTTTTCTAAGTCTTCTTCTCTTTCTCCTTTTCTTCCTCCTTCTCCTAGACTTCATAGTGACTAAGATATATTCAAGACCAACCTTGATGCTGCCAACACCATCAAATCTGCAGAACCATCAAGTCTACAAATTACAATGAAGTCAACACACCAAGAAGCAAGCGACAAGGAAGCCTGAAGATGATTCCTGGAAGACCAACTACTATCTTCTTTCTTTCTGTTTTTGTCTCACTTTGGACATAGACCAAGTCCTTTGTGTTTAAGACTAAGTTCATAGAGTGCTAATTGAAGACCATTGAAGAATACAAAGGAGTTGAAGATGTTTTGAAGATCAAACGTGTGAAGATTTAAACTAACCTTACAACTTTTCAAGTTGTTATTTCTTGCTCAACCTTGACCTTGCCTTAGCCAATGGGATTAAGTTATTTTATGTTCTTTTCCTTAATTTGTTTTGTATGTCTCTCTCATCATAATTCTGTGTATCATTTTGCATTCCATGCATGTCATATTTTTCTAAGTGTTGCATTTATGATTGTATGTTTATTTGTGGTTTGTTTGATGTGTTAGAAATTTCGGAGAGATACGAAGGTGGTTGCAACTGCTACTACTGCACTCCCTGTTGCCAAGCAAGTGGCACACCCCATAAATTTC
Organism: Poa pratensis; assembly: GCA_947311845.1. Classification (NCBI taxonomy): domain Eukaryota; kingdom Viridiplantae; phylum Streptophyta; class Magnoliopsida; order Poales; family Poaceae; genus Poa; species Poa pratensis. The sequence continues at coordinate 7,920,207 of CAMZMU010000079.1, forward strand.
CTAAGTATTTTTCTATGCATGACTTAGTGTATTTCTTCATATGCATGTGTAGGATAGTATTGCTATGCTAAAACTACTATCTCCTTTACTAGTTGTGTCTAGAATCCTATTGATAACTTGTAGAAATATTGATGCTATGCAAAAGTGTTTTATTGAAAAGCTTAATTCTACTAAGTTAATTTACCACCTGGGTGGATTTGGTTTTGAAAAGAAGATGCAAGAGTTGGGTGTTGTCCCTAGGGGTGACCTCTACGGATATTCACTTGTGGTTGCCACCCAGGGTATTAAGGGACCAATGTTTCTCTAAGTGAAGTTGCTTACCGTGCAGCCATTAGTCATATGGGCTCTGGCTAGATGGATTAAGTTGCGTGGACTCCTCCCGGCTTGACAAGCAGATGTAGAGGATGTAGGTGGAACGGGTCAAGCCAGTATGGGATGGGGAATAGCTTCTGAAAAGTCTCGTCTCAACTCTCCCTTTTCCTTAGCACAATTTGAGTGCTTGAGGATAGTTTGGGTTTGTTGGGTCTAATGGTGAAAGTGCACAACCTCTGCAGAGTTAAAACTAAGTACTTAGCCGTGTCCCCGGTTACGGACAATTCAAGCAGCTGATCAAGGATGTCAACGGAGGCTCCCAACATCTTATTTCTCTAAGTAAAATTTTGATGGGTGAACAAGGGTAGACGAGACTATGGATTTCATGCCATATTGTCTCAAACATTTGAAGAAAATGTTTTACAAAGTGTTAGGCAAAATTGGCTTTTATGCAAAACAGCCTTGAACTCCACCAGCCAAATATGCATATAGGCTATAGAGTTATTCCATTAAGTGTCCACATAGTGTCACTTGCCAGATCCATTTTTAATGGTTCTGACCCACTCTGTTGCAAATTTTTATTTGTTGCAGATTGTTCTGACGACGAGTGAGTTTCGTTAAGGTTTCGAGTCTGCAACCAACATGTTTCGCCTGTGGCACATGATGATGATGGAGACTCCATGAAGAATAATTTTTCGCTGCTTTACTCTTTAAAGCTAGCTTCGTGCTATGCAATTTGTAAAGGATATTTTCCTAAGTACTGGATCCACGTGTAATAATTGATACAATGTTGTGATATTCATCTTAGACTGTGTGTGCAAATGAATCGATCCAGGGGTTTGCACTATACACAGGTACCTTGCCAATTTCTAAGTGCAGGTACGCTACAGATGGTATCAGAGCACTGTGTTGCCTGTAGGTTCGAAACCCTAAGTCTGGTTAGAAATAAGAAAGCCCATAGGACAAAAATTTGTTCTTTGTCTAAAACTTTTTGATATCATTCTTGTAACTTCTTAACTATTCGCTTCTAAATGCCTTATCTTATTTATAGATGTCCCGCCTCCTGGAATCACTCAAGAAAGGTCCAGCAATGACCATGACCTTGGAATGTGAGACTGAGTTTCCAAAAGCTTTGAAGGACCTCATGTTGAGCATGGGACTTGAAGGAGCAGCAGTCTACAAAGGATTTCCTTCATGGGTGAAGGTCAAGAGTACTGGTGGGTGCAACTCCATCTATACAAGAACAAAGACGATGACCACAAGACCAAAGGTTGCTGCATGTTCACAAACCCAATAATTCGAACATCATTCTTTGATTCCGCAAGAAGTGCAGCATGGGAGGCCATCGAGAACCTTGGAAGAAGACTTCAATTTAGACTCACAACACCAGAAATACTTGATGAACTCAAGGAATAGAGAGGAACTCGATGCACTCAGAAGGAGATAGACTAGACCCCCTTATGTATTAGAATAAAGAAACCATGTTGATGTATTGACCTATCAAATTGTGGTATGGCAGTACTATCATATTGTTTCCCATATCCTAGGTGTACTTCGATCCAAAAACGACTAGTTTGGTTTTCTCAAAAGTTTGTGAGTTTTTATCATGTGTGGTTGTTTGTGTAAAATTGCTTGTATGGGTAGGAATATTTCTTCTAGATCTGTCTATCTTTTGCTCATCTATGCTTAAACCACAGATGCCTCCCCGTCGTGCACCTGAAAACAACAACAACAACAACAACAAACAACAACAACAACAACAACAACAACAACAACAACAACAACAAGAAGCTATGATGCAACAGATGATGGCTGCCCAGACTCAACTGATGACCATGATGGCTCAATTCATGGCAAATCAACATGGACCACCACCACCACCCCCTCCCCAAGTGGACAGACTGCCAGGTTCCTTAGGCTTAGGCCAAACAAGTTCTCAACTACAACTGACCCAATTGTGGCTGATGACTGGCTGCGTTCTGTGCAAAAGGATCTGTGACAGCTGAATGTGAAGATGCTGAGAAAATTAGGTTCACCGCACATCTGCTTGAAGGACCTGCTGCCCAATGGTGGGAAACTTATCAGATTACTCACCCATTGGACACTTTGACTTGGGAGGATTTCAAGGAAGGATTTCGTAATGCTCATATCTCCACAGACGTTATGAATCTGAAACAGGAAGAGTTCGCAATCTGCGTCAGGGGAATAGAAGTCTTAAGGAGTACATGGATGACTTTCATGCCCTATCCCGTTATGCTCCTGAAGACATTGATACTGATGTGAAGAGGAAGGCAAAATTCCTCAAAGGGCTAAGTGATGACCTGAAGATTCCTTTGACTGTGGCATATGCTCCAGACTATCAAGCACTCCTTGACCAAGCCATCACACTGGAAGATAGCATGAAGAAGGCTAAAAACAGGAAGAGAAGATGAGTTCGAACAAGTATCATCCCGAACCTTCTTTCAAGAAACATTTTGCTCATGATGGGAACAATGGTCACAAACCACATAGTCACAATCACAATGGAGGCCACAAGGGAAATGGACATGCTAGCCACAATCATAACAGTGGACAGCACCATCCAAATCCTGAACCCAAGAAAGATATCAGCCAAGTGCTTTGCTACAAGTGCAACAACAAGGGTCATTATGCCAATGAATGTCCAGAAAAGAAAGGAGCTGAAGCACCTGCCAAACCCAATCCTTTTGATAAAGGATATGTGAACCACATCAACGTGGAAGAAGTGAATGGTACGTTCAGAATAAGTTTTCACTTCACTAGTTTCTTTTCTTTTCTTTACTGCCATCAAAAATCCTTTTAAGGGTGGTAGCCACCCGGTATCCTAGTCACAACCTCTTGCTAGCCTTCCCGAATCTCGGGACGAGATTCCTTTTAAGGGTGGTAGTATGTAACATCCTAGGTTTTTTTCAAAAAGTTGAAAAATCAGAAAAATTTAACACTTTTGAAAACTATTATGTATTTTGCTTTAAAAAGAAAATTCATGCATGCATTCATCTGCATATTGTATTTTTGCATTTGGTTGTTTCAAAAGTGGGAAATAAATTCCACTTGAAAATATATTTAAGGAAATAAATTAGTAGAGAAAGGAATGCTCCAAGTTTTCTTTTGACTCTTATGAATGTTTTGTTCTGATAAAGTTGCTTGTAAAATTGTTTGTATCTGTTGAAATATGTATATTTTGCAATTGTTCATCTTGTGGTATTTAAGTTTTACTTAAGCCACATTTGATTGTTTTAAAACCTATTTTAAAATTTGACATCAAGTGTCATCTTGTTTATTAAAAACCTAGTTTAGAAATCAAAATGATTTCTATTTGAAAAAGTGTGTTTTGGTTAAGATTTGTTGGTATGTATTTGGAACTATTCTATTACTTACATATTCCCTATTTTCAAGTTTTTATAGTTTTTCTTTTGAAACAAAATAATTATTTGGATTTTAAAATGAGTTTTGAATCCATTTTGATTTATCAAACCCTTTATAAACTATTTGAGTTTTATACAAAATTATTTTATTGAGTGATATGAATCATATTACTCGTATTTTGCTTTGGTTTAAATTATATTTCAAAAGGAATTTATAAAAATCCTATAGTTTTAAAAATGGCATTTTTAGGTCCAAAATGCTTTTAAACACATTTCAAAATTTTGTTTATAAAATGTTTTGGAAAATGTGTTTTGAAAGTTTCAAAATAAACAGTTGATTTTACAAAATTATAGGATTTGGTTTGAATCCAAAAGGACACATATTTTAAAAGTTTTGATTTTTAGAAAAAATTTAGAAAAGAAAAGGGTTGAACAAAAAAATGAACCTAACTATCTACCGCACGGCGCAGCAACCAGAAGCCCATCAACGGCCCAAGCCCGCCTCCTCCCGCTCTCTCACTGACGGGTGGACCCCGCATGTCATCCCTCTCCCCGTGATCGACACGAACACCACGAAGACCTAACCAAATCCGATCGAAATCAGTTAGGATTCGATCGCGATTCTCCCAGGAGTTTGGCCCTATATATACCCCGGCCTCCGCCGCATTTTTCCCCTCAAAAACCCTAGCAAAATCGCCACCAGGCTGCCCACAATCTGCGCCGCCATCCACCATTGCCGCCGCCGTATTCTTCAAACTCCGGTGAGCATGCGTCACCCCCACGCCCTCCAACTGCCTCCATCCTCTTCCTTGTGTCTGTGCGCACCACCTGATGTCCGCGTTCGAATTTTTGCCGCAGCAAATCGACGAGTCGGTGATCGACCCGATCTCACCGGTGCCGCACCACTGTCCGCGCCGCCCCGCTGCTTCAGCCCGCGCGAGTGGGCACCGACCCCGCCATCATCTTCCGCTCGACTCGTGACATCGATTCGTCATCTTCCTCAGCCGGAGAACCACCGAAGCCGCGTCGACGTCGCCCGCCCGAGCCCAGCACCGCCGCGACCTACATCTCCGGCAGCCTCGCGCCGCCAGGTATGGTCAACACCCTCCCAGCCGTAGGATCTGTCGTGGACGCGCCAGATTAGATCTGCTAGCGAAGGGGTACGCACCCACCACAGAGCGCCACGTCGCCAAGTCGCCACGTCAACGCCACGCCAGCATCCAGTCAGCAGCACAGTCAGCATCCCCGGCCAATCAGATGACGACAAGTGGCAAAGCCTTTTTCTGAGGATTTTCCGAATTAGATTTAAACGGCAGTTTTGCAGAAAAGACCCTAGATCTTAGTTTAATCATATCTTTTTATTGGCTCGGCCAAATTTTGCAAACTTTATATTTTTGGAAACCTTAGGACTTGTAGAAACTTTTGATATACTTATTTTGAGGTTTTGTCAAAATTAATTTAGATAAATTTTAAAAATTGTTTAAATAGTATTTTGGCTATATTTTGAATTTAAAAATAGATTTTTTGAACAAACTCTTTTGCCATAGTTTTGTATGCCTAAGTATTGGCTGTAGGAATACTCTATTATTTTTGTAAAATTATTTTTAATGAATTTTTGAGTAAATAGTGATTAAATGCTTTTTAGGTGTTATTTAATTAATAAAATGTATTAAGAATTATTTTCATCTTATATTTCGACTGAAACATGACTTAGTCATATTCTGATGACTTTAGTTGATAAAAGTACGTAGAAATATTTTGTCTCTCAAAACAAAACTATTTCTTCCTTAGAAAATATTTGACAACACTTTTTCCTTAGAAAATTTTAGCATCTCTTATGCGTTAACTTTCCTTAGAATAATTTTAGTGACTTGTTGTTGACCCTTGGTCCTTAGCTATATTTTGACCATCTTTCTTGCTTGTAATTCCTTAGAGCATTTTCATAAGCATGGCATGCATATTAAGTCCTTAGTATTATTTTTGCACTTCATGACATGACATTCCTCCTTAGCAAAATTGAGGATGCATGTTATTTCTTATGACTCTCCTAGTCAAAAACCACTAAATTAGAATTAGTGGAAATCAAGGAAGGACTTAGCCAAGAAAACAAGACTATAGAAGCATCTCCAAGAAGAAAATTACTTAGAAGAAACCAAGAGGAAGTTCATGAAGACCAACCATCCTACTTTTTCTAAGTCTTCTTCTCTTTCTCCTTTTCTTCCTCCTTCTCCTAGACTTCATAGTGACTAAGATATATTCAAGACCAACCTTGATGCTGCCAACACCATCAAGTCTGCAGAACCATCAAGTATACAAATTACAATGAAGTCAACACACCAAGGAGCAAGCGACAAAGAAGCCTGAAGATGATTCCTGGAAGACCAACTACTATCTTCTTTCTTTCTGTTTATGTCTCACTTTGGACATAGACCAAGTCCTTTGTGTTTAAGACTAAGTTCATAGAGTGCTAATTGAAGACCACTGAAGAATACAAAGGAGTTGAAGATGTTTTGAAGATCAAACGTGTGAAGATTTTAACTAACCTTACAACTTTTCAAGTTGTTATTTCTTGCTCAACCTTGACCTTGCCTTAGCCAATGGGATTAAGTTATTTTATGTTCTTTTCCTTAATTTGTTTTGTATGTCTCTCTCATCATAATTCTGTGTATCATTTTGCATTCCATGCATGTCATATTTTTCTAAGTGTTGCATTTATGATTGTATGTTTATTTGTGGTTTGTTTGATGTGTTAGAAATTTCGGAGAGATGCGAAGGTGGTTGCAACTACTACTATTGCACTCCCTGTTGCCAAGGCAAGCGGCACACCCCATAAATTTCCTAAGTATTTTTCTATGCATGACTTAGTGTATTTCTTCATATGCATGTGTAGGATAGTATTGCTATGCTAAAACTACTATCTCCTTTGCTAGTTGTGTCTAGAATCCTATTGATAACTTGGTAGAAATATTGATGCTATGCAAAAGTGTTTTATTGAAAAGCTTAATTCTACTAAGTTAATTTACCACCTGGGTGGATTTGGTTTTGAAAAGAAGATGCAAGAGTTGGGTGTTGTCACTAGGGTTGACCTCTACGGGATATTCACTTGTGGTTGCCACCCAGGGTATTAAGGGACCAATGTTTCTCTAAGTGAAGTTACTTACCGTGCAGCCATTAGTCATATGAGCTCTGGCTAGATGGATTAAGTTGCGTGGACTCCTCCCGGCTTGACAAGCAGATGTAGAGGATGTAGGTGGAATGGGTCAAGCCAGTATGGGATGGGGAATATGCTTCTGAAAAGTCTCGTCTCAACTCTCACCTTTTCCTTAGCACAATTTGAGTGCTTGAGGATAGTTTGGGTTTGTTGGGTCTAATGGTGAAAGTGCACAACCTCTGCAGAGTTAAAACTAAGTACTTAGCCGTGTCCCCGGTTACGGACAATTCAAGCAGCTGATCAAGGATGTCAACGGAGGCTCCCAACATCTTATTTCTCTAAGTAAAATTTTGATGGGTAAACAAGGGTAGACGAGACTATGGATTTCATGCCATATTGTCTCAAACATTTAAAGAAAATGTTTTACAAAGTGTAGGCAAAATTGGCTTTTATGCAAAACAGGCTTGAACTCCACCAGCCAGATATGCATATAGGCTATAGAGTTATTCCGCTAAGTGTCCACATAGTGTCACTTGCCAGATCCATTTTTAATGGTTCTGACCCACTATGTTGCAAATTTTTATTTGTCGCAGATTGTTCTGACGACGAGTGAGTTTCGTTAAGAGTTTCGAGTCTGCAACCAACATGTTTCGCCTGTGGCACATGATGATGATGGAGACTCCATGAAGAATAATTTTCCGCTGCTTTACTCTTTAAAAGCTAGCTTCGTGCTATGCAATTTGTAAAGTATATTTTCCTAAGTACTGGATCCACGTGTAATAATTGATATAATGTTGTGATAATTCATCTTAGACTGTGTGTGCAAATGAATTGATCCAGGGGTTTGCACTATACACAGGTACCTTGCCAATTTCTAAGTGCAGGTACGCTACATATGTTGATTAGTATGATGGGGAGGAGCGTCCGTAAGCATGCCCTGCAGATGTAGGCGTTGATCGCTGAACTGCGTTACCAATTCTCGGTGTCGTTTCTGTGATTGCTTGTCCTCGTAGATCGATTAGGAGCCTCGGATTTACAACAGTCCACGAGACTGAGAATTTTTGTTCCACAACTCTATTTTGTATTTTACTCTTGCATATTTCCTATTGGCTCGAAATACAACTGACCTTTTCAACGGATGGCTATGGGGAATATAGATGAAAAAAGAATATTCCAGCCGTGGCGACCACCCTCGTAGTAATTCAATTCAAACCAGTTCGTTCGGAGCCGCCGTGGAGGTTGGTGACGGCTGGGCTGGCAGCTGAGGAAGATCGATCCTGGGTAGTGTGGCACCAATGTCTTCGGTCGAATGCTTCTAGTGGAATGCGATGCTCTATCTAGCACATGTTCGGATATAAGTACTTATTTGTACTAGGCGTAAGCAAAATGTCAAATGTCCGGCCGCCAGTTTGTTCATCGAGATCAAGATGGCCGATGGGAGGTTGAGAGTAGCATGTATGCATGCGTACTTGTGAGTCTGGAATTGCGAAAAACACAACCGAGTTCGATTGTCTTTTTTTAAACCTTTCTTTTGCAATGAAGGGTTTATCTTGGCTAGCTAGCTACTCCATCCGTTTCAAATTAGACGACTTCCATTTGCTAACATGTGAATGTATCTATACTTGTAACATGTATAGATACATTCACATTTAGACAAATGAAAATAATCTAATTTAGAACGGATGGAGTACAACTTTGATGTTGCTTTCTCTGTTGCCTACTAGTCCACTACTATCTGGTTTGATTTGACTCACGGGACTAATGGCTAGCTCGATTAATTGTAAGTTGGATTTGTTCAGGTGAACGGTCGGAGACAACCTTAGATTTTGTGCAACAACAATAGTGGTAAAATACATGATGGTTCGTAAAGCCATCGCCATTTTATATCGAAGGTGGAGAGAATATCTAGTGCTATAGGTGCTCCCCGTGCTAACATCTAAAAACAAATTTTAATGTTTCAAAGAAATTAATTTTTTAGTGTTCATAAGATATGGGTATATAACCTCTAGATTTTTCAGGTCCAAATTCGAAAATACCATTGGGAAACGAAAAATACAAATGTTGCATGAATAATGTCATTAGATTCACAAACGGACAAGTAAAAAATGACACTACTCATGCTAGATTTGTGCTTTTTGTTTCACAATGCTCTTTTCGAATTTGTACCTAATTCTTTTACATATTGTATACGCATATCTTGTGAAGACTCACACTTTTTTCGTAATTATTTTGAACCATTTAAAATTGTTTTCTCTAATGATACTACAAAAAGCAACTAGAAATGGGTGGTAGCACAAGATATTCCCTCTAGCCTGAATGTGTGATAGCATTGCGTACTACCGCTGCCGAGTGTCGCGGTATGTGAGACGAGAGGCGATGCAAGATTTTGGTGCATCGTGCTCTAGATGTTGCGATGGGCTACTGCAGCCAGAGCTGATGTAGGGCAGAGGGTAACCACCACGAAACGCTTGTTGCTACATCCATTCGGAGACCCGTGCGAAACCCGATTGAAGAATTTTTACAAAACACGTACGTTTGAAGTGAGTGTGAGCTGTTATTGACAAAGCATAATTAAGGGACGTACTATATGTAAAATACTTCACAGCACAGAAGCCCCGACATACTACCATGAACAAATCAACACAGAAGCAGAATTTATGTGCACAATTGTATATGCTCAATATTATTATGTGAATGAACTTAAAACATGCATGATTATTTTGACGAAATAAAGAGTCTAACGTCACTGTCTTGCTAAAGGGCCATGCATGATATGTCGGAGACCACCCTGCCTCAGTTTGTCGTGAGGATCCACGAGATGGATACGCTCATACGCCAGTGGATGGAATGGATCGATCGATGTGGGCATAGTGACCGGAAAATTCCTGGCTACTCTTGGTGTTGGTGGATATGGACCAGGGGGTGTGTGTGCGACTTGTGAATTGTGATCAGTTGCGTCATATGCATGTATACTGCGCGGATTGAGTCTTGGGTCATGGTCACAGATCTACGCGGCAATAGCCAATTAGGTTAGACATGTATCGGTATCGCATGCGTCTACATTAATTCACTGCACGCAAGGCGTTATGACTTACACGATCGAGTTTATCAGGCTACTTGACATATGAGTTTATCCTGCTAGCTACCGGAATTCAGTTGACTTGCTCTTAACCTTTGTAAATTATGAAAATAGTATTATTTTTTAAAACTTCAAGTATTTTAAAAATTAAATCTGGATGTCACCAATACTATAACCTACAAATTGTGCAAAATACATAGTTTTTTGTATTCTGAGATTCACTATATAAAAATTAGTCCAGACAATATTTTACACAACCAGAGGTACAATTTTCCTTTTGTGCAGCGTATAATACAACGTTTTTCGGATTTAGAATGTTCCACACTTATAGGTCAATTCGTTGGCTATTTGTATATGGATATATTTTCTTTTATTTTTTTGAAACTGTGAAATTTGTTTTCTGAATGTTGAGAATTAAGGGCAACATCGAGCCCGTGTGCTGAAACAACACACTCGACAAGCCAACGCGGCGATACACACCTAGTTGGATATCCACCAACTATCATGACCGTCGAATTTGCATCCAACGAATGATATGATTCCTAATAATTTTTGGACTAAAAATGAAAAAATCATGATAATGCGTGTCTTTTTTTGGTTAATGCATGTCCATGATTTTTTTGTTAGTACATGAATCTAAAAAATAAATTACATAAATCTGAAAATTATTGATAATGCATTGACGTTTGAAAATCATTAATAGTTTGTGCACGGATCGTAAAGCGGTTGAATGTCCCAGATAAGCGGAGGAGATCCAACTAGGTGTGGAGTTGCAATTTTCCTCAAGAAGCGCCATAATATGCACTGAATCTAGTTATCAAACATTAATTGTTCTTCTGTTTTGCTTTGTTTGGTGCATGTTTTGCCTTAGTTGTATCAACATGCAATTCACATTGCGAGGTCATCATGCGAGACTCGTTAATTATGGCAAAAATATGTAAGAATTCAAAAAAAAATAGATAACGTACACATCTTGGGAGCAAACAAAAAAATTCTAGCAGGAAAATATCAGTTAAGAAAGATCTAGGAAACAAGAATTTTCATGTGCCTATGTAGATAGCATTGGAAGAGGATACATACAATTGCAAACCTATAGCATATATACTAGTGACTAAGAAAGGAACAATATTTGGCTTTCACCTTGGATTGAGTAATCTTGAAACCGTACTAAATATTTTGGATGGCTAGGGCAAATAAATATCTCAACCAACTGAATATTATATATCGTTGTTGATTTACACAGATGACCAACACATTTTTTTTTTTTGACTTGTACAGATGACCAACACTTGCCAAATTAAACATCCGGCCTGATCAGAATGCTTGCAATCAAGAAAACCCAGCCAAAGGGAAGATACCAAAAATGAGTGAACTTTATTATCTCAAGTATGGTATAAATCAATCTATTGACCTTACATAAAGTGCGTCACAAAAGAAACGTCCACCAACCGACCCCGACATCTAACAACCGCGCCGCGTTGTCATGCACTTTGATTTGGCACGTAACATTCTTTTTCCCGCCCGGCCAATTAATCATCCCGTCGCTTACTGTACTTCGTCTTCCTTGGATCGATTCCGAGCTCGATCGCCATAGGTCGGCCACCTACTCCACGGAGTAGCAGCATTCTTTGAAGGATTCAAGGTTGTGCTGGTACACGGGGACGAAGGCGTCGACGCTGCCGTCGCCGATGTAGGACGGCACGAGGAAGAGCATCCCCTCCGTGGGGAAATAGGACGGCATGAAGTAGCTCGGGCTCCCCGTGCCGAAGTCCAGCTCGTAGAAGGGGAACGACAGCCAGCTGTCCACCTCAATGTCGGGGCAAAGTACGTCCTTGCACACGGCGCTGGCCACGAGCCCTTCCCTCTCGGCGGCGCCGGAGGTGGCGAAGTCGACGAAGGACTGGAAGTAGGGGCCGTCCACCCTGGCCACCTCGTCGTGGATCACCTGCGCAGCGTACTTTAGTGGCCGGTTCAGAAGGTCACCTACACTGGATCGTGGGAACGCCCACAGGACCATGTTGCCGAAGTACTCTGCCGGCTTGCCGAGTCGGTGCCGCCCATCCACGGACAGCCGGATGGCCGACGTCTCCTCCGGGCTCAAGTCGCGGGCACGTGTCATTGTGCGCCACAGATGGGCAAGGATGGTTTCGAACCGGCTAAACGGCCGGCCGCGGCCCTTCGACGCGTTAGCGCGGAGGCCGGCGATGAAATCCTTGGTGAAGTGCGCCTTGTGTATTACGATGTTGTCGGCACCGTCGCCATGGTGGCCGACGATGGCAGTGGGCGAGGGTTTGTAGTACTCCCTGTTGCGGTGATCGTGCTCCACGCGAGACGACGAACGGGGCTTGAACATGTCCCGGTGGTGGTGCACCGGAGGGGGGCCCATGGGGAGGCCCCTGGTGGCGCGGCCCCAGGCTACGAGAAAGTTGCTGGTGGCGTGGCCGTCGGCGACGACGTGGTTGGAGGTGAACCCGACGGCAAGGGAGCGGCAGCGGAAGCGCGTGAGCTGCAGCAGCACCACTTCTTCCAGCTCACCCTCGAGGTCCGGGTGCAGCTTCAGCAGCTCCGGCGTGGGCTTGGCTGGCGCCATGTCCACCATGTCAGCGTCAACGGAGGCCTCCACCAGGCGGACGCCGCGGTCGTTGAGGATGAAAGAGGGCTCGCCATCGTCAGGGTTGACGCCGATCTGGCCGGCGAAGGCGCGGTACTGGGCGAGTACCGCTGCCAGGCCCTTCTCGATTGCTGCGGTGGATGGCGCCGGCGACGCGAAGGCGTAGATGATGGCCATCTGCATCCGGTACGTCACCCTGTCAAAGATGGACAGAGGGATGTACTCGTCTCCGGCCGGAGACGCCATGGCGGCATTGTAGGCTGGCTTAACGAGCTTGGAGCTCAACACTTTAACCTCCATTGCTCTGTGCTGAGCTTGGACCGGAGTTGGGCAAGTAGTTTTTGTTTCGTGAATCAGAGTCTGATCGGCGATATAGGAGTTAGACACAAGAGAGCGATCAAAGAATAAGCTCGTAGGTGGAGACAGTACGTCCCTTGTTGGTTGTTGCTTTGGGGCCTTGTGCTGTGTACGTATTTGTGGTCGCGTGCGCTCTATATATAGGACGTCCGGTTGCCCCGGAAATCGGTAGGTGGTATCACACATGCAGAGTAATTCTGTTGACATTTGACCTGGCCCCCCTGAACTCCTGAAGCGTATGACTCGCAATTGTAAGAAGTAACAACGGTAATTTGCTAAACTCCTAAAGTCTGTCACCATTTAACAGCATGCCAGTTCCGAATATACTCCCCCCGCCCCCGTAATATACTTCTCGAAATAGGTTTTTTCTGCTTTATAAATACTAGTGAACGTGCACGTGCAAACGCACGAATAATCTTAGGATTTCTTCCATATGCTAATCATCACGACTAAATCAAATTTATGAATAAGATAGTCACCACAATCACAAGAGAGGTTCACCATAAATCTATACTGAAATTTTCGGTGCAAGTAACTGCTCTGAGTACCAACATTCCCATGCACCCTGGTCTTAATTCAACCATGTTTTTAATCCTCGTTGGTGTACAAACTACTTCAATACGAACTACAACCAAAAGACTCAAAAAAATAAATTGCAATCGTCAAGTTCAAAATTCTATAGAATAATATGTATTAAAATCGGGACGGAGGAAAAATCATTTAGGACTTGCATATCTAGTTCTGCTCGTCCAACTTGGACGCTCCACTTAATGCATTCAGTAATAAGAACTTATCAGTGGAGAGAATTTATATAAATCAATGACTGTAGTACACATGCATGTGCAATACACGTCTATGCAATCTGTCAAAACACTTCGTGTTGACTGATAAAATCAACGAATGGATTCGGAACTTTGATAACAAATAATAGGATGTCGATAGAAGTATGATTTTAAATCAGTTCATTAAGCCCTGAGAAACAAAGCTACTAGTAAAGATTGCAGATCGACCATAAATCATCTCTCTCAAATTGAAAATGTACATGAATACATCGTACAGTTGTTTCTCACTGGCTTTTCTTTTAACTGAGGTCTGCAAGATAGGGCTTGAACAAAATTAAAAATATATATGAATACGTTGCAATCCATGACTGGATAAAATAATTAATGGTCAAACAGATGGCAACCTGTTGCCAGAAAAGAAAATCGTCCTAGCACAAACTTCCTATTATTATCATAAAAAAAATTTCACCGTTTTTTGATTTGTTTCTTGAAGCAGTGTGAGTACAAAAGTATTTGTTGGCCTTTTGGAAATCAAAGACACATAAGTTTATGGAAAACAGAGATGTGCATGTTGCATCTTAAATTGCAGATGACCGAAAGCGAGAGAGCCTCAGGTGACCGAAAGCGACCAAAACAATCGTTAGGCGGACAGAATGTCCGGATGTACACCCAATTTTTTCAGATTTTATTTTACTAATTGTGAGATGTGATTTCGGGTGGATCATGAATTTTGGTTTTTACATGATTTGGAGTATAATGGATTTCTGCTTCTTTTTCATTGTTTTTAAGTTATGATGACAGGAAACAAACTGACAGATGGAGAATTCAAATCAGTGTGCCAAATAGACATAAGACATCCCAATACTAAAAGAGTACACAACTGTTACTACTTATCAGCTATCTACACCGGCCGGCAGCTTCATGAGAGCCTTTTCATCTGGTCGTACGCCACCAGCCCGATGACACCGCCTTGACGTACGCGATCCACAGCCCGGCGTACAGCCGCCGCACGCTTTGCTCCCGCGTGATGGTGTGGACGCCCTGCAGCACGCCACCGCCGGCGCATAGTCCGAGCTGCATCCGCCGCCGCACCACGGCCAGCGGGTACGTCGCCGTGCTGGCTAGCTGAGCCGCAGCCACACCGCACGCCATGTGCGCCTCCGCGCGCCCGTCCCACCCATCGGGGAGCATGTGCGTCTCGCGCGCTTCAGTGACTCATAGTCCCAGAACTTGATCCCCGACTTGGGCAGCGCGCGTACAGCCCGCGCGCGCCGCCCTCCGCGTACGCGGTCCGGAGGACGCCATGCACGCTCGTGCAGGCGATGCCAGAGGCGATCCGCGCACGGGCGAGGTCGAGCGGGTAGAAATGACAAGGTTTTCAATGATAAAGATGTTTCTCGTTTGCAGGTACTCTACCGGTGCATAAGTATTCTCCGTTCCTGGTTCACCTTACAACGGGAGGGACATCGAGTCCTCTTTACGGAGGCATGTGCACGTTTGAAGAGATGGCGAGGGATATTTTTACCCGACATGGATGATCGCTTGATCGCCGGATTGGTCCTCCATAGGCGTTCACTTTCGTCTTCAGTGCTGGCGTTTTGATTATCCACTTCATGATTGTAATTAGTCTAGTGCTTCACGCTCTTTTTATTTTTACTTTGGATTGCGGCTGTGTGCATTGATATGCAGAGGCCGGGTGTAATGCTTAAACTTTAAGTAATAAAGTCCTTTATCTATAAAAAAAAACCCATTGCGTATGCCATTGCAAATTATTGACAATTGCATCCGGAGCATACTCTTTTTTAACATATGAACCAACATCATCACTGCCCTACTAGCGAAGTGTGTTTACCCCAGATCATGGTCAAAGCCTCACCGGTCTTTATGTCTAAGAAATTATTAAAATTGTTGTCATAATATGTAGTCACGAGTTTCTCATTTTGCCTACATAGAAACTTCTTAAATTCCATGTAATTCTACTGTCCTATGTCGAGTCTTCAGTTGAAATCATGATGAAGTTGGCGTCCTACGTTACGCTAGTAGAAAACAGGGCAACTACACCGGTTGTAGAGGCCCTTTAGTACCGGTTGTGCAACCGGTACTAATAAAACGGGACTAAAGGGTACCCCTTTAGTACCGGTTGCTCACGAACCGGTACTAAAAGCCTCCACGTGGACAAAGCAGCGCGGGCGGAGGATTACCAACCGGTACTAAAGGTCCCGGGATTTTTTTAATTTTATTTTCAATTATATTCTCAATTCTATTCTCAATACTATTTCTAATTCTATTCTTAATTCTATTCCTAATTCTATTCTGAAATTTCTCACTTAGCCACACACTTAAACTACTTATACACTTAATCTCAGGTCAAAGTAACTCTGGTCAAACTTCCCATTCGGTTACCCATCCTCAAACTGCTCCAGCCCGAGCACGCTTAACTTTTGAGTTCCTTGAAAATTACCTGCCAAATGAGAATTTAGAACTTACCGATAATAGTATACTATCAATCATATTAACCCCTAAGTCATGATGTTACAGTTTTGTATTATTTAAATTTCAAAATTTATTTAAATAAATACAATGATTATGTAATATATTTTCTGAATAAATAACAATGATTATGTAATAATATTTTTGAATAAATAACAGTGATTATGTAATAATATTTAATATGAAATAATTCATATCTTTAAATCTGTTATTGTTTAAATTTTCAAAATTTATTTGAATAAATACAATGATTATGTAATATATTTTCTAAATAAATAACAATGATTATGTAATAATATTTTTGAATAAAGAACAGTGATTATGTAATAATATTTAATATGGAATAATTCATATCTTTAAATCCGTAAATCAAATTTTGACAAATAAAATGTCTAAATTGATTAAAAAAAGAGAGGAATTCAAATATGCCATCCTATCAATCATATCTAGGAATTAAAATTGATTAGTTTTTCGTTTTTCATTTTTGAAACTTGTTTAAATGTTGGTCAAACTTTGATTTGATCAATATCAAAATAAGCATAAAAAATTCAAAAACTATCAAAAATTTGAAAAAACTGTGCACATAGTCTTAATAAGTCGTATACTAACGACTCAAGTTGATAAACAAGGTATGGATATATTCGAACGAAAAATGCATGTATCTGGTGTGATATCTCAAAACTCAAACTAGGAAATCTAAGATTGAAAAGAAGTGGTTTTTGATTTGCAACATGAAATTTTTAAAAAACTCACCAAAGCTTCACTTTGGAGTGACTAAGAAGGATCCAGGCTTAGTTTTTCATTTCATGTTTTAAACTTGTTTAAATGTTGGTCAAACTTAGGTTTGACCAATTTCAAAATAAGCATAAAAAATAAAAAATAATCAGAAAATTGAAAAACCTACGCACGTAGTCTTAATATGTCGTATATTAAGGACTCAAGTTGATAAACAATGTCTAGATACATTCTAAAAAAAATGCATGTATCTGTTGTGATATCTCAAAACTCAAACTAGCAAGTCTAAGGTCTAGATATTTTTGTAATTTGATATGAGTATATATATTATTATTTTTGAGCATTTGCGTTATTTTTTTGTGGACCATCGGAATATTAAGCAATTGGAAATGTCTGAAAATGTTGGTACGTTGACTTAAATAGTTAACTTTTTTTTGTGAGCATGTTGGTACATCTAAAATCGAAATGGTTAGAAAATGTTTCTATTTTTTTTTTGTCAATAGTTAGTTTTTTTTTGGCATTTGTGTTAGATTTTGTGGAATATCGGAATATTAAGCAATTGGAAATGTCTGATGTGTTGACTTAAATAGTTCACATTTATTTTTTTGTGAGCATGTTGGCACATATAAAACCGAAATGGTTCAAAATGTTTCTATTTTTTTATCAGTAGTTAGTTGAAATCCATCTGTGGGAAACGCACATTTATTCAGTTGAATTTCATGTAATTAGAGGGAGTGCATATTATTTCAAAATATTTACCAATTTGAAATGTTTAATTTGAGATCACAGCTAGAGGAAGTGCATTATGTGAGCATTTAATATATGTAACTCCACGTAATTAGAGGAAGGGAGTTTTCTGTGTTAGTGTTCACATATTTGCTATATTTGTGAATACTTGGGGAAGAAACTTTGTTTTTGGAAATGTACATGCTCAAAAGGTGTTTATATTTAAACGTTTTGATTTTTGGAAGAAGAAGTTTACCTCTACAATTTTTGTTTCTAATCTGCTTAAATAGGGTAGGCCCACATGTCGGAAGTTTAACAGTTACCCAAATTGTTTTTGAAAAGAAAAAAAATCTGATATATCTTAGAGTATGTCCAATCTTAAAGCAAGTTGGAAGGTTTGAAAATATTTATGTCTGTTTGTCAATTTGTAATCTAAGTCCATAATGGGTGCGAAAGATCATTTGTCGAACTGAATTTCATAATTAGGGAGTTTGTTTTGTGAAATTCAACTCCATCTATTTGTCCATATAATTGGAGCAAGTGTTTTTCTTTCCGTATTTTCAAATTTTGGCCGAATTAAATTGTTTTCGTGCATATAGTGTAGATTTTTGTTGCGTTGGCACGGCGCGCCTTTACTGAATTCTTTGGGCACTTGTTAGTTTGTATGTTTTCATAAATTTGTAAAATGACTCCATAGTTAGAGAATATGTATTTGTTGTAGTTCGAAATGCCAAAATCCATTGAAATTTGATCTGTAGAGTATCTCCAAGTACGCGGCGATTTAAATTGTTTGATTTTTTTTATTATTTCGCCATAAATTTTCATTTTAACTCCGTAGTTAGATAATGCATGGTATGAGTATTTATTAAATTGAAATACATGTAATATGAAGAAGTGCATTTGGATGCTTTTTCCAATATTAAGCAATTTGGAATGTTGGAAGTTGTTTGTATTCTGGCAAAAAATAGTTGCCATTTAATTTTGTGAGCATGTTGATATATTTTAGAGTGCGTCAAATTCTTAAGCAAATTGGAATGTACATTTGGATGTTTTCCAAATATTAAACAACTTGAAATGTCTGAATATGTTTGTATGCTGACTCAAATAGTTCACTTTTTTTTGTGAGCATGTTGGTACATTTCAAATAGAAATGTTTGGAAAATGTTTCTAATTTTTTTTTGTCAATAGTCATTTGAAGTTGATCTGTGGGGATACACGTTTATTCAATTGAAGTCGATCTGTGGGGATACACATTTATTCAATTGAATTTTATAATTAGAGAAGTTTTTTAAATTGGAGAATACATATAAATAGAAGGGGTGCATATTACTTGTAAATAGTTACCAATTTAAAATGTTTAATTTGAGTTCACAATTAGAGGAAATGCATTGTGTGAGCAATTAATATGTTTAACTCGATGTAATTAGAGGAAGTGCAATTAAATTTTATCCGAATATTCGCCAGTTGAAAATATTAAAACATGTTTGTTTTTCTCCATACATTTTTAGCATTTGTTTATCTGAGCATGTTGATATATTCTAGAGTAGTAAGCACTTTTTTATGGGATCTTGATGTATTTTAGGTAGTTCGAATAGTCAGCTAATTGATTTGGTGGAATGTGTATTTATGTTGCAATAAGCATTTGATTGAACTACATAAGTAGAGGAAATGCATTGTGTGAGTTTATATTAATTTTAACTTCACATAATAAGAGGAAATGTATGTAGTTTGTCTTTGATAGTTTACCAATTTGAAATGTTCAAATATGTTTGCATTTTGCTACAAAAAGTGGCTCTTTTTTTTATCATTCTGAAATGTTGTTGACATTTTGTCTGTGATGGGTAGATATAAAGAGTTTGATTTTGTAACACTTGTCATTTCTTTGAATTTGTTTACATAAGATGGTCTGTATTATTTGGAATTTTGAAGGTTTGAAATATTTCAGAGAAGGTTCCAAAGTATATGTAATGAGTATCTTTTGTTTTTTTATAATTTGTTAGAAATTAGTATGAATTGAGTATTTTGAAAGGGGACTTTGAAATTTATACTTTTCTGAATGACGCGAAGGTGTCCACATTGAAATGTACTGAAATTTAGAAAATGTTTGCACCTTGACCAATTACACCTTTCCTAATTTAAATTTTGTTTAAATTTCTTTGAGAACATCGTGGTATGGAAAATTCAAGTTTGGGAATATGCGCGTCAAAAATTGTTTAGTTTTGTATATAATGAAATTTAGGAGAAATTTTGCACTTTAATGTTAATTAAATTTCGGTTTTTAAGATACTGTTGTGTGGAAAATTCAAATTTGGAATTTTGTGAGTCAAGATTTGTTTAGTTTTGAATATATATATTGAAATTTGGGAGAACCCTGCATTTTTAAATTTAATTAAATTTCAGAGTTTAGAAAGAAGCAGGGAAAAAATCGAAAAACAGAGGGGTAAAAAAAAGAAGAAAGGGCCGAGCTGGCAGCAGCCAGCCCGACCAAACAGCGGCCCAGCTGGCCGGCCCACCCCAGCCGCGACGTCACACTGGCGTCATCGGCGGCTGGGCTCTGCCGCGGCGGGGCGGAGCTCGCCGGCGGCGCACCGCTGCGTTCCAGGACGCGAGCCTGGGCGCGAACGACGCGCGCGGACGCGGGGCGTCCGTAGCTGGCGGCGCCGCTATCCTAGGTCGCTGGAACGGCGCCGGCGACGCGCGGAAGCGGCGGCGGCCAGCGGCACGGCGGCATCGATCCCGGTGCGGCCGCGCGCCCCGGGACGCGATCCGCGGGGAGGAGGTGGACGGCGGCGCGTCGGAGTCCTCCGTGGCCGTGGATTTAGCCATAGAGGCGCGAGGCGGCGGCGATGAGCGGCGGCCGCGACCCGCAGCGTCGCGGGAGAGAGAGGAAGAAGGAGGGAGACCGTGTTGTGCTGTTGTTTTTGCAAAAAAGTCCCTATTGTTTCCGAAATTCACGGTTAGGTCCTTGCGGGCGTTTTTTTCTCGTGAAACTGTGGACTGCGGGTTTGTTAAGGGGCTTTTTGCAAATCCGTCACGGATGCGTGTTCTGAGCCGTGCGATCGGCAGCGGACGGCCGAGATCGAGCGCTGTCGAACACCGTAGATTTTCTACCGTAGCTACTGTAGATAAGCTACAGTAGACGTTCGCGGAGAGCGCGCGGATTTGCACAGCTTTAATATAGTTAGTAATGTCGATGATGATGATGACTAAACTCTCTCTCTCCACCCAATTAATCATGTAACAGCTTCGTCAATTCCCCTGGTAGAGTGGAGAGATCAAGTAGCATCGCCATATATTTTAACACGTTTATTATTGACCACGTAAACAGTTCTCAGTTAATGTAGAGTGCAGAACTGTCAACGACGACGACTCCGCGGCTTCACTTCTTCAGCGAGACCGAGGTGACCATGTTTTGCTTGCTGATCTTTTTATGTCTGAAAAAGGCACATCCATACAGGTGTTACGACATGGGAAGCGCTTAGCATCTTCACGACCAAATTAAACTCTTGGCGGCGACTTTTCTTTCATAAACTCTTGGCGGCGACTTGACGCTGCAGGCGGCCGTCACCAACTCCCCACGGGTTTGAATTGCCGCGCGCAAGTCTGCTACTCTTTTCATGGAGAGAGACGGGCATTATATTTTAGCACTGTGCACTAACTATGCAGAGGCCAAGTAATCTCTTACGGATTATATCAGCGTGATGTTAACTTATTAATTTAACAAAGCTTATTTTAAAAATAATCATGGAGCAACAGCTGCTTGGTCAAATATATCAACAACAGATTCCCCCGGTAGCGTGGAGAAACCAAGTAATGTTACAACATTGTATATATACTTTTTTACATCTGTTGACCATATAAACGCCACAAATATATTCCAAGTTACCGAGAACTAATCTTCGCAATCAGGAAAAATTCAAGTGCAGAAAAGTACACACGCTCAGCCCAGGCGCGCGCGGTACAACATCTACGCATGCATGCAGAACGGGAAAAGGCTATTAATGACACTTTTAGCATGAGACCATGTCCTAGATCGAAGAACTGGGCACACAGCTTGTTTTGTTTTCTGAACTTTTTACGACTGATAATGGCACACAGCTTGTTTTGTTTTCTGAACTTTTTACGACTGATAATGGCACACAACATGTTTTGTTTTCTGAACTTTTTACGATTGAAAAATGGTACGGCCGTACATGTGTTCAGTTAGAACATGGGAGAAGAAGTGCTTCGCGGGCGTCACCAACTCCCTACCGCCACTCCTACCGGGTTTGAATTTGGTACTCTGGTCGCCAAAGACAGCACGACTACATTCTATCTCTTCAATTCTCCCTACATTGCAATCTGGGAAATTAGGTCATTTTTCTTTACCGACCTAGAGGAAACAAGTATGGGTAACTTCTTTTTCCCCGGAATGTAAGCACATATATACACACGTGCAACAAAACTTGTTCGTTCATGCAGACTCACGTCGCGTCTGCTGAAAGTGGACTCAGCCAAGTTTGAAGATTAACAAAATCATCACTCTGGCACGATGTCAACACGGAAATCCGTGATCATACACACCCACCCACGGTTCTTTGTAAATTAATTCAGAATATCGGATGGACGAGCAGATTTTTAAATGGTTCTTGAGGTTGATTTTATTATAATGATATGAGTTTACATGTAATATCGAAAAGTCAAAGCGTGGGTGTGCGAGTGTACTTTAACGGTAAAAACAATATGGCTTGCCGCGTCCCACGGCGTCTGTACCAAATGGGAGTCTAGTAAGGGAAGTCCATTTAACCCACAAACTAGAACTGTGCATGGGAAATTCGGCCCCAAAGCACGACAACGAGACCTGGATCAGCCACCTAGGCTCAAATTTTTCACTCAAAAGGTCACCCCAAAAGGCTGGAACAGTTGAAATGTTGAATTTGGTTTAACATGCATGCCGTCGGTCATTCTTTTTCAAAATAATTACTTTTTATGTACTAAATTGGTGTTTTCCAGAACATCAGACAAGACTACATAATACTTATGCCATGCGCCAAAATATCAAGAGATGGACTTTGCTTGTCGATTTTCGTAAAATACTTATATTTGTTTTGTTCAACTTCTATGGGTTCACAACACATAACATACCCCACGTTCACAATTTTTTAAAACTTTCTGAACCTTCAAGGTTGCATAAATTTTTATAAATAACCGGGCTAACCTTTGAAGGCGGCTTTACATGTGTGTTAAACGTTGGATGACATAAATCATAAATAACTCAGTATTTCTTAATGATTCTTTGTTGTGTATAGTCTCCTAGCATTCCCTACACATCCATATATTCGTTGTTGGAAATTTGTAAGGCTGGAATTACAAATCCTATGTTTCAAAATCTGTTTTGACATTGTTTCAAATTATTATTATTAATTTTGACAGTTTTATAATTAGCATTCAAGCCGCATAAAACGTGGATATTTCCTAAATTTACAATAGTTAGTAACACCCATAAGACAAGGTAATATGTTCGTGTTAACCGTGTATTATGAAAACCTTTGGTCCAAAATATCATTTATTTCATTTTCACCGCAAAAATGCACGATGACATTTCTGTAAATACATATAGCCCGGCGCTACACAATTCTCTGTTTTGTTGTGGTCCAAATTCTTTTTTTCACCCGCCCTCTTAATTAAATGAACGAATATCTATGGCTTACTTTTCCTTGGACCTGTTCCTACCCATGGCCACCTACTCCACCGAGTGGCAGCATTCTTTGAAGGCCTGAAGATTGTGCTCGAAGACTGGGACAAAGGCGTCGACGCTGCCGTCGCCGATGTACGACGGCGCAAGGAAGAGCATCCCCTCGGTGGGGAAGTAAGACGGCATGAAGTAGCTCGGGCTCCCGGTGCCGAAGTCGAGCTCGTAGAACGGGAACGTCAGCCAGCTGTCGACCTCCACGTCCGGGCATAGCACATCTTTGCACACGGCGCTCGGCGCGAGCCCCTCCTTCTCGACGGTCCCGGAGGTCGAGAAGTCGACGAAGGACTGGAAGTAGGCGCCGTCTACCCTGGCCACCTCGTCGTGGATCACCTGTGCAGCGTGCTTCAGCGGCCGGTTCAGGAGGTCACCTACCGTGGCGCGCGGGAACGCCCAGAGCACCATGTTGCCAAAGTACTCCGCCGGCTTGCCGAGGCGGTGGCGCCCGTCCATGGACAGCCGGATCGCTGAGGTCTCGTCGGGGCTCAGGTCCCGGGCACGCGTCATGCTACGCCAGAGGTGGGCAAGGATGGTCTCGAACCTGCTGAACGGGCGGCCACGTCCCTCGGACGCGTTGGCGCGGAGCCCGGCGATGAAGTCTTTGGTGAAGTGAGCCTTGTGGATGACAATGTTGTCGGCACCGTCGCCGTGGTGGCCGACGGCGTCGGTAGTTGATGACGTGTAGTACTCCCTGTTGCGGTGGTCGTGCTCCACGCGAGGCGATGACCGTGGCTTGAAATGGTCCTTGTGGTGTAGCACAGGTGGGGGACCCATGGGCAGGCCCCTGGTGGCGCGGCCCCAGGCGACGAGGAAGTTGCTGGTAGCGTGGCCGTCGGCGGCGACGTGGTTAGAGGTGAACCCGACGGAGAGGGAGCCGCACCGGAACCGCGTAAGCTGCAGCAGCACCACCTCCTCCAGGTCACCCTCGATGTCCGGGTGGAGCTTAAGCAGGTCCGGCGTGGGCTTGGCTGGCGCCATGTCCACCATGTCAGCGTCCACGGAGGCCTCCACGAGGCGGACACCGCGGTCGTTGAGGATGAAAGAGGGCTCGCCATTGTCAGGGTTGACGCCGATCTGGCCAGCGAAGGGACGGTACTGGGCGAGCACCTCTGCGAGGCCCTTCTCTATGCGACCGTGCAAGGGGCCGGTGCCGCGAAGGCATAGATGATGGCCATCTGCATCTTGTACGTCACCCTGTCGAAGATGGACAGAGGGATGTACTCGGTTGGTGGTGCAGCGCCGGCATTGTAGGCGGGCTTGACGAGCTTTGAGCTCAACACCTTTACCTCCATTGCAGCCGACGAGGTGCTTGCGATTGCGGGCTTGGAACCGGATGCCGTTTCTCTGTCGTTAATCGAGAGTGATCGGCGATAGAGAATCAGTTAGTTCGCAACAAGAGAGCTAGCGAAGGTTAAGCTCAAGGTAGCTTGTTAAGCCGAGACGGTGTTGCTTGTTGTGATGTACGATTTGTTTGTTTCGTGTTCTGCTATATATAGGGTTTGTTTTGGGTGAGGTAGGTGAAATTTGAACTACTTTTGTTACGGCTCCACCAAGCTTGTTAAATTGGGAGCGTAGTTGAGAGTTTGACCTGGCCGCCTAGCTATCATGTGTTTGACTGCTCAACGGTGCTTCCGACAGTACGCAGGAATGAAAAGTACTAAGTGCATGCCAACTGCTGGAAAGTATCTTTAGCCCAAGATCCGGTGCTCTCTTCATTTTAAATATTTAAAAAATATATAGGTTTCAGAAAATTATGATTTTTTGATATAGAAAATAATATATCATGTAGGTAGGGGAAATTGCAATGCAAAATTATTTGTATTATGGGCTACAAAAAATGACAAAATCTGATAAATTTAGATATTTGAAAATATGCATACTCGGATTCACACATTTGTCATTTGCGTCGATCAGAATATCAAATACTCCTACTTGAAATAAATGGTTTGCACGTCCTGGGATACACCATTGGCTATATCCGGATTTTTTTCTGTTTTTGTGAAACTATTAAATATTATTTTCGTTTTTTTAAGTTAATGGGATCACTTCTATCAACTATAGGTAGCTGCACTTCTGCAAGTGCCTTCGACTACTGCACGTCGAATCGCACCATGCATGCGTAGGGTATCTAGACATGTTCGGTGCACAAGGTCCTGACTTTCCATGGTCCATTCAACTTACGCAATGTACGGGCACGTACTAACACAAAATCCCGCAGAATTAAGCAGGCTTACCTTTTTTACCCAACGCTACACTATGTAATATACCTAGTACCTACTCCCTCCGTTCCCAAATATAAGATGTTTTAAATTTTGTGCACATTCATATAGACACAAATGTATCTAGACATATTTCATGTATATGTTCACTCATTTTGTTATGCATGTAGACAACATGTGTAGTATCTAAAACATCTTACATTTAGAAACGGAGGAGTAGTTAATTGGTTTCATAGATTGTTAGTGGTAAAAAGTACTCTCTCCGTTCTAAAATATATGACTTCCATTTATAAAGACACGGATGTATCTATTACACATCTATATACATACATATCTATATACATATATCCGTATATAGATAAATTGAAATAAACTAATTAGAACGGAGGGAGTATAAAACAAAAGGCGTTCCAGGGCTTTCGAAACGCACTCAGAATTTAGCACGGTCAGAGGTCGTGTTACACTTGACTACGACGATCTAAACGATCTAAGTACTTTCCAAGAAGTCTCCGTGGCGAAGCGCACATGCACTTCATGCGAGGCTCTTTTTTTTAGTTGCGCTGCTTTGCATTAGTGAGGATAATCGTCGTGCTCTACTCCTACTTAGCATTAGAGTACTTGTCGTACTGTCACACCCACAATTAATTCAAGGTGAAAACATTGGTCCAAAGTTGAGGCTCCAACGACCAAGCCTCGAGATATCAGTGTTCAATCTTCAATATCAATCGAAATTCCTCGTTCCATCCGGACTATAGTAGAAAAATAAACTCGCTCCGTCCAAAAAATGATGTTGTTAAAATTGATGTATGTAGCATAAAAATATGTCTAGATACACCTACATTAATGACATCTTTTTCTAGACGGAGGGAATAGCTAACACCGCTATTAATTAATTTATGTTGGAAGTTTAAAGCTACTAGTGGTTTTGCTGCCCATGAACTAAATTATGAATTCGGTTCAAAAAATACTAAATTATGAATGATTTGATCTAATCAAGTAGTTGTACTTTTTGTAGAAGGCACTAATGATCTAATAAGCATGGGTTATTAGAGGCGGCGAACCTTGCATCTGCCAAAAGTGCTGCAAAAAGAGAGATCCATGCAACAAAGCGCATATGCTGGTGCATGCATGCATCCATACCGCCGCGAGTTAGACGAGGAAATTAATGATAACCATGCACGCATGCATGCATCGGCTCCGGCCATTATTATGTAAAATTCGTGCAAAGGATAAGTGCTAATTTCCTTTATTTAGACAAAGTTTGTGATGCTGGTTCCATTTCGATCTGATGAAAAGGAAAAAATAATTAATAGGCCAAGTGGAATTTATTTATATAGCATTTTGAATTTGGGAGCAGCAACTTGTGTTATTCTCTAACATATCTACCTTTTGAACTGTTCTCTGTAGCAATGGTCCATGTCATTTAACTACTACAGCCAAGCTAATTAGCAACACTTTTCCCTCGTCCCGGGAATGTTCTTGTCAAACGATCGAGCCTTCGAGGAACCAGTCATGAAGTGAATGAATGAAATAGCTTAATCTGCAGACTGTTTCTTGTTTGACCGAGTTTTACTTTTGCAGGTTTCTTACTTGCTTTTTGTTTAGAAACTTGCTCTGTTAATTATGGTTAAGGCACATCATGACCACAACAACCAAGCTGCAATAATTTAGGATGTTAGGTATATGGTCCATAAACCTATAGCTGCGTTGCCCGCCAATGGATATTATGTAATTACTTTTATTTATTTTATGGTTAAATACACTGGTCAGCTTTACTTTTTCACTATTTGGCTAACGAATATTCTAAAATAAGTTGAACCGCAGCAAGTTTGGGCAAACTAAGCTGCAAAATTATCATGATCACTGGTCAGCTTTACTTTTTCACTATTTGGCTAACGAATATTCTAAAATAAGTTGAACCGCAGCAAGTTTGGGCAAACTAAGCTGCAAAATTATCATGATCACTTCCGATGACAAGTTGATATTGCACTAGTTCTGTACGAACAAGGATGCTTTTTACATCATTTTACTATATATGTTGACAGTGCTAGTCATCCGATATAATCTTGACCTTCCTCTCCTAATCTACACAAAATTGAACGCGGAGACATATACACCACAGGAAAATATATTTCTATACAACAACAATAATTTAACTAGACACCTTTTCTTAGATCGATCTTAATTAGATACTTTCACGTGTGAACTGAAGTCGTCTTGCCCAACCATTTCCTCTCACATTTCAGTGCTTGCCTTTTATCCATGGGGGTTTTAGTCTTTTGACATGATTAGAGGTCACGAGATGGAGCTTTCAACAGAAAGTCAGGTGGGCAGACAACATAATAATTTAGATGGACGAAATATAGATAATCCATCCAGACTAATTCGTCCTAGCGAGAATCATGAGAGCCAGCATGATCATGAAGAAGAAAACAAAGTAGCAGCAATAGCATGCGACCATGCTGAAATGGACTAGACCAGTTCTTAGCAACAGACTCCATGCATCGACGGGATTAACTATATTGTCGTTTTCTTGTTAGGCTTTTATTTAAAAACCTCGGTTTAATTGTGGTTAACGCACACCGCCACAAAGCTGCAATTGTTTAGGGTGTTAGATACATGGTCTTTAAACCTAAAGCTAGTTACAGGCCGATGGATATTTTGTAATTTGAACTTGGCGCTTGGCATCCCAATTTTGGAAATGATAGTATTTGGGACCCACCAAAACTCACGAAACTTTTGAATTTCTTTTTATTTTTCTCATTCAAATTCACCAAATGTAAACAAGTTTCAAATAAATATGAATCTAGTTTGAATTTGTCCAAAAAAAAAACCTTCCGAACTTACAGAAATTTTGTTGTAATCTTAATCTCTTTAAGTGTACGGTTAACTGTGGTAATTACGTTGGCCCCTGACCAGCTTTACCGTTTTACTCTTTGGTACCCAATATTGTTGCCGGTTTCATGATTTTTCGCAACTAAGTTTACGGAGTATAAGTTCAGTCCAACATAAGTTCAGCTACTGCAACTCTACAAACTATGTTGCAATATTCTCAAATTACTTCATACAACCAGTCGACAATATTAGTTACATATTAGCTTTGTTTCTCAAAACAGGGCATATAATATTTTCCAAAAGGTCAATCAATGTTAACACTATTGACAAAGGAAATCCGCTTTGACTCTCCGATTCATATGCACCCGGCATTGAAAAGACACAACTTTTAATGTAAGAAACTCTGAAATGAAAAAAAATCGCTGATACTTCTTCACATTTCCTGTGTTCACAAAGTCATTTCGCGGAAAAAAACGACATTTTTTGTGGCCTGTGTAAAAAGATAAAAAAATTCTCATGAAAAGTATTATTTTAGCACTTTGTCTTTGTTACACAGGCCATAGAAGATGAAAGTTTGTCACATATAGGGCGTTAAGCATCATACCTGGAAAAAAATCCAAATATTTTATCATTTTGAAATATGTTCAAAATGGGTTTTAAATATGCACCCTAGAGCCAAAACACCACCCCCTGTCGACAATTACTAACTATGTAGATATATTATGACAATGCATTTCCTTATGTGTTTAGTGATGTTTATTTGACATTGTCAGTGTTAATAGTTTCTTCTATAAATTTGTCGATCTAATATTATTTGATTTTAACTAAAATTTATGCGCCTTCTATTAACGAGCTTAGGGTGGGGCGGGGGGGGGGGGGGGGGGGGTATGAACAAACGGATCCTTCTACGTCCTTCTAATGTTATATGTTGACAGTGCTAGTCGTCGGATATATTCTTGGCATTCATCTACCCTAGCTTTTGTGCAAACTAAGCTGCAACATTCCGAGGATCATTTCAGATGGCAAGTCGATCGCACTAGTCATACATGAACAAGGATTCTTTCTGCACCGCCGTTTTAATTAATGTATATGTGGACGTTGCTAGTTGTCGGATCTAATCTTGACATTCTCCCCCAATCTACACAAATTTGAATGCAAAGACATAGACATACACTATGTTAATTTAACTATATACGTGTGGACGCCTTGCATGCGGAACCCTAGCTTTATCATTTCAGCCTGGCCTTTTTCATCTTTCGTGGGAGTCTTTAGTCTTTTGATTAGAGCAGAGATAAGACGCCGGAGGGGTTGAGCCAGAAAGAGCTATGGTGGACAGACCAGAGGACTCGCTAGGGCTGCATCCATGCTTGCGTAGTAACAATAATAAATTTGTTAGACGAAGTACAGATAACCCATGCAGACTAATTCGTCCCTAGCTATAATCACGAGAGCCCGCATGATCATGAAGAAGAAACAAATTAGCAGCAATAGCATGCGTCCATGGGGATTGGACCAGATCAGTTCTTAGCAGCATACGCCATCGACGTCGATCACTGATTAAAATATATTGTTTTATTCTCTATTGATCTTAACAGAATTAGGGCGACCAAACCCGCCCGCTGCGTATCTCTAGGCCCTGCAGATTTTTCTTAAGTAGATTCTCCGACGACTTGAAAACTTGGGTTGATTAGGAGAGTCGTACGCTTTAATTAAGAGCACAGCTAGAGAAGCATGCATGGGAAAGAGCAAGGCATTTGACTCAGTAGTAGGTGTTGCTTTTTTCTTATGGAGTATGAATCTATGCAAAATATATAGGGAACATATATACAAATGGTGCAACCATGGGCAGTGGCGTAGGCTGACTTATCCAAGCAGGAAACTACACTGTTAGAAAGGTGTGCAAGCTTTTCCAGGATAGTCTAAAACCAAAAAAAAAAAAAAAAAAAAACAAGACGAGAGTGGAGATGTCACCCGACTTGTCAGTAAGATAAAAGTGTGAATCAAACCCGCGACCTGACCGCTTGGCGCATTATTCAGCTGCGGCCATCTAAAAGACTAAAACCCAGAGGAGTAGTGCGCTGGTGCGTGCCAAGCTTTATTCGGTTCTCGAATGTGGTAGCACAAGATGCCAGCACCGTAGCTAGCTTTGCACATTTTAAATTTTGTAACTTCGTGAACGCAAATAGCCCTTTCCGTTGAGCTTTAGGAGTGATGGTTCGGTGTTTCTTCCAAAGATAGCATCAGGCTGTCTCCAGAAATTGGGGGCCCCGGTGCAAAATGCAAATTGGGGCCTACATTTTTTAAATATTTCTTTGAACTAATATAACTAAATCATACTTCCTAATTCTAGATTACATATTTTTTCCTTTTTTGTATAAACAAATCAAAAATAAGTGTGACTGAATTCAATCTCTACGTGAATAATGAATTGTAGGTTTATCAAGTAACTAGGAATAATGGCGTACTTCCTTACGTGAGTAAAGAAGCGGCAGGACAACACGATACTCCAAATATCTGCTAATCTTGAATTAAGAGCACCACCATGACATGTCAATTATGAATTATGAACAACACCTTGATACGCTACAGTGGTAATTAATGAAAAACAATGATTTGACTTGATTGAAGAACAGATTGATTGATTTGATTCATATGGACTTACCAATAACCAAACTACAGATTGGAGTCAGGATGATCGTGGCAGGAAGACATTTGTCAAGACTGAAACACAGAATAGTCGTCGGGGGCCTCGGGGCTAGGTGGAACGCCGCCGCCGGCCCGCCGAATCGGGCACTCGGGCGTCGATCAATTCTGGTCTCCAGACACTGGGCGTAGCATCGGGCAAAGACATAGCCGATCGAACTAATTACGGACGAATTTGCCAGAGCAGTAGTAGTAGTAGATCGGGATCGATCCGTATCTTTTCCCAAGCGTTAAACATGCCCGCGATCAGGCCAAGGGTTTGATATGCCTTTTTTCCTTCTGGACACATATGATCGTAGCAGTACTTGCGATTGGGGGGGCTAGTTTTTGGGGGCCCTGTTCGGTCGAGTAGCTCGAACACCCTCTTCGACGGCCCTGGATAGCATGTGCCTCACTAAAATAAATACAGCATCACTTTATTGCACCTTTAAAAATCATGCTTGTGAGGGTGATGGAGTATCCACTTTGAGAATAGTACACGAAAATGGAGAGGGCCTAGATTTTCCCGGCGCCATATGCGCTTGTAAAATTCCGCTTCGAGGGCCGGCGCATTGTATGATGGATGCAGCATGCAGGATGATGGTTGATGGTGGGCCCTAGGCCATCGAGAATGGGAGTGCTTAGAGATGTGTTTATGAAAATAAACCAGATTTTTTGTTAAGCACTCACGCTTATTTTTATAGGAGAGATGCCTAATTAACCATATTTCTTGTATAAATAAGCACCATCTGCTTTTAGATTAAACCGGTTCATTTTATTAAGCATCTCCCAAACCACCTTGCATTGTAGATACCCTAACGGGACCTCTTCACCCCAGTACAGTTACCGTTACAACTGGAATAATATACTCTTCCTCGCAAAGGAAAATGGAAAATTAGTCTTTTTCTACTGTATACATAATCTGACGTGCACAGAAGACAGAGCGGTCCGAGAACACCACGCTGGATTCGGAGCGAAATCCCATCTGAGAGACAAGGACGAGCACAGTATACTTGTCGGACGTACTGTGTCGAGTTTGGAAACGTTTCGTTTTCTGCCAATCATCTGCTTCCATGCATCCACCCATCTTTTTCCCGGCTGAACTTCGCCATCCGCTGCTGATGCTGCGACCGGCTGGTCCAGTATCAGTACGTTTTTTTCTCTCTGGAAGAAGATCGCTGTACGTAAACATCTCGTGCATGGGCAGCCCACGAGATCACAAGAAGAAGAGTTTTCCTTGATGTTGCTGTGCTCCTTGGTCTCAGTCATGGTGGTTGAGGTTGCGACCGCAGGCCGTGGAATGTTCTGTTTGACCTGCGAGACCTCACGGTCAGTCGATGTTGGAGTCCACCTCCAACCACTGTGTGTGTGTGAACTCATGTTGCCTGAATCGTCCTGATCTCGAGTGACGACTCGCAATGTGCTCAACCTAACCTGGTCGTGGAATTCAAAAGGTAACACAGCCGCCTCATGTCATGTGCCAAATACTTAATTTAGCGACGCCAATTAATTGGTATTTCAACAGTCCGTTGTTTAGGTTTACTGCCGCGCGATCGAGCCCAGTCGTCCAGCCGCCGTTGGGCACGCGGCCAAGTCACCGGCCGATATATATATCGTCGGACTAATTTTTCTTCACCTATCATGCAACAGTGTACGTCGTCAATTCGATCGATGCGACTGAGTCCTTAGCAAACCGTGGATGTATGATGTAGTAGTAGTATAATCTTATCTTCCAGGTTAGTCACCTAGAATCGGTCGCATTCAGCTACTCCCTTCGTTCCAAATTAGATGATTTTCATTTGTCCACATACAGATGTATCTAGATGTTATAAGAGCATCTCTAGCAGAACCCGCAAAAGGGGAACCCGCAAAACAGTTTTGCAGTTCGCGCAACTCGCGGTTTTTTGCTCAGAACGCCGCGCGCGGAGTAGAACCCGCAAAGCAGATCCGCAAAACAGAAAACAGAATTTGTTTTGCGGATCTGCTTTGCGGGTTCTGCTCCGCCGCGCGGCGTTCTGAAACTGCATATGCAAAACAGCAAGATAGCATGAATATCATAAAATGTCAAATTGCTTACAAATTCGACATTAATATAGCAAATTAAGTAGTTTCTTGAATCTAAAGACGGCCATTAACTAGTTTTCCATCCGTGTGACCAAAAAATGCCTCCAAAACACAATCCGCATCGTCGAAAGGCCCTACACCGTGCTAGCATCACCACCTCCACCATTGCCGGCACCTCCACCACCAACACCTCCACCACCACCGAGACCTCCACCACCACCGCTAGCTTTTAGCATCGCTTGTTTCATTCGATGCAATATCTCCTTCCTTGCGATGTCATGCCACTCCAAGGTGACTTCGTCCATGTCACTTCGGTTCATCATCATGATCTTGTTCTCTTCGGCCAAGAGTTTGGCCACGGACTTGTTCTCCTCCGCCGAGGCTCTTTTGGGCTCAATCTCGATCTTCCGCTTCCCTTCTTCACGAAGCACCTCCCACTTTTCTTTCTTCTCTTGAGCTTTCCTCTCGGCCAATTGGTGCTTTGCCTCCAATGTCTTGGCCACCATGGTCTCATTAGATTTCACCATTTCATCGAGCTTCTCTCTAAGCTTGTTGCCTCAAGTTGCTTTGCCACTCTTTCCTTGGCTTTCTTGTTGCCTTCGGGCTTGTTCTTGTTCCTCCCACCTTGTTCATCATCGGAGTCATCCTCAACATGAATTTCTCCTTTTTTGGCTCTTGATCCCTCAACTTCCACTTCTCACTAGTTGGAGAAGTTTCCAACAATAATCAAGGACAAATGGCTTCTTCTTGGATGCGGGCATATCCAAGTACCTTTCTCTCGCAATGCGGTCCTACAATGATGAACAAATGGTGAACAATGGTGAACAAGTAGTGAGAACACTACATGAACAATGGTGAATAAACTCACCCAATCACCCTCCACGGTACCACTCGGAGGCGCATTGATCACTTGTTGCAAACATCCACTCCATCGACCACATGTAGTCTTGATAGTTTCCCAATGGCCTTGTAGTGATCGATAGGTCCGGGGCACCGTTCGGCCATTGCGTGGCATGAGTTGGAAGAATTTGTCCTCCACCCTTTGCCAATACCGATCTCTGCTTTGATCAACGTCGGCCGTTGCATCGAGAGAGATACTCTCAAGCACGGATCAAGCATTGGTCCTCCAAAATGGTGTAGTTCGAACCTCTCCGACTCATGTCGGCCCCGTCCACCTCCTCGACCTCGTTGTCGTCTTCTCCCGTGCCACCATCGACGCCACCGTCGAACTCGTTGTAGCTGTAGTTGCCGAGCGGAGGCGAGTCGATGTCTACCGACCCAAGCATGTCCATGAACGCTTGCGTGCTGCAAGATGAACGAATTCAGCTCGCCGGGGACGGGCGCGGTGAACAGAGCTCAATTTTGAGTTCCAATGTTCATACCTTTCGGTCCGGCGCCGGGGACGGGCGTGGTGGATGCACCAGCGGCAGCGGCGGCGGCGCTGGCCCTGATTTTCCTCCCCGCCAGCCTCTTCGGCTTCGCGGCGGCGGTCGGCTTCGCGGCGGCGGGAGTGCTCGCGGCAGCCGCGGCAAGCAGAACTTGGGCCGCGCCTGCGGTGCCCAATCTTCTCCGCTTCGGCGCCGCCAATGGAGCATCCCCGTGTCGACGGCGGTGGCGGCGGCTCCGAGCTCTCCGCGGCCCGCTGGATCTGACGATGGCGCGTCCCCGACGCGGACGGTCACCAGGGACGGATCGGCGGTGCTCATGGCCGGTCCGGGGCAGGGCGGGCGGTGGCCGAAGTGGGGGAAGAGAAAGAGGACGCAGCAGCGGCGGGGACGGGCGCGCTGAAGGTTCCCTCGCACCAACGAAACTAGAGGATGAGGTTCCGGCTGCGGGTCGGGGAGGAAACCTAGCTTTCTCGGTTCGGAGGCACGGATTCACGGGGGCCTGCAAAATCTTTTGCGGGTTGGGCAAATTTGCGGATTCTGTTCTCCGCCTTTTTGCGGTTTTCAATCCGCATCGGGCGGTTATTATGCGGGTTTGCCCCTTTTGCGGGTTTTGCTAGAGATGCTCTAAGTATAGGTACATCCACATGTGTACGAATGAAAAGTCATCTACTCCCTCCGTTCCAAATTAGATGACTTATATTTGCCCACATGTGAATATATCTAGACATGTTATAAGTATAGATACATCCATATTTGGACAAATAGAAGTCATCTAAATTAAAACGGATGGAGTAATTTTGAACTGAGGGAGTAGATGAGATTCAAGACGTGCCTGCACACTGTTCAACGATGATCACTGTTATATATCCGCGGCGGGTAACCGGTTCCAGCATCACTGTTCATGCATTCAGCACACTGAACCAGTCAGAGTCTCTTTGATTAATCACGTTTTCTTGTTGTTTCGACGGCATGCATGCAGATTCTTGTACGTCACCGTGGAATTCCTGTTCATGATCACCTACCCCGGTCAACCGATCCATCAGTCTTAATTGTGGCTAACTACCCAGCCGGTTCATCAATTTGACAAGTTTCCAACGTGCATGCCTGCAGCTAGACTAAACGATGGCGTTCATCCAAATTACGGCACGTTGATCTGGCTTGTATGTGAACGCCCGTGTTTGTAGCGTGTTTTCCAAAAACAAAATTATGATTCCCTTGATTATGTTTATACTTTTAGAAAATTATCTCTCAAACAATTATCTCGATTGATGGTCCGCTTTCACCATTGGCTTTCACGTGGCGAGATATTTGAAACTAAATTCCGTGTCCATATATTTTCATAACCTTTTTGAAGAAATAGGCTTTCGCCCCGCTATATTAATATAGCAACCACCCGATACAACTTTGATACCACAGCTGGGGCAAACAGCACAATCCTGTCCAAAAGAAAAGAAAGAGAAAAAGGAAGAGAAAACAACGCCAACATCGGCGGATCAACGAAAACGAAAGTGACTCTCGACCGCTACGTCCTCTCCGGCAAAGTCCCACCACAAGCCTAGCGCTCTGAATCGCCGCATACCAAGCAACACCTCCAATAAGGAAAGCGACGACGCCGATGCTGCTGCCCGAACAAGTCCTAGGGTTTCCCCCGGTACGCTCCGAGGAGTGGGGAAGGGGCACCCCCGATGCCCTTCAAGAAGGAAGGGCGACACTCTTAAGCGTCACCGCGTCGGTGCCAAAACGACAGAGATTTCTCCCGACCCCCAAAAAACCACCTCCCGGACAATCTGAAGCGCTCCACCAAAACCTGCCGCCCACCAACAGACGCCACCTCGGTCTTGAGTCACGAACGCCGTCTCACCATGGCACACACTGCGAGGCCAGACTGAAAAGAGACAACCGTAGACAATGGATGGCGGTACCACAACCACGCGGGAGGGAACAACCTCCACCGCCAAAGGCAGTAGCCGACCGGACACATCAGCGAGAGCACACCAGACCATTGGAGTCGGAGTGGCAGTAGCACGGCCACCTGGAGGACTTCCTCCACTGCCACTGCTGCGGGTGCCGACCGGACGCGATAGTAAGGACACACCAGGCCGGGCAGGCCCGCCGGGTCCAAGAGGACCCGTAAAGTCCCCGCCACCACGCTGCTACACGTAGGCCACGCCGCCGCTGCCCTCAAGATCGAAACCATAGGTCCGGCCGGACCCAGAATGGCTCGTGAAGCTCTCACCATCGTGCTGCAGCAGGGGCGGTTGTCGTGCCACGCCGTCCACGTCACGGAGAGCTCGGAATCAGGCTGGAGGTAGGCTGGTCGCGCCCGACCCGCCCGACCCAGATCGGGCCCGAAGGGCCTAGATCTGGGCCTGCAGGGCTGAGAGCGAGCCCATCCAGCCACCACCGCCGCCAACGACGGCGCCACCGCCGCAAACGCCACCCGCGCGCCGGCAGGTCGCCCCGCCGCCGCCAACCGGACCTCCGCCGCCTAGGGACACCACCGGAGAAGCGCACACCCGCACGAGCGCTCAAGCGAGAGGGGAGAAGCAGGGGGGCCGCCGCCGCCGGCGCCGCCCGGGCCCAGCCCCGGCGACGAACGCCGGCGACGGCGGACGGGGAGGGACGAGGAAGGGGACTAGAGGAGAGAGCGCTGGCGGCGCAGCCCGGCCGCCCGCGCGGGGGGCGCCTGGTCACGAGAGGACGGGGGTTCTGTTAGTGTCCTCTAGGACAAAGTCTTTTTCTCTTCATACCTTTTTTCATCAGCGATTGTCACATTGTTACCACCTACTTAGCAGATTATACTACTTAGTTACCGTATTACAGTATAAGTTGTTTGTCGGTATTTGGTACTTAGTTGTCACATACTTGTTAGTTATTATGCACTTACTTTTTTGTAGATTAAAGTGACTTGCTTGTCCGGACAGTTTTCATAAACTTACCTTAATTTGCTAGGTGAAAATAATCTGTTTGTCAGTTTCTTCTACTTAATTCTACATCGATGTAACATTACATGCTACCATTTATCATCGTGATGTCTAAAAACATGTAAAAGATGACCTCACTTATTGTGTGGTTAACCGTAATCTAGAAACCATGGTAACGTAATGTGTCAATTGACATGATAAAAAAGGTGAAACTTAACAACATGAGATATAATTTTGAAACCCTCGGCGAGACGAACACTACGCTGAGTTGGAGATATATCATTTTTCGATTTATTCAATAATGTGATGATGTGAACATTAGGTGTCAGATTTCATGCATGCATGTACTCCCCCATATAGGGAAGACCAAGACAACCCGCCGCCGCATGGTGGGAGTGCCTCCGCGGAGATTTCTCCAAGATAAATATATGCGGCTATGTAAAGATATACTATTTGTTATTTATAGATTGTGGCACATAAATGATCATATTTATGACTACATTTTTTTTTGATGAAGCAGTGTATTTGTAAATGCATGTACGTAGAGAACACAAAAAACAATTTTAAACCTCTGAGTCACCGGGGTCCTCATGTAGCCCCTTTTCATGGGACGAGAACCAGCATATAAAAGGAGATTCAGCATTACTTTACAATGCATGTGAACATAATTTCTCTTGTGTTCAAAAGGCCATGGTTGGCATATTTCGATTTCTTCAGTCATCGGACAAGCCACCAAACACCCAACGTCGTTCAGATCAACACGACAGGACCGATGAACGGAAGCGCGCGCGGCATCGACCAAATCGGCTGCCTGCGACTTAGCCGACGGAACGAGGCGGCCGGCCTCCATCACCAACCCCCCTGAACTGATTCGAATTGCCCGACAGGGTAAGCTGGATTCTTCGTTAGCTTCCCAAAGCCAAAGGTCATCGTTCGTTCCACTCTACAGCAAGGATGGAATGTGTGGGTGAAAACGCACGTTTCGTCCAAGAAAGTCACGGACAGATGGTCTCTTGTTGCCCCCAATTTGGACCGGCAGTCGCCATCGTCGCCGGCGCACCTACCGTCGGTAATTATTCCGGTCGCCACGTACGTGAATTTCTTTCAACCGGATAGAACGATGCCTACAAAAGTTAACCAAAGATCACGTACGTCTCTGTTTTTCATTGTGGTTCACCAAGCATCGTTGTCAGTCGTTTTCACAGGTGGTACATCCGTCTAGACTGAATTCTTATGCCGAATTGAACCTAGAGATTTCAGACTTCTTTGCCAGTCCAAGCGATCTGCCGTGCTGATAAAGTAAGGAGACCAGGAGCCGGCAAATTATTTTGGCTGTCTATATGTTGTAGCGTGTGTTGTAGTCGTTAGCTTTGTCTTAGGTTAGTGTGGTGTTGTAGCCATTCTTTGGCCTTGTTTTCTTCTTTTTAAGCTTAATACAAAGACACGCGATGGACATGGTTTATGCGCCACTAATCTAGCAGCTTGTCGAGCATTTGACAAACTCACACCATCCATTTCAAATGGGATTTGTCCCGTGGACACATGAGCAATCCAACCCGTAGGATTTCCTTTTCCTAAAGCTAATGAACGAATGGAAGAGACTCACTTGCAATAGAGATTATCGCACCATTAGTCACTCAACTTGGCGGAGATGAGCACTTTGGTCACTCAACTCGCGAAATGTTGTCCGCGAGTCTCTGAACTTGGCAGAGATGAGCAAATAGGTCACAAACCCGATTCGCTGCTTAAACGTCATGTTTTCATCTACATCATCAACTGGTACATCTTCTTGACCTTGCTCTGCACCCTGAACATCATCCACGGGGAAATTTGCTCGAATTTCTGTACGCAAAATAGCTGGCTGTACTGGAATTTCTTCCTCACAACTCCGTTTGCTAATAACACCAGCATGATCAATGTACACAGCAAGTGTCTTCTCCTCTTCCGCAGCTACTTTCATGAGGTCTGCCTGTTTTTCAAAGTTGATTGCAACCAAATCAGACTGCACACTCCCTCCAGGCCTGCACCAGTACACTGTTGTTCTGCCATCGGCCATTGTATAGCCCAAATCAGATACCATCTTGTCGATGAACACACACCGAAATGTTCCCTGTTCAGCTCATCAAAAGTATACTTAATTTAGCGACGCCTCATGTCATGTGCCAAATACTTAATTTAGCGACGCCAATTGATTGGTATTTCAACAGTTCGTTGTTTAGGTTTTCTTCACCTAATCGTGCAACAGTGTACGTCGTCAATTCGATCGATGCGACTGAGTCCTTACAACACCTAGAATCGGTCGCATATGTTCAGCTAGATGAGATTCAGACGTGCCTGCAGACTGTTCAACGATGATCACTTATATATCCGCGGCGGGTAACCGGTTCCAGCATAATTAAGTTCCAGCATCACTGTTCATGCATTCTCAGCACACTGTACCAGTCAGAGTCTGTTTGATTAATCACGTTTTCTTGTTGTTTCGACGGCATGCATGCATGCAGATTCTTGTACGTCACCGTGGAATTCCTGTTCATGATCACCTACCCCGGTCGACCGATCCATCAGTCTTAATTGTGGCTAACTACCCAGCCGGTTCATCAATTTGACAAGTTTCCAACGTGCATGCCTGCTAGACTAAACGATGGCTTCGTTGATCCAAATTACTGCACACGGTGATCTCGATTGATGGTCCGCTTGCACCATTGGCTTTCACGTGGCGAGATATATATATTTGAAACTAAATTCCGTGTCCATATATTTTCATAACCTTTTTTCATCAGCGATTGTCACATTGTTACCACCTACTTAGCAGATTATACTACTTAGTTACCGTATTACAATATAAGTTGTTTGTCGGTATTTGGTACTTATTAGTTGTCACATACTTGTTAGATATTGTGCACTTACTTATTTGTAGATTAAAGTGACTTGCTTGTCATAATTGCCGGACAGTTTTCATAAACTTACCTTAATTTGCTAGGTGAAAATAATCTGTTTGTCAGTTTCTTGTACTTAATTCTACATCGATGTAACATTACATGCTACCATTTATCATCGCGATGTCTAAAAACATGTAAAAGACGACCTCACTTATTGTGTGGTTAACCGTAATCTAGAAACCATGGTAACAACATGAGATATAATTTTGAAACCCTCGGCGAGACGAACACTATGGTGAGTTGGTGATATATCATTTTTCGATTTATTCAATAATATGATGATGTGAACATTAGGTGTCAGATTTCATGCATGCATGTACTCCCCCATATAGGGAAGACCAATACAACCCGCCGCCGCATGGTGGGAGTGCCTCCGCGGAGATTTCTCCAAGATAAATATATATGCGGCTATGTAAAGATATACTATTTGTTATTTATAGATTGTAGCACATAAATGATCATATTTATGACTACATTTTAAATATTTTTTGATGAAGCAGTATATTTGTACATGCATGTACGTAGAACACAAAAACAATTTTAAAGCTATGAGTCACCGGGTCCTCATGTAGCCCCTTTTCAGGGGACGAGAACCAGCATATAAAAGGAGATTCAGCATTACTTTACAATGCATGTGAACATAATTTCTCTTGTGTTCAAAAGGCCATGGTTGGCATATTGTCGATTTCTTCAGTCATCGGAGAAGCCACCAAACACCCAACGTCGTTCAGATCAACACGACAGGACCGCTGAACGGAAGCGCGCGCGGCATCGACCAAATCGGCTGCCTGCGACTTAGCCGACGGAACGAGGCGGGCGGCCTCCATCACCAACCCCCCTGAACTGATTCGAATTGCCCGACAGGGTAAGCTGGATTCTTCGTTAGCTTCCCCAGCGGTGAAAGCTAGCCACCCAAAGCCAAAAGTCATCGTTCATTTCACTCTACAGCAAGGACGGAATAGGTGGGTGGAACACCCACGTTTCGTACGTCCAAGAAAGTCACGGACAGATGGTCTCCTGCTGCCCCCAATATTGACCGACCGTCGCCGTCGCCGCCGGCGCACCTACCGTCGGTAATTATTCGGGTCGCCACGTACTGTACGTCAATTTCTTTCAACCGGCCGGATAGGGCGATGTCTAGAAAAGTTAACCAAAGATCACGTACGTCTCTGTTTTTCATTGTGGTTCACCAGGCATCGTTGTCAGTCGTTTTCACAGGTGGTACATCCGTCTAGACTGAATTCTTATGCCGAACCTAGAGATTTCAGACTTCTTTGCCAGTCCAAGCGATCTGCCGTGCTGATAAAGTAAGGAGATCAGGAGCCGGCAAATTATTTTGGCTGTCTATATGTTGTAGCGTGTGTTGTAGTCGTTAGCTTTGTCTTAGGTTAGTGTGGTGTTGTAGCCATTCGTTGGCGTTGTTTTCTTCTCTTTAAGCTTAATACAAAGACACGCGACGGACATGGTTTATGCGCCGCTAATCTAGCGGCTTGTCGAGCATTTGACAAACTCACACCACCATTTCAAATGGGATTTGTCCCGTGGACACATGAACAATCCAACCCGTAGGATTTCCTTTTCCTAAAGCTAATGAACGAATGGAAGAGACTCACTTGCAATAAATAATAAGGAAGGAACCATCAAGAATCTTACACTCGCGGAGTCTCATGGTCAAACTCCACCGACCCCCTTTTGTGACGGGGCACCCCTTCTCCTGAAGTTAAGGTGCTATTTTTTCGAGTTCCTTAGAGAGATTGTCTCGCGCTCTCCCTTACTATGACGAAAACGGAGAGTACAACCGAGCACTTTAAGCTCTAATGACTACTATCTTTGGATATGGAGACCGAGGAAGAGTTCCTCCATTCTCTTTAAACACACTCTAATTGGGGGGGACTTCATATCTTCACTTATCCAAGGAAACTTGGAAATAACGCATCTGGCTTGGAAAGCTAGTTAGGGATATTCGATAAAGGAAGAACCTGACCCCGAAAAACACCCATTTGAGTTCTCGAAAATAACATTGGCGCTATTTTTTTTTTCTAGAAGAAGCCCGCTCCTGACGCGATTCATACTCTGATCAGCAGGAATGCACCATTGTGAACCTACCACTATGCATCAACCTAGTTCTCCCACGCACTCTGCTATGCTTCATAGGGCGTGAAAAGATGGCGTGAGCTAAGCATGCCTTGCTCTGTTTTTCAAGTAGCACTCAAAGTTTCTCACGTATTTAGATGTTGTCTCTATGTTTTTAGGATCAACTTTGCTTGATGTCATTATAAGAAAAGCAGCCTACAAATAAAAAATCCATCCAGGAAAATGCATGGTCCAAGTGTAAAATTGTCGTTGTGTTTTCAGCCCTGATTATTCTGTTGCCCCCCCCCCCCCCCCCCCCCCAACTTTGCTGTAAAATTGTCATTATAAGAAATTCTTCGTACAAAACACCGGCCATGATTATTTTAAAATCTGATTTTAGAAGTTGAGAAAACCCTTTCTTGTATTTATTTGTGGTTACTGGAGGCCAAAAATTGGGGGGAAAACCCCTCCATAAATTATGTTCGGATACAAAGAGGCCCAACACCAAACGTATACGAGGAGGAAAACAAGTGGTGCAATAATTCATACATGATCTCTTAGTAAACAAAAACCATTTTTTTATTCTACAAGAAGAAGTCGTGTCTTATTTAGATGTTTCCTAGTTTAATTTAATCACACCATAATCTTAGAAGCATGCAAATATTACTTGCTTGATACAATTCTAAGAGATGGTCGATCCATGGTATAAACGTTTCTTGGTCTCCTCATGATGACATGGAATACATACATAAAATGTTTTATACACTGAGACATGCTCTACCCAAAAAAAAACTCTTTCCAGAAAAAAAAAGGCAAACAAAAAACTTGGACTGACCCACAGGAAATTGGGAACAAAGCAATAGGTCCAGGGCCCATTGTGAGCAACAAAGTGATCCAGGGCCCATTGTGAGCAACAAAGTGATCAAGGGCCCAACACTCATCCAATTGATGGAAATCCATAAAAATTTGGTTTACCGGCCCAAAACGGCTAAGCCTCCGCAGCAGGTACATTCAACACGTCTTCATTTCATACTCCATTTTTTTGTCAAAGAATAGTCCAATCAGGAAGTGCACTCCAATTCATATACTCCCTCCGATCCATATTAGTGGGCATAGCTTTATCTAAATTCATATGTATCTAGTTAAATATTTAGACTAGATACATGTGTATCTAGACAAAGTTGTGCCCACTAATATGGATCGGAGGGAGTAGGATAAAAAAGTGCACTACAAATGTTTTCTCCAATTAAAAACACAACACGGTCTTTCCATGTGCAAGAGAAAAACGAAAATTACCCATCTATCCATGTCAGGTTGGAACCGACCACGTGGGACCACGTGGGCGCTGTCGCTGGTGAGGAGCGCGGCCGAGTCCGCCACGGCGGAGGCTAGCACCGCATCTGGTTCGCGCTTTGTGGCTCTCGCCGGGGAAGAGGATTCGGACGCGGAGAAGGTCGCTACGGCTACGGCAGAGGTGGTGCTCGCGGACGACTGGGCGGTGTCGCGTGATGATGTCCGCCGGCCACCTAAGTCCGATGAGGACATAGAGAAGGAGTTCTGGGCGGACATTGGATTCCCCACGCCGGCCTCGCGGGTCTGGGAGAGATCGCCGTCACCGCACATCGACAACGAAGGTACGAGTTCTGTTCCTGTGTGTAGGGCGGCCAAAGAGGTCTCCAGCGAGGGTGAGGATGCTTCTACGCCGTCTCCAAGCCGCACCGGAGCTGGGGAAGGAGGTGGTGGATCGGCTCAAGCGAGGGCGTTGCGGAGGCCGCCGCTGCGGATGGGGTGGCGGGGTCCTATACCTCGACCGCGGATCACGCCGCCGCCGTGCCTTGGGGATTTCATTCCGAACTTGAGCCTCCACGCGGCGATGCAGACTGGCCGGAGCGAGCACGCTCGCGACAATCACGGAGGCAGGCGCGGAGTCGGTTTCCGATCCAAAAATTCAAACTTCTTCCTCGTTGACGGGTGGGGCCCAGGGGTAGGCGATGGTCCACCGTCGATCACCCTGGGCTCATCTGGAGCGTTGGTTCGAAGGATTATGGAGAGAGGATTCCGCCGCCTCTAGGTCAACCTCTTCCCG
This sequence comes from Poa pratensis, assembly GCA_947311845.1. Taxonomy (NCBI): domain Eukaryota; kingdom Viridiplantae; phylum Streptophyta; class Magnoliopsida; order Poales; family Poaceae; genus Poa; species Poa pratensis. Next base: position 7,964,774 of record CAMZMU010000079.1, read on the forward strand.
CGAGTCGCTGCGTCCGAGCGCGCCTCGATCAACACCGACCCAGGCTCCGTCGATCGCCGTCGCCAACCTCGCGTCCCCTCCGTCTACTGCTTCCACTCCGAGCCCTTTCCTGCCACGGTCGCTGCGGAGGTCCTTCACGGAGGTCGCATCCGCGTCTCCGTCCATGGCGGCGCCCCCTGGGTGTGGTCCTCCGACCTGGGCGCCCTTGCAGCCCGGAGCTCCGGTGCACGCGGTCGGTGTTGTGTTCGGCAGTGCTGCAGGCCCCTCGTCGGCCGCGCCGAGACAGCCCAACACGGGTCAGCAGGGGATGGCGGCCGTGGGTGGTCAGCAACCGCCGGCGGGCTTCGCATTTGGGGTTGTGGCGCAAGCACCGAGACGGAAGAAAAAGAAGAACAAACTGAACCACTGCAGCAGCAGGGAGCGATGCCAGGTGTTGTTGCACAGTTGCTGCCGGTCCAAGGGGCTACGCCGCTGCAGCAGCCCGCGGGCGCCCATCTGCCGGGCGCGGTGCAGGCGGGTGCCGCTCCTACGACGACGGTACCGGAAGCTTCTATGGCTGCCGGTGCTGTGCATGTGCCCAAGAAGCCCAAGGCATGGTGTTGGAAGTGTGTGGTAAATGATCATGCTACAAAAGACTGCCCCGCCAAACACAACTGTCACATATGTGAGAATGCCAAACATCCGACTCCGATGTGCCCGAGTTTGAAACTTCCGAGGCCGGTAATGCTTAATGCTGGGCAGGGACACCGTGACACGATATTTCTGCAGTTTCCCGACAACTTATACAGGGAAGATTTGGTGCCCAAAGATACTCCGGTTGCGCTTGTCAAGGTTCTGGGCACGGCCGCCACTGCAAAACAGGTGGAGACTCAGGTGGCTAGGTTGTGTCCGGTAAAATCTTGGTATTGGGAAGCAATCCCGAATGGAGTTGATTCTTTCACGGTCAACTTCCCGAGCATGGATGACTTGTCGAGATTTGATGGTATTGAGCTTGGTGTCCCTTCCCAAGACACTAAACTTGTGTTTAGCAGGTGGACAACGGAAGATGTTGCGCATAAGCTGGAACTTCATCAGACTTGGGTGCATGTCACTGGGGTGCCGAATCTGCTGCGGCACTTCTGGGGTGTGTGGGCAGTTGGCTCCCTCATTGGTACCACTATCGATGTGGACATGATCTCCCTTTGTCGTCGTGGAGTGGTCCGTATTTTAGTTGGGATGATGGATGATGAGTGTTTCAAGAAATCGGATAACTTGGGGCCTTATATCAGAACCGATGGGGTGTTGAGGCTCAAAGGATATGACTTCCTCTTCAGACCTGAGAAGGCCGACTATATTCCGGACAAGGACTTCACGCCTTTTGTGTGGCAGCGCAAAAGCAAAGGGGGGTCGGAAGACAATGATATGGAGGATGATAGTGCGGGTGACCAGGCAGGGCCAGGTGGTTCCTCCGAGAGTGGCTCGGGTGCCGCGAACATGGTGCTTGATCAAGGGCTAGCAACGGGGGGAGGACAGGGACAAGGAGCTATGAACATGCATTTGCTTAATGGGATAGCTCTCACGCCTTTCAACCCCAATCCAACTACACCTAGAGCCATCGCATTGGTGCAACAGTGGAGAGTAGCACATGGTCTGGATGGGCAGGCTGCAAATACGTGTGCTAGGCCATCGCCAGAGGCTTGTGGTAGCGTGTCCAGCTGCCGTCCGAGCATGTGCAGCAGCGTGTGACGGAAAGTGTTGCTACTGAGGATACACAACAAGCGTGCGACGTCCGAGCTGCTGCTGAGGCTATGGTTCAGGCCAAGGTGGGCGGTGGGCCACTATGCCCTGCCCGCGCGGCAGGCTGTGGGAGCGTGGAGCTCGGCATGGGGGCCTGTGAGGGTCTCGGCCAGGAGGTGCTGGGCCGGCGCACGTCTGATGGTGGCAGCGCGGTGCTCCAGCCGGCTGATGGACCGCTGCCCGTCGCCCGCACGGCGGATGCGGTGGACCTGCTGGCTGTGCAGCCCATGAAGTTCATGACTTCCACGACGCCGCTGCCGGTCAAGGACTTGGTGGTGGGTTCGCTCTACTGCCCTATGGTGGGCAGGCGGGCTGAGACTGTCGGGGGAGATGCCATAGTGGAGGGGGACTCTACAGCGACCATGTCCTCCCCTATGGCGACTACGACGACTCCTTCGACTCCGACGACTACTTCAACTTTAGCTGCGCACACGGTGGTGAGAGGGCTGCTACATCACCCTCGCCCTCTCCCATTGTGTCAGCTACAGCTAGGGGACGTCCACTATCTGAGGTTGCACCCAGGCGTAGTGGACGTCACCAGGTTGGGGTGGACGGCGCTTCAGCCACGGATGAGGACACGATGACCAAGGCAATGCGCCGCAAAGCGGCCATGTTCTCTACTCCTACGACTGGTACGTCTCGATCTACGAATTCATTTTTGTCCTTGTCTACATCTACTTTGTTGTCTAAGTTGTCAGCGGTAGGTGTCAGTCTAGGAAGAAATGAAAAAGAAGTGGTTTTGTCGGCTAACGTTCTGAAACATGTTGAGTATGACCGTCGTAGGGTTTCTCCTAGTGTTTCGTGTAGACCGATGGCCTCACCGATAGATGATGATGATGCGAATGCCACAATAGATGGACAACTTCTATCACATCTCATTGGAGAGGTTACGGAGGTGGATCTGGATGAGTCTGAGCTGGGATCTTTTGATGACCTATATGCTTCCGGACGGAAATCCAAATCCGCCAAAAATAAAAAGAATCAAAAATCGCGAAAAGACGCGAAAAAGTCAAAATCCCAACAGTTTCCCGATGAATGGCATATTTGAAAATAGCAGAGGTCTAGGCGACTTGGCTAAACATTTGAATATTGCGCATCATGTGAAGGATCATAAGTTGGATTTTCTGGCTATTTCCGAGACGGGTCGACGAGATTTTCCAAGCACCCTTTTAGACCGCCTTTCAGGTGGAGTGGTTTTACTTGGCATTCTTGTCCCCCTCGAGGTAGATCGGGTGGCATGCTACTTGGCATTAAAACTGATACCATGGAGTTGTTGGACTATTCGGATGGTGAATTTCATATTAATTTCATATCCGCAACAAGTCTGACAATTTTATATGGAGTTTGGTTGCTGTGTACGGTGCTGCCCAAGAAGAATATAAGGCTGCTTTTCTTCGAGAATTGGTTAATCTAGCAAAGGATAACCCACACCCTATTCTTATAGGAGGGGATTTCAATATGCTGAGGTACCGTCACGAGAAAAGCAGGGGTAGATTCGATGGTCATTGGCCTCTCTTGTTCAATGCTGTAATTGATAGCTTGTCTCTAAGGGAGGTTCATATGACGGGGAGACAATTTACTTGGGCTAATAGTCTCCCCGAGCCGACATATGAGAAGCTGACCGGGTTCTGATGGACTCCCGTTGGGAGGATAAATATCCATTGGTAACGGTTCGCGCTTTGGAGCGTATTGAGGTTTTCTCGGATCATGCCCCCATACTCCTATCTACTGGAACATCGACTCCGCCCGTTAAGCCTCAATTCAAATTCGAATTAGGTTGGCTCTTGCGGGATGGTTTTGATGATTTGGTTAAAAGGATATGGTCTCAACCGGTTGTGGGTGATACTGCTATCCAACGGTGGAATAATAAGATGCGCAATTTGCGTAAATTCCTTCGTGGATGGGCGAGACACACAACTGGTATGCTTAAAAAAGAAAAAGCGCTGTGTTCCATTATTGATGAGCTTGATAAATTAGCAGAAGTACGACCCTATCAGCAAATGAGAATGACCTAAAACGGCATTCAAATGAGCAAGTGGTCGTATGTTGCGGAAGAAGAGCTCAAATGGTACCAAAGATCTAAGGCTCAATTTATTCTGCAAGGGGATTCGAATACAAAGTACTTCATAATGTTGCTAATGGCAGACATAGAAGAAATGTATTCATTCTCTTCATCAGGATGAGGGCTTGATCGAAGGACAGGATCAGCTCAAGGAATATATCACGAACTACTATAAAGGTTTGTTCGGGGCTCCCGAGGAAGGGAACTTCACTCTAGATGAGTCTCGAACAGATGATATTACCCAAGTAACTCCTGAGGAAAACAACTTTCTTACTGCACCTTTCTCTATGGAGGAGGTAAGCAAAGCGGTTTTCCAAATGGAGCATAATAAGGCGCCAGGACCCGATGGTTTTCCGGCTGAGTTCTACCAGCATTTCTGGGAACCATCAAGTCTGATTTGCTTGAGTTATTTGGCTGCTTACATGCCGGACACCTCGAGTTATTTCGCCTTAATTTTGGGGAGATCGTTTTGTTGCCTAAGATTCAGAATGCCGAAAGGATACAACAGTATCGGCCAATTTGCCTTCTGAATGTTAGCTTCAAAATCTTTACAAAAGTAGCGACCATCAGGTTAAATTCAGTGGCAGATCATGTGGTAAAACCTACCCAAACTGCGTTTATGCAAGGGAGGAATATCCTTGACGGTGTTGTGGTTTTACACGAGACCGTACATGAGATGCACACGAAAAAACTTGATGGGGTGATATTTAAAATTGACTTTGAAAAAGCATATGAAAGTCAAATGGCCGTTCTTGCTACAGACTCTGAGAATGAAAGGGTTCTCAGAGGAGTGGTGTGCTTGGATCCACAATTTTGTTACCGGAGGTAGTGTGGCATAAAAGTCAATGATGACGTTGGCCGCTACTTCCAGACAAAAAAAGGATTAAGGCAAGGTGATCCTCTATCGCCTATACTATTTAATATAGTGGCTGATATGTTGACGATCATGATTGAACGAGCTAAGGCGGATGGCCAAATTGAAGGAGTAGTTCCACATCTTGTTGATGGTGGTTTATCTATTCTTCAATATGCAGACGATACAATCCTCTTTATGGAACATGATCTAGATAAAGCTGCGAATCTGAAATTGATACTATCAGCATTCGAGCAATTATCGGGATTGAAAATTAATTTCCATAAGAGTGAATTGTTTTGCTTCGCGGCTCAAGAAGCAGCTGCTCAATATGCCGATATTTTTGGCTGCGAGCAGGGTCAATTTCCAATCATGTACCTTGGATACCAATACATTATCGGAAACTGACTAATGCGGAATGGAGACACGTCGAAGAACGTCTACAAGCTAGGCTATCTAGTTGGAAAGGAAAATTGCTATCTCTTGGTGGAAGATTGGTTCTCATTAATTCGGTACTAACAAACATGGTACTGTATATGATTTCCTTCTTCCAAATACCAAAAGGGATCTTGCATAAATTGGATTATTTCCGATCAAGATTCTTTTGGCAAGGAGATGGTGAGAAGAAGAAGTACAGACTGGCTAAATGGAATGTTGTTTGTCGCCCTAAAGATCAGGGAGGGCTTGGTATTCATGACCTTGATGTCAAGAACTCAGCCCTCCTAGGTAAATGGCTTTTTAAGCTGCTTACTGAAGAGGGATATGGCAAACACTCCTTAAGAGAAAATACATTGGCACAAAGGCGGTATCACAGGTATATTGGAAACCTGGTGATTCCCACTTTTGGGCTGGACTGATGGCGACAAAGAAACATTTCTTTCGCTTCGGGGTATTTAATATTAAGGATGGCTCGGAGATTAGATTCTGGGAGGACAAATGGTTAGACAACACCACCCTCCGGGATCGATATCCAGCCCTATACAATATTGTTCGTCATAAGGGAGATACCATTGCCACCGTCATGCAATGCTCTCCTCCGAATGTGACGTTCAGGCGAGATTTGTTCGGACCAAGACTAGCGTCTTGGAACGCCCTGCTGGCACGGTTGAGATCAGTTCAACTCACACAGGGCCCGATGAATTTCGTTGGAATCTATGTGAGAATGGTAAATTCTCTGTGGATTCCATGTATAGGGCGTTAGTACATTCCGATGTGCCAGTTGATGATAATAAAAAAATATGGCAAATGAAGATACCACTTAAGATTAAAGTATTTACGTGGTATCTTCGTAGGGGTGTCATTCTAACAAAGGATAACCTTGTTAAACGAAATTGGCATGGAAGTACGAAGTGTATGTTTTGTCCACATGAAGAGACAATAAAACACTTATTCTTCGAGTGTAGTTTCACGTTCTATATGGTCAGCCATCCAAATAGCGTCTAACTTATATCCACCCAAGTCTGTTGCCAATGTTTTTGGTAACTGGCTACATGGGATAGATAAAAGGCTTAGAACGGTTATTAGGGTGGGAGCGATAGCTGTTATATGGTCGCTTTGGCTTAGTAGAAATGACAAGGTTTTCAATGATAAAAATGTTTCTCATATGCAGGTACTCTACCGTTGCACAAGTATTCTCCGTATGTGGTCCACCTTACAACGTGTGGGACATCGAGACCTCTTTACGGAGGCGTGTGCACGTCTGGAGGAGGTGGCAAGGGACATTTTCTCACAACATGGGTGGCCGCTTGATCGTCGCATTGGACCTCCATAGGCCGTCGAGATTAGCCATGACATAGGCGTTTTACATTATCTTGTTGATTGTAATGCGTCTATTATTGCACAACTTTTTACTTTCTCTGTTGGATTGCGGCTGTGTGCATTTTTATGCAGAGGTCGGGTGTAATGCTTAAACCATTTGAGTAATAAAGCACTTTATCTAAAAAAACACAACACCGTGCACATATTCCATTTTTCAGCACCCTGAAATAAAATACATATCCCCTTTTTCTTTGACCGGACTTGAATCCCGGATCTAGCGAAGGAAGAGACCTGCAATGAGCAAGCCGGCAGAAACGACGAAGTGTTCCTCCTAGTCGTTGGGCCGCACACCGCGCCGTTTCAAACAGCAAAAGGAGGCGGCGATACCGATTACCGAGCAAAGCGAAGCGAAGCTCCACTACCTACCGCAGCAGCACACCTGCCGCTGCGTCGCATGGCCTCTGACCCCGCGCCCACCTAACGCGGCCGGCCACTTCTAGGCTCATCACGACCAAGCCGGCCAGCATCATCGGCAGCGCACTATATAAACACGACGAGTTCGTCGCAGCTAAGCCGCACACACGCCAAGAAGCATTCGCCGAGATCTCCTCGCCACATTTCCTCATTGTTTAAGCGTGACCTGACCGGATTCACTTTCACATCACCGCCGTGGTCGTCGTCGTCCCCGAGATGGTTGGAAGCAGCCCGATGCAGGCGGTGCTGCTGGCGCCGGGCGTCAAGGACAAGAAGGTGATCGCCTTCAGGCGCGCCGACGCGCTCAAGGAGAAGGACGCCGTGTCGGCGCTCATGCGCACAATCTCCGCCCCGGCACCGGCGTGCGCAGCGCCTTCTACGTCTTCGACCTCGCCCGCGTCGTCGAGCTGCACCGCGCCTGGCGCCGCGCCCTCTCCTCCGTGCGCCCCTGCTACGCCGTCAAGTGCAACCCGGAGCCGGCCCTCCTGGGCGCGCTCGCCGCGCTCGGCGCCGGCTTCGACTGCGCCAGCCGCAGGGAGATCGAGGCCGTGCTCGCGCTGGGCGTGGAGCCTTCCAGCATCGTGTACGCCAACCCGTGCAAGCCCGAGGCGCACCTCGAGTACGCCGCCGAGGTCGGGGTCAACCTCACCACCTACGACTCCGAGGAGGAGGTGGCCAAGGTGAAGCGCTGCCACCCGGGCTGCGAGCTCGTCCTCCGCATCAAGGGCCCCGACGGCGGCGAGGTCAGGGTGGACCTCGGCACCAAGTACGGCGCGTACCAGGACGAGGTCCTCCCGCTCCTGCGCGCCGCCCAGCGCGCGGGGCTCAACGTGGCCGGCGTCTCCTTCCACGTCGGCAGCGGCGCCTCCAACACCGACGTGTACCGCGGAGCTATCGAGGCCGCCCGCGGGGTGTTCGACCAGGCCGTCGCCCTCGGCATGCCGTCCATGCGCGTCCTCGACATCGGCGGCGGGTTCATGTCCGGCCCCGCGTTCGACGAGGCCGCCACTGTCATCAACGCCGCCCTCGAGCGATACTTCGGCGAGCTTCCCTGCGTGGAGGTCATCGGCGAGCCGGGGAGGTACTTCGCCGAGACTGCGTTCACCATGGCGGCGCGCGTCATCGGGAAGCGCACGCGCGGCGAGGTGCGCGAGTACTGGATCGACGACGGCCTCTACGGCACCCTCAGCTGCATCCCCATGGACCATTACGTGCCGCACCCGAGGCCACTCGCCGCCCCCTCTGCTGGGGAGAAGACCTACACCTCGACGGTGTTCGGGCCGACGTGCGACTCCCTCGACACGGTGGTGAGCGGGTACCAGCTGCCGGAGATGAGCGTGGGGGACTGGCTCGTGTTCGACGACATGGGCGCCTACACCACAGCCTCAGGCTCCAACTTCAACGGCTTCTCCACGTCCGACATCAAGATGTACTATGCATACTCCAGCTGAGTCAGCCAATACGGACACGTGCAATTGGATTGGTTTAATTTACGCACGTAGACCAAAAAATGTAATTAAACTCGTACACAAATGTACGTGTATGCTTTGTTGATTCTTTTTTTGCTGATTTTTAGGCAGTACTGTATCCAATATGAGAAATAATTACTACTCTCGAGAAAATGAAATTTATTAATATTATTCTTTTCACAAAATGAGAGTCTATATTGTACACGATACTTTTGTGTATATTGTGTTCTCTGTGTTGCCGAAATACAAACGTAAACTACTTCATAGTAAAGCAAAGTGTGCTCGACTCCTTGACGCATACTCCCTTCGATGTGATCCATAATAAGTGTGCAGTTTGTAACTAATCTTAATTTAATTGTGCAACACTTGTTTTGAATCGGAGGGAGTAAATACAACCAAAGGGAGTGACTGCGAGGTGATTGATAATTTTGGAGATTTGAGTCATTTTCGTGCGAAAAATGTCACAATAAAGATCAATGAATAATAAAAAACATAACAACAAGGTAACACAAAAGTGACTAAACCTTCACAAAGTGTCTAAAACTCCATTAACGTGACCCACACCATGGGAAATAGTGGCTAGACGTCAACAACAGTTGAGGCTTCTGCATTTATGGTGATTCTGCTTGTGAAGAAAATTTCCAAAAGCATCACAAAATTTTACTTTTTTCCAAAAGATTTCCATGCAGGATTGTCCCCTCCCTAAATGGTTTCCTAATGCTTATATCAACTTCATTTTCTTTAAACCAATCGAGCATTGACATATCTATGACTTTTGGGTAGTTATAAATGAAAAAATTACAAGTTTCGCATTCTCGGTAAGAATAACAAGTTTAGTACCTACAAAATTTCCTCCGGCGGATTATTTTTTCTATTATTTTAAATTATGAACCTTTATGTTTTGCACAAGACATTGCAAACCTACAAAAGGCATGCAGTTGTAATAAAAGTCGTAATTGTTTGACATGGTAGTTACTTTTACGAACTTACATTTCATCCAGGTAGCAGACATGCTCCTAAAAGGCATTACTTTGTCCAAACATGTCTAGTTTTATAGGCACTTTTACAATTGTTATGTTGATTGGATTGGAGATTTGACAAATTAATGGTGCATGTAATACAATGAATAACCACATTGACAACACATGTAATTCTACGGATCAGTGTCAGTGCATCTAGCTTACAAAGCTCTCCTATGAATATGCTACTGCTCTTACTTTCTACCTGAATCCGAGCTTTAGCGCAAGATTTATCGATCGATCAGATCAAGGACACCCAACGAAAGATCAACTGGTTAGAAAAGGGCAAAATCCACGCTAACCCCCCCCCCCCCCCCCCAGTTCGCGACCCCACATGTCAGTGACACAAGGGGGCATATGATAGAAGGCGCGCGAACTGGGGGGGTTATCATCAATTGCCTCGAAGAAAAGGGAGAGTGACGATCATTTGAGACAAGATTAATCAAGAATCGGTCGAGCTGTAAACAAAGATAGCTCGCGCCTCGCGACTAGAACGGATCGCCATAGGATCTTAATCAAAAATTCTCGTTGCATTAATATTTTGTAGAATATTTTGTTACAAATCCAAGGGTCTAGAGCCTCAACACGTGGACTTAACTCGGTCTCGTGTAAGTTGCTATCGTTAGTCATTTGTTCTAATAAAGGTCGATCATCACCACCTAATCAGGTGTTAATTAACATGGTTTTAGCTGAGCGAGTAAATTGTTAGTCACTATGCTAACGCGGTTGTGTCTGAAATCTCACATAATCTCATTTAAGGTAGGGCCACCTCTGTTTATAATTTGGAACGAAGGGAGTATCGTAATATAATAAAATGATTAATTTATGAAAGCAAATACACACCACATGATTCTTGGTACTTATAAACATACAAATGCGCAACAAGTTTAGTTACCATACTACTCCCTTTTCGGTGAGCCCTACAGGTTTACAAAAAATCTATGCAATATTGTTTTCATGTTTAATTCCCTGCATCTATGTTTTTATTTCATAGACTGGCGTAGTTCTTGTGTGTACCACATGATAACAACCACAATTTATAAGATAATATAAAATAATAAAATTTATATTTGAAAACATCATAGAATCCATACTAACTTTTCATTGGTAATTAGTAATTACTCTAAACAATGTTTTTCAATACCATGTATAAAGTATGCACACTTTGTTAATTTTTGACTTGCCAGATAATTTTGACCATGAAAATGTAGGTCGTTGTTTCACTATGTACCTTAAGAGTATTTGTAAAGATGCTTATTTGATCATACACTAGAAACTACTATGGAGACATCTGTCAGATCGTCCTCTTTGCATGTCTTTAGTTCTTTACCAAAAATATTTCTAAATTATAAACATTAGGCATTGTAGAAAACATAGTTTTGGAACAAATTTTTCTACAAATGGTAGCTATTAAATCTAATGAAATTTAGAAACACAAGACACAACAACTTATATTAAGTAATATTGCCAATTATTTGGTTAAACTATGCGAACAAATATAAAATTAGAGTTTTTTATAGTATAACATGATAGAAATAACACCAAAAAATTTATAAAAGTTCGATATAAATCATATTCATTGTTATTTGCTCCAGACTTAAATTTTTATTTGACCGATCCTGAATCTATGGACATATTATGTAAGTATTAAGTGGAATATGCAGTCAGTTGTTGGCGGGGCTACATACTCGCATTTATTATTCTTCTGTCTTTTTTGCCCAGGGTAGGCGTCCTAATTTCATTGTTGCCACAAATCGAATTGGAGAGTCGCATCATAACGAGGTCATGTTGGGATAAGCAAAGAAAACAAAAAATTACTCCGGTATATTCCATTAACGTTTTTGGGCTATATAATCTTGACACGTCCGCTAGGTTGTTTGGTCTACAGGGACTATAAATTTCACATGAATAATCTAGGGGGTCGCATTATGTCTCACTTTGAATGAGTTGAGTCAAGCGAATTGTCCGCATGACCAATCGACTCATCCAACATGGGACGGCCCAGTTGTGGGGTTTTCCTTGTTTTGTTATAATTTTTCATGTTATTTATTTTTTTCATATCTAGAGAATGCCTAAAAAATTATATTTAATTATTATTTTTATTTAAAAAATGCTTTTTGTCTTGGGAAAAAGGTTCACAATAAATTAAGAAATTCACCTACAAACACAATTAATTGTCCATGATAAATTAAAAATATTCATCTGAAATAAAAAATGGTTCACAATAAAAAAAATATTCATGTTTTTCCGAAAATTTAAAAAGTGTTCAACTATAATAAGAATTTACAATAGAAATGTTTCACGATAAAAAAAAGTTCACGATAAATTAAAATTTATAAAGACGTAAATATCAAAATATTAAAAAGTGTTCACCTATAATAAAAATGGTTCATGATCAAAATGTATTCATGTATTTTCGGAACAACAGAAAAAGAAATATCGAAAAATAAAAATGAGAATAATAATAAAATGAAAAAACAAAACTGAGAAAATAAACAAGAAAAAAGAAATGCAAAAGAAACGGAGGCCAAAAGAAACGAACCTGAAGATGGGTCGACCCACAGGGCCGATCGCCGATATAGTGCTAGCGGAGTCTAGGTTTAATTTCCTTGCGTGAAGAAAGGTTGCATATTCTTGCGTAGAATCCAGACTATGGAGACGTGGCCCATATCCATATGTCCATGCGCCGCTGGGCCAAACCCATCGAACTCGAACTTGTTCTTTTTTTTCCAGAGTTCTATGCTCCCGCGCTCACCCAATTATAATCTCAGCCACGCGCGCCCAGCTCGCTTGTTCAATCGATCTCACATTGCTCAACCACCGGCAATCCAGCGCCGCCCATGAGAACGCCAGGTCACCATTCTCGCCGGATCGAGACCCTGTCCACGCACGATCGAGGGCTCTCCGTGCTCTGCTGGGACCTCTGGCGTCTCCGCGTGTCTAGCGTCCTCAACGAGGACGACGAGGACGGCCTCGGCGCGCTCCCTGATGACATGCTCTGCCAGGAGCTCCGGCGCCTCATCATGTCTGATGATTTATTTTGGAATAGGCTCACGTTACAGATCGACTTACGGTTGTGAAGCCCGTGGTGTTTTCCGACTTTGGGTAGTGTCTCGAGTCGAGAGAGTTCACCCGACTTTGGAATATGTTCTGGGTCGAGACAGTCGGACGTCAGTTCCGTCTAGTGAGCCGGTAGCCGGGTTTTGGGTAAGGACTTTTATCATGTAGTCGATGTCCTGAGAAGGTGCGTCAGCACAAGTACAAAATTGATAGATATGACGTGTTAAACGTCACATATAGTGTTTTCTAGTCCTAACATTGTCAACAGTGGCGGAGTCGGTCGTCAGGGTAAGGCGCGTCACATTAGTTGAATTTGACAACATAGTTGACTTTGTAAAGCAGTCGGCACAACCCCTATTTAGAGAAAGTAATACAAGAGAGAAAAATGAGGCAAACCAAAACATCCACTTTGGTACACACACCCCTCCCTCTACTCTCTCACAAGCTTCGGGGCAAAAATTGGTATACGAGTGGAGCGCCCGCAAGGCACTCGTACCGACGGAGATGAAGGAGGCCGCAAGCACGCTGGTAGTCCAGCAGGTTGTGCGGAAGGCCGGTAGTTCGTGGCCGCTGCTCACGCGGTCAACCTACACTGTCAAGCTTGAGGCACGCCGGGTATGGACCACCGTCAAGGACAGCACTACAGAGCGACATATGGACTGAGCAGCGCTGGAGTACCTTCTGCTCGCCGTCCTGCCGGAGATGATCTCCACCCCTGCGTCGAAGCCGAAGACAAAGTAGGCTTGGGAGTCGATCAAGACGATGCGGGTTGGAGACACCCGTGTCCACAACGCGAAGACGACGACGCTAAAGAAGCAGTTTGAGGCCATCAAGTTCGGCAACGACGAGAACATCGACGACTTCTCCATTTGATTGTCGTCCCTTGTTCCGCAGCTTGGGGTGCTCGACATCACCATTACCGAGCCGGACACTATTCATAAATAAGTTCATCTCGGTCGTTCCCATGAAATTCTCGCTGATGGCATGCTCCATCGAGACCTTGCTCGACCTTGACAAGCTCCCGAGGTATGGGGTTGTCCAGGACAAGGGGCTCTGCGACTGGGAAGGGCGCAGCATGATTGGCAATGGAGTGAGGAACAGAAAGACGCAATGCTGAGTGTCATAGAGGATGGGATTGGTGCCACGGCTTGTCCAACAGCTTAAATATTTTTTGGTGATTTTTTGCCAATTCGTGGATACACTCAAAAATAAATTTTATAGAATAACCTGTAGTTTCATAAAATCCCCACTTCCATTTCTAGGAAACAAAACCATAAAACGTTCATTACAGAATTTCGAAAGTAAGATTAGAAAAAGAGATCTATCATCCAAGAGATCGCTTAACAGAAGCATATCACAAAGAGAGAGCTCCACACACTTGCATCACATGGCCTACAGCATAGGTATCACTGCAATAAGACCACCGAAGCAAAACAAAAACAAAAAACAGTCCAAACTGAGAAAAGGAAAGCGAGAGAGGGAGAGGACAAGAAGAGGAAAAGAAAGAATAGAAAAGTGGCCGGTTCGGCTGAATCGGCACCCTACTGCATGGTGGCAATCTTCTGTAAATTCGAGGTCTAAGAGGGGCAACGCCAAATAACCTTTCGATTCACTCGCACGAAGCTGGGGGCGGCGGCGGGAAGTAGGGGGTACCCAGCTTCTCCCCATTGTGAAGGAATGGGCAAAACGGGCTGTCCAAAAAAGCGGCTTAAATTCGAGTTCTTTTGGACTTAGACTTTTTTGGACTGTTAAGCTGTCTATAAACCCAAAAGAACTAGGCCTTAGCCTATCACTATAAGCACTGCCTTGGCAACATCAGGATGATCTTGAAGATAAGATATTGGTGCCGCCTTCCACGAGGTGATCCAGCCAAAAGTCTTGCAGCTCAATCTGACTTCAATTCGAGTGGGGCTTTAAGTTTTTTGTGATCGAGGACATGGACTGGTCCACCATAATCCAGCTCTTGTCAATACCTGTCCATCTGAAGCAAAACATCGATGCAATCTGTGCATACATTGTGAAGAAAATCCTCTGTGAATACCACCTGTCGAGGACATGCTGCAACTAGTCTGCCACTCTCTAGCCACATGGGCAGCAAATCATCCACGATTGCTTGGGGTGGAGTCAAATTTCAACACAAGGACAGCAGAATAAGAAGTGTAAGTCGCATTTTGCATCATTACCTCTTACCATACATTATTGATGAGGTTGGTTACAACAGGATCGCCTTGGTTAGGTACTCAAAAGCTTCCTCCATTTTCCGTAAGAAGCAACACTCACGCAGAATAGAAAATTAGAAAACCCAGGTCGGAATTAGTGCAGAGGGGAAACAAGTACGCTTCCTAGGACGCGTCGCGGCTCTCCTCGGTTACGTCAATAGAAGGGCTTGCCATCGACCAAACAAAGTCGCCACATTTTGTTTAGTCCGATCAGGCGATAGGCAGAAAAGAGAAACTGTAGGTAGAAAAATAATGGCGCACAGCAGAAAGAGGCAAGCAAATTTGCAACTTGATCAATCAGGAGAAACTAGACAGCAGCAGCACAGGAAGTAAAAGATTACTGTATATTGACTGTATCATGGCAATTCAATCTCCAACCATACATGATCTAGTCCAAAGCAATGATTTATACTATGACTAACAAAGGTTTTGCTCAAACAGCTATACATCCATAATAAAGCAACTTTAACCAAGCAAATCCATAGAGTGGCAACTCAAACACGTTTCATTTGTGCATAATACCATTACATCATTACAGATGGAACGATTTATCATAGCAATTAAAATCTGCAATAATATATAGTGGGTCTAGTACAGAAGACACACTTGGATCTTGACGCAAACCTCGGAATAGAAATGGAGCACCTTTACTACTACATGACACCAAGGTCTGAATAAGCAGCAACCGATCTAGAAGGTATTTCAGATTAACCCACACAAATAATTAGCGTTGAAAAGATCAAAAAAGGCATCACATACTGCACTTGTGTCATCTAATTCTGATGCAATCATGAAAAAGCTGGTTCAGTTGAGTAGCTTATCTAATCTAGGTAACAATTCTCAATAAACGTGAAACCTAGCTAACCGATTAGGCGACGAAATCCCTCAGTTCTCCTAGCGGCACTTCGTTTTCTAACGAAGAGTAGAAAAATGCTACGAGACACCAATGTTGCAAAACATGAAATAGAAAACTAAAAATAGACTTGTTAATACAGTATGAATTTTAAGCATCATAGAAAAAATGATGCAGATCACAAGAAAAGAGAGTCGAACTGCGGGGCGGTCTATTAACGCAACTAAATGACTTGTTGAATCCAGTGAACTTGGATCTGACATCCCTAGTTGCCTGAAGGTTGAGCGGTTAAAAAATCAATAGTCTTCATGAAGTACTCGTAGGACGACTATATAAACAGGCCCAACGCATGGCAAACACAGTAACAAAATGAACTGGCTACAAAGAATGAAGAACAGTGGTGCAGCATTTTTGAGAGATACCCAAGTAATGGGAACAGTGATATCCTTCGAAATCTCCAGAGTCTCTCTCGGTAGTAAAATTGGACAGATGGAACAAATGTACGTGTGACTTGATTGTGTAATAGTTACTCGCTGTGACATAACACAAAATATAAAGAACACATACATAGTTGGCATCTCATACACAAAAGAAAGACTAAGCTAGTAGTAGTAGATACACTTGATTCTTGATTCTAGCACAGTCGATTGGCAAGAAAATCTCATAAACAAACCAAACAGAAGTTCAACGCCTCCATAGGAATGGATGACTTAAATCCAACTCGCAGACGTTTTTGTAAACGAAACTGAGCACCTCTTGAAGTCATTTTCGCCAGCAGAAGCTCCTTGTGGTGTTGTGCTAAGTCCCGGGTGTAATGTTTGGCATCAACTTCAAAGCTCATTAACACTAGCACTTTCGCGTTCAATATGAAGAATGTGGCGAATTTAACTTGAGCCATGATGCCTCTATAGAATTTCATGACTATTTTCTTGAGACCAATGTCAATACATTTGATAAAATTGTTCTGTTTGGGGACCCTAACTAAATTAGCAGATGCGGGGCCGTACGTACCATGAGCAGGACGGCGTCGATGGTGCCGGGGTGCAGGGCGAGTTGTCGACGTCATTGGTGGAAGACCACAAGGCGACTTGTTGCATCATTGGTTAGAATTCCTGCAGCTGCAAGTCTGCAACACCAAGCTTGTGTTGAGGTGGCATGTAGTACTAGGATGTGTTCCTGGCCGCGGGGAGGGGGGTGTTCAAGGAGAACTGGCCGGCCGTAGAGCTCGGATCCAGCCCTCCTAGCTCGCTTGGTCCCCTCCCGTGACGAATGAGTGACTCGAGCGACGGATGAGTGAGAGGCCGCGCGTGGAGGACGGACCCGCCGCCCCTGGGTCGAAGTGGGAGTGGAGCGCGGCTTCGCCGGAGTGGAGCGTGGTAAAGGTATCGCTCTGCATATCACACTGCAACATTCACCTGGCCGACGCGCCTCGCCTCTCAGCGTGTCAAGCCCTCACCGCTGCTGATCTTGCCTGGCTTTTTGAATCCCGGGGACCCACCACACTGCAGCAGACGGGGCGGCGGCGACTTCAGGGTGTATGGCCGCGTCGGATTGTCGGCGCAGGTCGGCGGCGTGGGGGCGTCGGTCAATGACGTGAGCTTGAATTTTGAACGGGATAATCTGCTAGATGAAACCAAGTGTCTTTTTTTTTGAAACGAGGCAAAAGATTTGCCATTTTAATTAATTAAGGAAGGAGTTTTAGAAGTGTTACAAGCCAAGCCTTGCCCGCCAAAGGGGCAAGGCATACACAAATATAGTCTACTCTCGCGGCATAATATTACACAACGCTTTGGCCCCAGCGTGCGACCACAAACCCATTTCATCTTTAATCTTTTGAAGGATCATAGAAGCGGTGGCCGACCTATTTTGAAATACCCGAGCATTTCTCTCCAACCAAATTTCCCAAGAGACAAGCATGGCAAGCGAAGTTAAGGCCTTCCGATTGGCGCCTCTCTTGTGGATGACATGAACCCACCAATCCTTGACGCTTCCCCAGGAGTCCCACTCCAAAGGATCTATAGCATTGAGCCCAAGCCAAGCTTTCAAGGAGGACCAAATCCTTTTGGTGAACCGACATTTAAAGAAGAGGTGCGCCGCCGTTTCTTGCACTTGGTTGCAAAGCTTGCATTGCCCACAATTTTGCCACCCCCTCCGCTCAAGCCTATCCGCCGTCCAAACTCGGTTTTGAAGGATCAACCACGAGAAGATTTTGCACTTGGGAGGCGCCCATGGCTTCCAAACCAAAGAAGGCATCGTGGAGGAAGTTTGCCCCAAGAATTGCATGTTGTAGGCCGAAGAAGAGGAATAATTGCCATCCTTGGAGAACTTCCAAGTTATTTTGTCCGGTGTAGACGGGTCAAGTTGGATATCTTGAAGCGCTCTCCAAAGGGTGACGAATTGAGAAATATGTTCAACGGAGAGACCATCTTGCAAGTTTAGGTGTGAGACCCAAAAATCGTTTTCCATGCCCTTGCGAACCGTAAATTTTTTCCTCTTGGAGATGCCGAAGATGAGAGGGGCCAAGTCCATGGGCCGCATCCCCTCAAGCCAAGAAGAGCTCCAAAAGCTCGCCTTATCTCCATTTCCCACGACTACCTTAGTTGCGGCGGCGAACATGTTGACATCGCTTGGGGTGCAAGGATTCCCAAGGCCTACCCATGGTTTGGGCACCTCCTCCCATTCAAACCAAAGCCAACGAAGACGAAGAGCAGCGGCAAACTTCTTGAGGTTGAGAATTCCGAGCCCTCCCCAACTTTTGGGCTTACATACTTGCTCCCAATTAACTTTGCATTTTCCACCGGTAACCTTCTCACAAGCCGCCCATAGGAAAGCACGTCTAATGCCATCAATCTTCATGAGGGACTCCAAAGGCACATCAAGGACGGTGATGAAGTAGATGACCACACTTGTAAGAACCGACTTGACAAGGACCGCTCTTCCGGCCATAGTGGTATGCTTCCCTTCCCATGGACGGAGCTTTCCGGCGACCCTATCCTCCAATTGTTGAAAGTGGATTCTTTTTAGGCGTGTGACCGATAAGGGGAGACCAAGATATTTCATAGGAAATGAAGTACGTGAAGCCGGGAATGATTGTAAAATGCCGTCTAGATCAAGCCCATCGCATCTAATGGGAGCCACTTGACTTTTGTTGCAATTTGTGACGAGGCCGGTGACCATGCCAAAGTGGCCAAGCGTAGAGGCAAGAAAGTCAATGTCCTCTTTTCTCGGAGCAACGAAGATGGCGGCATCATCGGCATAGAGGGAGGTGCGAATAGTAGGAGCCCTCCCCCTAATCTCTTGTAGGTGGCCTTGGGCGGTCGCTTTGCGGAGGATATGGTGTAGAGGATCAATGGCCAACACAAAGAGAAGAGGGGAGAGGGGGTCCCCTTGCCGCAATCCCCTCCCATGCTTGATCGGAGCCCCGGCAATGCCATTGAGAAGCACCCTAGATGAGGAAGTGGATAGGAGCGCGGAGACCCAATCTCTAAAAATGCAAGGGAAGCCAAGGTGTTGTAGCAACTCCATCAAATAGTCCCATCTCACCGAGTCAAACGCTTTCTTAATATCAAGCTTGAGAAGGAGTGTCGGAGTTTTAGTCTTGTGAAGTTTCCGGGCTAGGCTCTTGACATAGAGAAAGTTGTCATGGATGCTACGCTTCTTGATAAAAGCGCTTTGGGCGTTGGAGACAAGCTTGTGCATATGAGGGGCAAGACGGGTTGCCAACATCTTGGATATGAGCTTGGCGATGGCGTGGATGAGACTAATGGGTCTAAAGTCGGTCACCTCCTCGGCTCCATCCTTCTTGGGCAATAAGACGATGTTTGCGGAGTTGAGCCAATGAAGGTTGTCAACATGGAGTGTTGAGAATTGATTTATGACGGCCATTACGTCGGACTTCACAATGTCCCAACAAGATTTGAAGAAAGCACCCGTGAAGCCATCCGGACCCGGGGCCTTATCACAAGCGGTATTGTCCACCGCGGCCTTCACCTCCTTCTCCGAAAAAGGCATGCCAATGTTGGAGAGGTCACACACCGGCCTAGGGATGGCATTCCAATTGAAGTTGATGGAACGGGGAGGACCTTTTTTAATGATTCCTTTGAAGTGGTCATGGATGATGTCGCTCTTTTGTTCATGCGCCGTGACCCACCCATTGTTATGCTTCAACCTATGAATGAAGTTTTTCCTTCTTCTCGCATTGATACGGAGGTGGAAATACTTAGTGTTGGCATCTCCCTCCTTGAGCTTCGTTATCCTCGAGCATTGCCGCTTCCTCGACCTTTCCAAAGCGACCAAACCAACGATTCGTCTTTTCAACCTTGCTCTAATCTCACTCTCCTCAAAGCTAAGAGCTCTTGTCTCTTGTGCGGTATCAAGACGAAGAATAACCTCAAGCGCCATATGTAGCTCCACCTTGGCTTTGGAGAAGAGAGTTTTGCTCCAACGTCTCAAGTCATGGCCCGTTTTCTTTAGCTTGTGAAATAAACGGTGGCAAGGCTCCATGTGGAAACCAAGTGTCTTTTTACCCTTGTTGTGCACGAGCTCAAGAGGCTGATCATATTGAATCCTAGGAGATGACAATTTAATTTATAAAATCAGTTGTGTTCTACACTGTCAGGTACTATATGTGTATTTTGCATATGCACTCTTAGCAAGCACATTAATAGGAGATGCATAATTCTTTTACAGGATGAATCTGAGGCAAAATAGTGTAAATAACCTCAATGGCCTTGACACCATAGGTTTGGCACGTCAATCGACTTGAAGTACACGGAAAATTATAGTGATACCACACCTTAAATGATAAGATGATACCACTACTCAAAATCATATTCACAAGTTTTTTTAAAAAATGAAAATTTTGTTATTTGAATACACACAAAGATATGTGTTTACGTTCTCTACAATTTTAAGAACCAAATTCAAAATACACACAAAGAACAAAAATGAGAAATTGCTATGTGATAAGTGTCATTTTGTGTTTTTGTGAATATTTAAGTGGATTCGTATTTTTTTTATCTACATGTATTTCAAAATTTTGGTTATGCAAATTTCAGGATCATAAACACACATATTTTAGAACTTTTTGAAATTTATAATTTTAAATTTTGCGGTATATGTGGAATGTCGTCCTTCTAAGAAGAGGTCCTTAATTTTGTTTTGCTTGGGCAGGTTTAGCTTTTTTTTGCATGGTAATACGATTCTCATTGATAAATAAAAGACGAGATACAAAGTACGTATACACCGATCTTACAGATCTACCTATGTGACAAACCAACGCCTATCCATCTTCTTCGACACCACCGTAGCAGCCACTTAAGAAAAAATAGACAGATCACCTCTTCACCCAAGCTCGACGCGGCTCCATCGCTGATCATCAGCTTTTCGGACCTCCAAAGTAGTTTGCCATAAGACAAACAATTGCCGTTGAAAGAATCAGACCGGGGCAGCATGACCCTGGACACGCCATCAAACTTCAGCACTGGCACCCCCGCACGACGACGTCGTCGGAGTAGGGAACCAGAACCGTCAGCCTCCAACCACGAACCCATCACAAGGTGCACCATCTTCCAGCTGTCACCAGTGCAGACCACCATCTGCACATACTCCTGAACGAATCCTCTCTGCTCTACCATGGCGCCGGAGACAACACCGCAACAACGGGGACAGAGCAGGAGGAAAAACCCATCTGATGGAGTCGCCGCCGCCGCCGCCTCACCGACACCATCCATGAACCCTACAGCAGGGGCGGCGCCCGGGGTATGCCCCTGTCTTCCGTGGAATACCCATGATTTTTGACACACAAAAAATTATGTACATATAGCCCAGCCCATCTAACGCACAAACCAGTCCACCGACAGTCCGACACTGCCACCGACGCATCGCTCGCTCGCATCCACCGCATCGTCTCTGCCTTATCCTCTTCCCGCTATCCCTGCCCCTCTGCTCCTTTGCTCGATGCAGCGCGCAAGAAATGCAGGGAATCGCCGATGCAGGGAATGAGCTTGGCCGTGGGGAGCTCGGGGTGACGCGCCGATGCAGAGCCACAGCGGAGTCGCTCGCGTGCAAGACGCGGCCGCGGCCGCGCAGCGCAAGCAGCCCGTGGGTGGCGCGGAGGCTGCGGCGAAGACGGCCGCTGCAGCTTCCGCGGTGCACGAGGCGAACGTGCGGAGGGAGGTGGCCATCATGCGTCTCATGTCGTCCCGCGACGGTCCGGCCGTGGTGCGGCTGCGTGAGGCCCGCGAGGACGCCGGCCGACGGCGCCGTGCACCATGCGACGGCCTTCTTCCATGCCCGACGGCGCTGTCCTCCGATGTGTGGCGACAACAAGCCCCGGCCCCGCCCCCGCCCGCCCGCGTTCCTCCTCTTCGGCCGAGCGCAACAGCGCAGAAGGTAAGGCCAGCCTCGCCCCCATTTTTGTGTGGATTGATTTGCTATTGCTAGTTCGTTTTCTTGACTAGTATTTGAGTAGATGTAAGATTTAATTTTCTATTTTACTTGATTTCTTGTAATGTAGATGAAGAAAAAGGGGATTGCTGGCAATTTTTTTTTACTAGTGTTTGATTCATATATTACATTTAGAGCAAAAAAAATTTGGATGGAATACCCAAGCGCCATTTCCTGGCGCCGCCACTGCCCTACAGCCACCGATCTGAAAGATAGGTAAGCACACAGTGCTATGTCCAAAGAAAGCAAACGTGTAAGAATACATCTTTGGGATGAAAAGTCGTAAATAGCGAATAATACGGTTTTCCGTTCTCAAGAGTCAAGACATTTCAGAGACCAGCACAATCAACCGTCGGCTTCGGGGCCAATGGCGGCCGGGTCTGGAGAGGGGATTAGCATTAGCAACGTCGAGCTCCATTAGAGTGCTATTAGCAACCTCGAGCCGCCCCCATTCATTCCTTCCGTGCGCTCCCTTTGCTTGCACAGGTCACAGGGTCGCACTAGCAACCAAACCAAACGCACCCACTACGCCCCAAACCCTAGCATCCCATCCCCTTTCTCCCATCCCATCCCGGCGGCGGCCGCCAGCCATGGCCACCCCGGCGCCGCATCTCGTCGATGACATCCTGGAGGAGATATTCCTCCGCCTGCCCACTCCGGCCGCGCTCGCCCGCGCCTCAACCTCCTGCCCCCGGTTCCACCGCATCATCACCGAGCGCCCCTTCCTCCGCCGCTACCGCAAACGGCATCCGCCGCCGCTTCTCGGACTCGTAAGCGTCGAACAAGTCTTCTACCCCGTGCAGGCACCCCACCCCTCTGCCCCACTCGCCCGCGCCCTCGACGACGCTGCCGATTTCACCTACTCCTTCCTCCCCGAATGCAGTGTGGACTACTGGTTACCGCGTGACGCCAGAGACGGCCGCGTCCTCGTCCAGGACACCGGCGGCAGTGTTCCCGATGCCTACTTCACAAACCTCCCGCTCGCGGTCTGCGATCCAGTGTCAAGGAGATATGTGCTGCTCCCAGTCATACCTAAGGAAATGACTGCCCAGCAAGATTACCTTGTTGAATTCGGACCTAAACTCGCTCCCATTGGCGATGATGAGGACGAGACATCCTTGAAGGTGGTCTGCCCTGCACTCTACGAAAGCAAGCTCGTCCTGTTTGTCTTCTCTTCTGTCAGTGGGCAGTGGTGTATAGCTGCATCTACCAGCTGGAGCTCTTTGGGCATCCGGAGCTCTTTGGCGGAATGCTACCCCTGTCCTAAGTCTAACTACGTATGTGGCTGCTTATACTGGGCATATCTTGGGATGGACAAGTTGCTCGTCCTGGACACGGCATTATGGAATTTTCCGCTGTCGACCTTCTCACTGGCTACCATGTGCAGCTTAGAAATCAGCATCCCGTGGGCCTATGCGTGTCTACCATTGTTGATGGTACAAAGGGAGCCCTTGAGATGCTTACTCTCGCAGGTGATTGTAATCAGGTCAATACTCACTTCGGTTGTTACATTTCTAGCTCGTTTTATATCTATCACACCACTCAACAAAAGAATGGTGAATCTTCCGATGAGTGGCAGCTTAAAAATGTTATGGAGTTGCCTCCTTAATGCTGCTATGAAGCAATGGGAGCAACGGAGGGATTCTTATTTCTTCTAAGTCTTCCAACAGCTACCTGGGATGATAATGGAAATGAGTTGTTGCCAAAGGATAACCTTATACGTTTTTATTCTCTGGAGGTCAAGACTTTTGAACTTAAGGAAGTCTCTGTGTTAACATATCATCCCAGTTTGGTTCACTTGTACTTTGGCTTCCCACCATCATTTCGAAACCAAGTCTGTGAACAACAAAGCGGTAAGCCTGTTCTGAGTCTCCTGTGAACTCGTAAATGGCAAGCTTATTTTTGTTTGAATTCGTAAATGGTATACATAAAGTAGTAAGTTAATCATTCATGCTACTGTAAGAACTTTTCAAACCAGGAAATATCTCATGGTTTGTTTCTTTACTGATCAGTACTGCCATGTGACTGTAAAAATAAAGAAAACAATTTCATACTAGGGAAGTCATTTATCCTTCTGTTGTTGTGTAATATCCCACCAATCTATTAGTTTCACCTATATATCACAGTACCTTTGAAGAATAAGAGTAAAAACTAGAACAGCATGTGTCTATAAGTTTCAGCTATATATTACCTTTGAAGGACCAGTATATCCACATTGAACTTAATAAGGTAAGCTATGCAAGTTTTCAGTCACATTTTTATCCAGCAATTAAGAACCATCCGTTTTAATAAATGCTGACTTAAAATCCATATGGCTGGTTGGGTTTTCCCATCATGGTCCTATCCCAGCCAGTTTTGGTCCTTGCTTTTGGGCTTCTCTGGTCCAACTGCTGGACCAAGCTGTGTCTGATAACAATGGTTTGGGTGCTGAATTTGAGCCTATTCAAGCGAATTTCATGCTTCATTGGTGCCTCAAGGCGTTTTGAAATTAGATATAACCATGTGATAGAAAAGGTGAAACAAAAAATAGTCTATTGGAATCAATTCATCCTTGTTGAGTATAATTGGCCTTGTTCAATATCATGCTGATCAGCTTATTGACGCATTTGGTGGAGGGGAGTTTGTAATTTTGGCGTCAAGAGTCAGGCTTATCGAAAATTGGCTACATATATACTTACAGTAGGAAGATAGAGGAAGGGAAATGTATTGGGCTTATGGTACATTTGTAGATCTTAGTACACATAGTTCATGGAACCAAGTATTCAAAAGAAAGACTGTTGCATAACCTGCACTTTTAGGGGCCGGGCCTTTTTATTTTCCACAAAAATGTTATGTTTCTGTTAATCTAAATCTTCATTGCATCAAAATTGAATTACATGGCCCTAAGATTCTCCAGAAGCATGAAAGGGCAACTTTATGTGCCTTTTACTCCTAAGCTCTGGATGGCTGTGGGACTATTTCGAAGCAGGAATGAGCATATTATGCGCCTGAATTTTGCATCTGTACCGTACTTACCGATTTTACATACAAGCCCCTATTCTTAAACCGTGTAAGCAAAGATTTTATTCATCCACATCAGTTACTTCTTAGTTCTAAGTTCTAACTAAATATATCTACAGGGATGAACTCAACTTGCTATTGGGGTCTCTCTCTTGTTTGGCTCATGCATCTGGAGCCTTTGGAGAGAGATTGGAGGATGGTCATGCCGGTGCCGCAAATATGTTGTCTCGGGGCTATAGTACTCGGGCCTTGGTATTAGTTGTCAGAAATTAGTCTGTCATGTACTCTGGTACATCCACGTATTTAAGCAAGATATGATGTCAGCAAGGTGACTTTGTTCACCTCTGATATGTAAGAGATATATGTACTGTTGTTTTCTGCCGCGAGAATGGCGGTGACCTAGTATTATGGTGCTGTGCTTTGCCAGTTGCCAGTTCTGCAATGAAGGTTCGAGATTCTAAACGCCGTGTTGGCAGTGTATCCACTCTGGGTCCACAATTTTGAAGGCGATCGGCCTGGGCCGTGGCAGCTAGCATCGATGCCCAGCCGGTACCTCATGCACACGGAAAGAAGCAGCTGCTCCAGACCAGAGCATCCAGTTCTTGATGTGATGTGTTCGTCGTCTCCGACTGCAAGCAGCAAGCAAAACATGTACGTCCAGTCCAAGAAAGGAATCCAAAGAAGTCTCAGGTGTTTGCCTATAAATTGAAATATATATGCAGCATAAACTACGACCAAACTACATCTCCGTCTTTCTTTAATCAATCATCCTGGCTTAACTGATTTGCAACACAACCACCATCGAGCTGCAACATGAGGGTGCTGAGGGATCGTCAAGACTGCGTCTGCGCTGTGCTGCCGAGCTGCCCTCCCACGACTCAGCACAGGTACGGTAATTGTCATCTCCATGCATGTTCTCCACCCCTACTTAGAGCATATCCACCGGGGACTCCAAATATGTGTCCGGCACCCTCCAATTGAGTCTTCTTTGGGGTGCCGGAGATGTGTCCGCTCAAAATTTAAGCAGCGCTCCCAGCGGCACCCTCCAAACAACACCCCTATTCTCTAGTTTTTTTCCTAGTCTCCATCGGGCACAACTTATCACATTCAGTTAACAAAAATTCAGTTAAGCCAACACGCACATCAGACCGGATTTGGCACCGCAAAACATCAAGAAAAGAACAGATCAGATCAAAACGTAGTAGTACTAGTACTACGGTCGCAACCAAGCTGCTTTTCCCAGAGAAGATCGATCATTACGGAGATAGGAAGAACGCCGTGAACAGCGCCGACGCGCAGCACCGTGCGAGGTCGCATGCGTAGAGAATCATGCCGACGAGCACGGGCGCCGGCGAGCAACGAGAAGAAGGGCATCACCGGGTCGTTCTCCAGGGGCATATTCAGCTAGCACACCTTGGCAAAAGGAGATCAGATGAAATACTATAGTACTATTAGTCGTGTGCATCAGGGGCTCCATTGCTGCTCCCGCTCGGTGCCGCACGCACGGGAGACCTCCACGGCCAGACGCCGAAGCAGCCGAGAGCACCAGCCTGAACCTCTTCCACACGCTACTCGCCGCCGACCCCACGCTGTTCAACCTATTCCAAGGCACGGTTCCGGCCGAGGCACGAACAGCCACGGCGCGCCGGCCACTTGCGATGTTACCTGAAACTGACAGGTAAGTTCAGAGTTTCAGATTTCTGAGTACAGCCATGGTGAACCGGCACTGTGAGGAGTTTGTGCCTTTGGGAAGGCGGAGACGGCAGCAGCTGGTGGTTGTGCACGGGCCCTCTTTGCGGTGCCGTCGAGTGCCTGCCCCATCTCGAACTTGAGCCCGCAGACAACTAGTCTGCATCGCGCTGAACCTGAAACTCGTCTCCGTCCTGGGCGACCTCGTCACCTTCCGGTTCCGGACGTAGTTGACCACGGCGCACCTCCAGGACATGACGGTTTGGTTTGGAGAAGCGTGGGCTGACGGGGACGATGACGCTGTGCGCCCAGCCGTAGAAGGAAGATAACCTTGTCGGTGACAATCCCTTGCGTTCTATCTCGAATCCTTCCGGTTCCGGACATAGTCGATGACGCCGCACCTCCAGGTCATTGACGACTTGGCTTGGAGAAGACGGGAAGACGATATCGTGCGCCCGGCCGTAGGTTGAAGACGAGGTCGTCGCGGCGGCTTCCGTGCTCCTCCAGGTGCCGTGCTTGCAGGAGACGAAGGAGGTCAACGTTGCGGTGCACCTGGCGTGGAGGGCAAGCGGGAGATGGCCGAGTTGGATGTGCTGCTCGGTGGTTTGCCGTCGGTGCCGCACGCGAGATATCAAAGAAATAAAGAGAGGAAGAAGAGAGGCTGCCAGGTGGGGCTGCATGTATGCGGCTGTGTCCGCCCCATGTCCGGCACTGACGGACATGTTTTTGGTCCAGCCTAACCTTTGAGGTGTCCCGCTGGTGGAGTTTTTTGAGTTCCGGACCCCCAAATAAGCTTTGGAGGGCCATTTGAAGGGTGCTGATGGAGATGCTCTTAACCTACCCGGCATCTACATGATTGCAGTCTTGCAGATAAAAAAGTATATATACGGCTTCTAAGTTTCTTAAGTTTAATTGCAGCATATCCATCTTATCCATCTTTCCCTCTCTTCTTGATCTTTCATAAAGTAGGTACACTCATAAGCCAAAAGAATTGCCATTACGTCGCCCCTTTCGTCCAGCATCTTCGTCCCCTCGCGCTTCTCTCCGCTCACCCCACGTGCGACCAACTGGGCCAAAGCCCAACAAACTCCAGCGTTCCTCTACCGAGTAGGCAGGCAGGCCACAAAAAGAATGTGCACTTATACATGGTGGTAATATTGTGTAGGCAGGCAGTTGATGAAGCGGCACATCAGGAAGTGTTGAGACCTTCCGAGATGGGTTTGTTCTGTTGTTCATTACCAATCTCGACATTTAGTTTGATAGAAGGAAATACATGGTGATCTGCATATGTGTTTATTATGAATATTGAGTAGGCAGGTCAGAAAAAGAATGTGCACTCATACATGGTGGTGGTAATTGGTGTTGCAGGGAGACTTTAGGGTAGGAAACTCAAAGGATTAGGGCCCGTTTGGTTTACAGGATTTTCACAGGAAAAGTATAGGATTTCACTTCCTATAGGAATCGGTACTGTAGATCCATTTGGAACGCAGGATTTGATCGTAGGAAAAGTACAGGAAAAATTCCCTAGCGACTGGTTTCATGGGAAAATCAAAGGAAACAAAACATTGGCTCCAAGCTCTTTTTTCCATTCCTGTGTAGAGGAACGAGGCATGCACCGTCTTATATCCTTTGGATCAAGTTGTTTAAACAAAGTGAGAGGCACAATAAATGACATGCTTATCCTAAGAAAGCTCAATTCCTGTATTTTCTCTTTCCTGCGTTCCAAACGGACAAGTGTATTACTTTCCTACGTTTTGCATTCCTCAGTTTTACACCTACATTCCTTTCATATTCCTGTATGTTTCCCTATTCCTATGTTTTGCATTCCTGTGTTCCAAACAGGGCCGGAAAGGAATAGGAAAGGGAAAGGATGACAGGTGTAATCCTTGCCTCGTGCCTTGTGCACAGGAATAAAAACATGAGGTGTGAGTGAATTGTTTCTTCCTCCAAGTTTTGCATTGCAATTAGGATGTATGGGAAAAATTCCTTTGGTTTTCCTTTGAGTCATTCCTGTGAATCAAACGAGTGAATAGTGTCATCTCCTGATTTTTTCCTATACCTCTACTTTTCCTCCATAGTTCCTACAAATCAAACGAGCCCAAGTATGAACTCACCAGCAGGGCCTTCATGGTCAGCTTCCTCCTCCTCCTTCAGGGTCGCTGAACCAAGCAGGGAGGTAGCGAGCCGTTGCGACCTGCGTCTTGAGACTCCCGTCATCGACGGAGGAGGGGAAGGGAAATCGAAGGCGAACCCGCCTGCCCTGTCTATCGCCAGCAGAGCCTATCGTCCGCAACCGATTTCGTCTGCTTTCGATCTCGAGCCTCGGCTGTACTCTTGTGATCCTAACTAGATAAAAGGAGAGAAGATATATCCAGAGTCCAGCACCCCTCTAAGAGCCTGTCCCGGACCCGGACGCATCTCATCTTCCCAAGATGTTGCTCAGGCATGGCCATGTACGGTCGGCGCCAGAGGAGCGGCAACGGCGCGCCGAGAAGTAGAGGGGCTGACAAAGATTTAGGATCGTATCGATCCCATTGCTTGCTCGACAACTCGAATAGTTTTTGGGTGGATCTTTTCCTCAGTTTGTGGGCAGTTTCTTTCCTTTTTGGGTCGTGCGTAAGAAAGCATGTCACGGTCACCAAACAAAATGGTTGCGAACTTGTAGACGTATAACTGGCAGTAGAATGACATACATCCATATACACTATCAAAGTATCAATGCTCATGTCATTTACAGACCTTCAAAATCAATGAAATGACCAACACTTATTGATGATCCTGTCGTGACTATAGGTATGTCCAAACACTATCAGTGATCCCGCCGTGTTCAATTTACAGACACTATAAAATCTTACGAAGGCAACAACTCTAGACACCATCAGCACTCACGCTTTGACTACCCCACGCTACGGGTGATGACAGATTACGATACACATCGAACTCTCCTCCAGCGCCAACACAACAACAAAAGAATCATGTAGTTTTTACAGGTGTGGAAAAGAACCAGCTTGCACTATGAAAATGCTGATAATCTGCACTGCGACGATGTTTACATTGTCAGCGAGTCAGGAAGTGAGGTTGGAGCTCCGCAGATCTTGCCACCAACGTCAGGGAAGCATTCTTGGTCTGGCAGTGGGACGACGTTGCCATCGGGCTCTATCTTCAACGGGTATCTGAGGAGGTGCCCTTGCAACGTTTTCATCTCTTCTGATGTGAATCTCTCCCAGTTCTCTTCCGCGATTTGGTTCACTAATCTCACACAGTCCAGACTGGAAGGCTCCTTAAAGCGGTCATCAACAATCCCAAGGTGCTCAGCCCAGAGAGAATTTCTATATCCATATACCTGCAAGTAAAATATGTAATATGGGCAAATTAGCTAAATACGGAAGATGCATCAATACTTCTAAACAAGCCTATGTTGGTATAGCCTTTAAACGAGAAGTTGGACAAGGTTCAGCAGTTCACATATAAGGAGAAAGCCATTTTACAAACCTGGCCGTGAGGATGACCCCCCTTCGTAGACCATGAATGATGAGGTTGGTAGGCACCCATTGCAATTTCAGTATCTCTCGTACCAGCCAAGGACCTTTGGTTGATGTTTGCTGAGCCCAAAATGACGTATTCATCGTCTACAATCATTCCTTTTGCATGAACATAGATCATGAACCGTCGATATTTTCTTGCCAGGCCCTATGAATTTTAAGAGGGGGGATTAAAATAAGCGTTCACTCAGTATTAAAATTCTACAAAAGGAAAGGCTGGAACATGGCTTATGAAGACATGATGGGTAAATTATCTTTGCCGGTTCTTTAGACATCTATTCACTTGTTCAGACAACAAGAGTAGGTTAACGTAAGCATCAAAAAGGAAGTGTAGGTTAAAGGGACAGAAACCCAATGGCATGTTAACTACTCATAAAAGGAGACAAATATCCCTCACACTGATTCTAGTGGGAGTCGTAATGTTGTATAATTCTCTATATTCAGTTTCTGCGTGAGCAATCTATAAGTACAGAAACTTTACTACCTGGTTATGAGCTATAATTAAAAGCTGGCCCTTGGGCCTACCGTCTAAAATAAAAATATACACCTTACATCATAAATTACAACAATCAATACCTTAAAGATCCTACCATACCAACAGTTATTAAGTAAACTTTTGGTAAAATAAGGTCCGAAGCAATTTTTAAAACCACTGATGTATCTCCACTTATCTGTATGTTTTGACTTTCACTTGCACTATAGTGTTTTTTTTTTTAGTTAAGATAGGAAGATTAATCTTGCTACATAGACATGGAGTTTGTTAGACAAGTAACCTGCTGGCACGTAAGTCTCTAACACTGATACAAAAGTTCAATTTCACACAATGTTCTTTCTTATGAAGAAATGAAGCACACAACAACACATTACCGCTGCACTTGTCGATTTGTCTGACTCAGGACTATCATCTGTTGATGGTTCTTCCCGATTGCCAAGACAGTAAAAGTTCAAGTAGTCTTGGAGGTTTGCATTCTCGATATTCATGGCCTTGAGCTCTTGTGCAACTACTCTATACATCATCTCCATTGTCTGAGCCTGTGAGATAAAAGAATAAACTGTTACAATTTTGCTTTTCGATGTCAAGCCTGCAACTGCAAGTAATCTGTCACACTCAATGTCACACTTCACAAACACAATGACAAACGTACCAAATACTTCGTAAATATAAATACTCCTATGTTCCTCACTCTAAATCCTCTTGCAAAATCAAGCCATCATGCAGACAATGAGTGTAGATTACAGATTTTGATGGATCATGAGTGAAATGTTCCCAGCTGAAGAACTGAGAAGTATTGGAAGGGGATCTGGGCTCCTACAGGATACTTAAGATGCTAGTTAAATGAGAAGTATCTGAAGCCTTAGTGCTGCTGTAACCCTGGTTTGATATTGAACTGAGGTGTGCCTTATTCTCGTACTTTGACATGTGCCAGATCATGTCTTTCTTTTCTGACAAGACCTTTTGAACTGCTTGTTGGAGCAGCAGTCTGAACTCTGTAGAATGATATCATGAATAGTGGAGTCCGGGGGTACCCTTCCCTTACAAAATGTGTGAAGTGTTCCCCGGTGAAATATTCCCAGGCCCAAATCCTGATTCAGTATACATGCATGTTGAGCTAAATTTACTGTATCATCTTCCTTGTTTAGTACAAATAGTATCTACTTTCTGTGGCTGGACAATGAAGATTTCCGAAGGGGCAAGTCCAAAGATCTCTTTATAGTATGGTAGGCCTTTGTGGATAATATAATTTCAGTACAGTTAGCATTACCCTTTTGCAACTCTTAGGCTATAATGACATTACATATAACATTGCTCTATGAAAATTACTGCAGCTTAGCAAAAGAACCACAGGAGGTCACCCAAACCAAGGATGAACACAGAATGGAGTTGAACTAAACAAAGGGAAGCGAGCACAGGTAGAATATTATTGTATTAAAAGCGAAAAACAGCATACGATCAGTGAATATACCAACGTTCACTAGAGCAGTAGGTCTGTTCATAGGGCAGAGATTGAAGTGGCAAGGCAGAATGAGACTTCCATATATCAATAAATCTCTGATTGGGATTTCCATTTCTTGATAAATCTTAGAGTTCAATAATGGTTTTACAAAATTGAGCTTACCTGAAAGTAGAGAATTTCTTGCACAGAGGCTGCGGTAGGGACTCCTTCAGGCCACATTGGTATGACAACATAAACCGCAAAACGTTCGCCAGCTCTTATCTTGCTTGCAATTTTGAGGGCCAATTCCATTGGTATCAGATTGTCAGCACCTGCAACAGCCCAAGGGATCAAAATTCCAGTTTGTGAACCATGTCATAACATGGAAGATGAATGTTAAATTTACACAGCAGTACCATCAGCAACAAAAATCATGAATGAAACTAAAAAGAATGTGACCTGTCTAATGAAAGTAGAAAGAGAAAAACAAGCCTATGCTCTCTCTGGCTTATCTGCATTATGTGTGTGCCTGTTTTAGCAGCAGAATAATATGCATGTATATACCTAACAATCAGAATGCCGAGTTGCAGACGGGTTAAAAAAGAAAAACCTCAAACCTGAATTAACATAGGATGGCCACGCGTACGAAGAACCAAGAAAATACTGGTTTTCTATATAAATGAAATGTTGCGCTGATCTGATTGCCCGGACATATGCTGTGTGGATGCTCTTATCGATTATGAGATTCTTTCGGCACACAAGATTCTGCAGATAAGTCCATTAACTGATTAGTCCTTTATACCAAAACATATTTTTGAATGGCAGGACAAAAGAATGAAGGAATTTACGAAATAACAGCACCACAAACTTCAACATAGATTCAGATTTACCAAATGTTGCCATAGCAAAAGTAGAAATGAAGATGTGCCAGACTAACCTGCTTTGAAGCATCTTTGCTCTCACTAGGAAATCCTTTTAGAGAGCCCGAGTCAATTGACCGGAATACCTGAAACATTAACAAACGTTAACCGATGCCTAGAATTCACAAGTATTAACATAAGAACTTACAAGAGCAGTGCTAAAACCTGAACATGCCAATTCTCAGGATCTTCTTCTTTTGAAACCCGTAAACTAACATGATCATTTGGAGTATTAGGCGAAGGGCTGAGAATCCATGAGATACGCTCCAGCTTTATCAGGGCATCATCTTTCCAACGAGATACTTTCCTAAATCGATCACGGAATTTGGATGCCTTTCTCCAGCGTTGCTCAAAATTCTTTAAAATGTCATAGGCAGCTGGTCCATCAATCTTACAGTGCAGATCATGCCATGGTTGTCTTGGTCCTTTCGAACTTCCCTGCATCAAGGGAACACATATGATCCTAGAAAGATTAAAACTCGATGAGGTTAACGTTGTGCAAGAAAAGCACTGGCAGCCAGGCAATTATCATTGCACCAGCTCTGAGAAGCTTAGTTTTTCGACTCCAGTTTGATGAGCATAGAGAAGTTATGCAGAACATATTGGCAAAAATGAACTCACCGAAAATGTTGGGTTATGATAATCATTTTCAAATACTGTGTCAAGATCTTTAAAAAGCCTATGCTGAGGAGTATCGTAACGCCCATCACAAAGATCTAGGCCTCCAACGAAAGCAGTAACTTTCCGCTTGTTTCCCGAAGCTTGTGTATCAACCAGCACACATTTTTGATGGTGAGTAAACAATGTCCCAACAACCTGCACGATAGAAGTTCAAGATTGATAGAAGTTCAAGATTGCCAAATGTGGCAAGAAAAAGAGCACATGAGTAGCCTGCAGAATACGTATTCATAAGATTCAGATAATGCTTATTTTAAGCTCAAAAGAGCTGTCGCCTCCTGATTTTATTGGTATAAAGCTATTTGTGAACTTAGTTGCACATTTACTATCCATATGGCACAAACACGTTATCATAAATGTTTACTTGCTAAAAGGGGAAGCATAAGCTAGTACTAGCTTGCTTAAGGTTATCGGATAACCATTGCTTGCAGTCCAAAAACTAAACTAAATACCTAGAAAAAAAACTGTCTGAACTTACCTGTTGTTTGAAAATGCTCAGCTTACTGCTGGCATATCGAGGTGAAAGAACGCAGATGACTGAAGAATGCTTGAAAAACTTTCTAGTTTCTTCATCGTGTGTTCCCATCACACCACCCTGAAAAGCATAGAAAGGAGGGCATATTCTTAAATATCATCACAAAGAACCCCTGGAAGAGCCACACACCAAAAGGAACAGGGTGTATGGATAACGATGGGTATGATAAACTGTGCACAGTGTTTAGCAGATTTACAGAACATGACCGAGGTGTGAATTTGCATAAGACATACGGTCATAGTTTATGGCAAATTGAAAACTGAGAAAACACACCCAAGCCAACATATCCAGTTAAGAGAAATGCTGCAAGTCTAGAACAGAAATCAATTCATCACCACCCCTGATTTCCCATTTCGTTCATACGGATATGGAAATTACTTACGAACAAGTACAGCTTGGCTGACTGAACATCCCTAAAATGCACCAACAACAAATCCGTATCTAGTACTATGGAGCAACATCCACAGAACTCCTTATCATTAAGTAGCCATCAATCCCATATGGGACAATTCCAAAGTCCTTAAAAAGCTAGGCAGTAAAATTAGAGAGAAAAACTAGTCGATGCCTCACCGTTTTGATGAAGAGCTTGTCATGGGACGTCTTGTCGTCCCAGACGAGCAGGCACACCCTGACACCCTCCTGCGACTTGAACTTGAGCAGTTCCCCGAGCGTGAGGTCGCCGCCCTCGGGCAGCGGCCTGGACGACGACGGCTCGCGCACGAGCCTCACCTTGTCGTAGACCGACCATCCGACGATGTATATCATGTGGTGCGCCTCGAGTATGGCGTGGCAGATGTCCTCCCAGCACCGGTTGTGCTGGAAGAGCTTCCCGTGCTCGATCTCGATGTCCGGGAGGTCCCCTTCGTTGACATGCGCGTCCTGGTAGAGCGTGACGCGGCCGCCCTGGCGGAGCGGGAAGTAGGAGTCCTCGACGCCCCGCTTGTCGGGGTCGCCGGGGATGCCGCGGCGGTACTCCGGGTTGGTGGCGAGCGGGCGGAAGCGGAAGCGGAGGTGTAGCGCGGTGCGCGGCTTGTAGGGCTTGCCGCCGGGCCCGAGGACGGGGAACCAGGCGTCGACCTCGTCGTCGACGGCGGCGGCGACCTGGTCGGCGGGCACGGACGCGGTGCCGATGAGCTGCGCGCCGAAGGTGTCGTTGTCCTTGACCTGGAAGTCGAGCACGGTGTCGC
Organism: Poa pratensis; assembly: GCA_947311845.1. Classification (NCBI taxonomy): domain Eukaryota; kingdom Viridiplantae; phylum Streptophyta; class Magnoliopsida; order Poales; family Poaceae; genus Poa; species Poa pratensis. Next base: position 8,000,249 of record CAMZMU010000079.1, read on the forward strand.
GGTGCGCGAGCGGCACGGAGAAGTGCTCCTCCCAGCGCGGCTCCTGGCTGTTGGGGATGACGGCGGTGCGCGCGACGACGGCGCCGGCGACGGAGAGCGTGACGTAGGGGTCGCTGGTGATGATGTGCCGGTGGTGGCGCCGGCCGCCGCCCGCCTCGCCGCGGTCGCCGCCGCGGTTGGAGGGGTGGGGCTGCTTGGGCGCGCAGGAGGAAGGGGTGCCGCAGCTGGTGAAGCAGCGGCGGAGGTGCTCGGAGAACATGTCCATGTTGGGGAGCAGCCGCGCCTCGACGATCCACAGGTCAAGGTCCCCGTGCAGGAGGATGGGCTTCGCCGGGGAGGCGTCGTCTCCGCCCGCCGGCGACGCCATCGCCGGCGACGTGGGCGGGGGGATGGCGGCGGCGGCCAGCTTGGAATTGCAGCCGGGCCCCGGATTCCGGAGGCCACCGCTTTTATATACGCCTCCCGCAGCGGGCCGCGACGACCCCCGGTGCCCGGCGGGGAATCCGGCGGGGGGCGGCAGGCGAGGCGAGGCGAGGCCACGTTCTGGCAAACGGCAAAGCTGGAGGAGGAGGTGGGGGTGAGGTGGTGGAGGATCTCGGCGCTGGCAATCTAGCCTAAAATAGTATGGGGGTTTACTCGTCTCCGATCCATCTCCATCAACAGAAGAAATCAATACGTAATAAACCATGGGGTTTACGTTCCCACTGCCGATCTTCTTCTTATTTCAAGTATAATAAAGATTATTTTTAGGGGCTTGGTTACAGAGGGTTTTGAATGAAAATTTTGGACAGTAGGATTAGTCCCCTTCACGAAAGAACTCTTTGGCTCCACCCAATGGTCACTCTTCGTTGTCACAAAAAGTTCAAAATGAGCTAAAGAAGTCATTTCCAAAAGTGGAATCTACCAAATATCTACACAGATCGAAGAGGCCTAACTCGAACTGTTACGAAGCATCACTATCAAATCCCGGATAAGCCCATCGGCACAAAATTCAGTATGATATGAGGTTTGGACAGTTTTTTATGGCCCGAACACGAACTGCATATCGGCCCGGCCCGAGTAAAATATATCTAGGATTTGGATAAACGGCGGCTCTGGCAATATAACAACGGTGAGACATTTTGGGTTCGCCGCCTTTCCCTCCGCCGTGATTTCCCCTGCCTCTATGGATAGATTGCTCCGCGAGGGGTTACACACGGCTTTCAGCAAATTTCGCCCCCCACCCCCACCCCCTTACCCATTCCGGTAGATCGATGGTGGCTTTGTCCATGCGTGGCAGAAGTGGGCGCAGCGAAGGTCGTGCGCCTCCAGACCATGAGGAGAGCGCCGCCACTCGAAGGCGGGTATCTCCCGCGCGGTGCCGGAGGAAGAGGTGGTGATCTCCGTGTGCGGCGGGCGAACCGTGTCGTGCACTGTCGGTGTGTGCTGTTCGAATTTCGTGGTCCGGTCTGGCCGAGACCTCTCCATGCCGCAAACTGGTTTTCAGGGTGATATTATGCTAGAGACGCTCTCAAGCGTTTTTGAATTAGCAAAATTTCCGTGGAAGAAACGTCTTGGTTGAGCTTGAGCGCAGCGCAACGGTCGCACGTACGGCCGGCTGGAATAGTCGCCCACATACATCGGGCGCGACAGGCAGTGACCGGCCGCGAGATCCAGATCGGGGAGATCCATACGCGCGCGCTGTGGTGTGTGGTGGGGATATGCGTTGCGTACGGCTGCGGTCACGCTCGGCTCGAGGGTCGTCATGTTGAGCCACCCGCGGCACCGATCGATCGAGCAGAGAGAGTTGCGTGCGTACACGCATTGCCGCGAGTAGCTAGCTTGGACTTGTCCTCTGTGGCGACTGCGCTTCTTGCGCCTCTCCTCTTCTTGATCTTCCCCTTCGCTCCAGATTCCGGCCTCCTTCTCCTCCATCGTCGGCGGCCAAGGTGGCCGGCGGTGAGAGGTAGGGAGGTCCGGGTGTGTACAGCTTGTATTTCTAGGTTTTCCTTTCCCCCAAATAAATTAGATCTAGGGATTAAATTCCTCCTCCACCTCCTGTTAATCTTCTCCGGCGATCGGGATTTTATGGGTGTGAGAGGATCTTCTACTTGGAGCTGGGTTGCCATGCCCGGATCGGAAGCATTCCCTGGGGATGGAGTTCTTAGCGCGGCCAGCTCCTTGCCTGTGTCCGGCGTGCAGAGGAGGCCTGCTATGATATGCAAATTCATTGCCGTAGGCGCCAGCTGCGGTGCTCGCGGGGACGATGGAGGCGGCCTTGCTCGCGGTGGTCCCCATGGTCTGGTTCCGGCCATGGACGCTGCTGCTGCATGTTGCGAAGAGTGCAGAGAAAAAGACGGATCCGCTGGAGCTAGAAGAAGCTGGGTCCGCTGGGATTCATGGTGGACTCTTAGCAGACCCAGGTTTCTTCAGATTCGGCAGCTCTCTGTTGCTGGTGTGGAGCTTCTCTCCTCTCTCAGGTATGTCAAGCCCCTCCTTGTTCTGGCCGGCCATGGCGGCGAGGGGATCGAGCAGGGCGTCTTGGCTACCTTGGGGATCGGTGGAAGCCATGTTCAGAAGTTGGTGCCTGCAGAAGAATCCTTCGTGGCAGTGGCCTTCTACTGTCATTTGTTTTTGGTCATTTGGCACCATATCATCCTATGAGTTGTATGGTCAGTGCTCTGGTTGTGTACTGTTTCCAATTTCTGCTGCTGGGAATGTTGGTGAAGCTTTCTTGCTGCTCGGGACATGCCGGAGACGGGTGAGAGCGTCTCTGCTGCGGTTTCTCAGATTTAGCGGTCGAGAACCCCCTGATTTGAGCTCGGTGATGGACATTCAAGATCTACAGCTCAATCCTTCACCTCGCAGGCGTCTTCCAATGCGATTGCTAGTTGAGCCGCTGGCTCTACGGTTGGATAGATTGCAGGAGGCCCCAGAAGAATATGATTGCAGGTTTTGCGTGTCCGATTTCTCCTCAGACCCCCTGATAGGCTCCGATTGTATTCTTCAGCTTTGCCTTCTTGTTCTCTCAGCACTTTATTGTACCCAGCTAGGCTTGTCTTTGTCTAAGGATGATTGTAATCGCTACGCTGTAATTCGTTGATGAATATAATGGCAGTGGTTTCTTGTTCAAAAAAAAGAGTTGCGTGCGTGCTCAGCTGGGCTCCCTCTCCCCTCGGCTCTGTCTCGTGTGGGTTGGTGGTTGGTGGTGGGCGTGCTGCCTCGGCACGATCATGGTGATATGGGCTTGATGGCGTAGGTGTGTTGTGTCGCGTGGCACCTTGCGAAGAGGTGGGTCAACAACAACAAACGATGAATTGTTTTGTTCCAACACACACACACAAAAAAAAGGCGAACGAAACGAGGTGGCCTCTGCATGCGCTGGCGCGCGCCGAGAGATGGCTGTCCCTCGGCTTCTGCTCCCCAAAGGCCAAACCCAACTTAACTTGCACTACAGTAGTACAATCCTAGTTACCACTTGTATCTGTATGGATTTTCAGACTCCTAAAAATGAGCGAAAGCGAGAGGAATATACTACGTAGTACTCCCTCCGTTCCAAATTAGATGATTTCCATTTGTCTACATACGGATGTATCTAGACATGTTACATGTATAGGTACATCCACATGTGCACGAATGGAAAGTCATCTAATTTAGAACGGAGGGAGTACGTGTTTGGATTTTATACCGGTCTGTTGGGAAATTCCCTTTTTTGGGGGGTCGTTCTCGAAGGCTCGCCGTCGTTTTCCTCCAACCGCCAACCGCGGCAAAGCAGAGGGCAGCAAGCAGGCAAAGCGTAACTGTGCGTGTGACGGTTAGTAGGGGAACGGGCTCCTCTAACATGAAGGAGAGAAGTCAGGTAAGCTACAGTACAAGTTATTGTAAAATGAAGAAGAAAAGTCAGGGTACTGTAGCAAGTACTGTGTGTATTATCATGTACCATGTACTGTACACCGTTACTGTTGATAAAAATAAATCTAAAATTAATTTTATTGCACCATAAATTTGTGTATATGTAATTATTGTAAATGTATACACTAATTTTTTTTATTAGCAAATTAATTCAAGTAATTTTTTACTTAAACATATGGATGTGAAGGAGAAAAGTCAGGGTACTGTAGCTTACCTGACATTACCACTCAATGTTAGAGGATCTGGTTCCGTTAGTCGGTCGACGGTGCGCATCTCCCGCTGTCAGTTAGTGTTACTGAATCTCACACTTTCAGTGACCCCACCAGCACTACGTATGCATCCTTGTCAGGCTGTCAGTTGCTGAAACATGGTGGACCTGCTGCAACCCATTTCAAGGTTGTACCAAATGATTTCCGCACTGAATACATGACAAGGTCGTTCCACCCGATCCAGCGGTCACGAGAATACAGCGACGCCAGGTTTGACATGAGCAACGGATCCAAATCAGCTCCTAACTTTTTGTTTTTCCTTTTTTTTTTGCAAAACCTCATGCGTAGGGCGTAGCAGATCGTGATACGATGAGATACTAGCATGTAACCGTTGGTCAACCACGTGAACGGAGCACGGGCAGATGAACAGAAACGTACTAGTTAAACTAATGGCGGTCTCGTGGCCGGCAGCGGGGCACGATCCGATCTTGCCGCCGCCGAGCAAGGAAGCTAGTGTTATCAATATGACGCAGCTTGAGTATCTTTCTTTCTATTCTAAGCACCGTGCATAATAATGATACAATCAGGAGCTTTATCAAGTCACCATCTCCATTATCCTGATGTGTGCACAGCCATTATACCTGCCACCGCGCGCGTGCCCCTTTTTGCTTGCAGCTTTAACCTTTTCCCAATCCAGAAACATTAGCCCTGAAAAAAGAATAGATAAACAAATTAGACGAATCCTATTCTTGTAAGTATCTTCTGCTGCGGTCAGGCCGACGCGAGATTGCCTGCTCGATCTCACCTGTGAAAAAGCAACCAAGTTTTTCCTAGTTTCGTGGTTTTGTCTTTGCTGATAGTAAAGTCAAAGAGTGAGATTGGGTCACACGCCACGGGTTTCCGTTTATGTATATCGGCAAACAAGCAAGATTGTGTCGTTGCTTTCTCTGTTTCTCTCCTTTTTCCAGCCGAATAATAATGGGACAACGAGGATGGGGCAGCTGGCCTACTCGTGCCAGGTCTATTATCGGAGCAGGCCCACGTGGAGCTGAAACGCCACTACAATATGGCTTGCTGTCTTGTCATCTCCGTCCAAAAAATTCAGACAACACCAAGACAACAAAGTTTAGACGAAAAAATCGTGACACCAAAAGCAGCACGTAGACTTCGCGCGTCATGGACTAATCGATACGGACATGGGCGCGTGTCGTAAAACGATACTAGGAAAATTAGCGCGGCGACACGCCGCGCCCATGTGGTGACAAAACATAAATAAATTAAAGCTAAAAGTACGAAACAACTGTAAAAAAGACCGAACTTTCAGATTTGTCACGACCGGACAAAAGATATCATGATCCATGAGACATGAGTGCAAACACAGGTTGGATATTAATGGAAATAAGCTGGGTGTCAAAAAAAGCGCTTTATATTCTTATTAATACCTTGGATTTGATGCTGCATTTGGGCGTCAATGTCTACACTAATTGTCGCCACATAGCTGAGTTTTCTTCTAACATCATTTGCATCATAGGATTAGGTATTGTATAAAAGGTTAAAGCAAAACAGGCACTACCTAAGCAGAGAATTAAATAGAGTGAAATAAAAGAAAAGCAATAGAAACAGAAACCAAAATTTGAGAAGGGTGTTTATGACCACAAAATTCTTTTTTTGTATGTGAACTACTTACAATTTACATAAAGTCACATATGCTATAGCTGAGTGATATAAATGTACGATGTGCAAATATGATATCTGAATTAGTAATTATGATCATACATGTATGTCACTATATGTGACCAAGTACATGGCTTCTGAAACAAACTCAGTGCACTCGTCAAGAGAATAATAGAGGGAAAAGGAGAGGGAGATGTGCAATTGGTTTTGAAAGGTAGGAAATATTTAGTTTTTTTGTATGGAGTAAGTGTTGGAAGGTTATTTTATTTGGTGAATTTAGGCTTCCAAATGGAATTAATGCAGACCGTTAAGAAGTAGTTTAGAAAATATACGGAAAGTAAAAGTAAAAAAATAAAAATAAATAGTGGTATTTTGAATATAGAGAAGTGGGGAATTAAGATAACAGGATTTGCAAATAAATAAGTAATAAATTTAAAGTTTGCAAAAATAAATTTATGAAGGAAATAAAATAAAAGTTTAAAAAATGGAGTAGGGGAAATTGAGAAAATAGGAAGTAAGCGAGCAGTCTTAGAGTCATGAAAATAAATATGTAAGGGAGGTAAAAGAAGGGGAAAAAATATAGTAGGGGATAAATAGGGAGTAGAAATAAATAAGTAATTTTGAAGTTGCCATTTATGCGCAATGTTCGTAAAAAGAAATGTGGAAAATAAACAATAGGGGAAAACTAAAACGGAAGAAATCTATTAGAAGCCAAAAAAATCCATTCATAAGGGACTGGGACTATTCACGTGTGGCCGGAAAAAATAGGTAATGTTCGTAAAAAGAAGTGCGGGGAAAAAATAGGTTTAAACTATAAGGGGAGAAATATATTAGGGGGGAAAAATTGTTCAGTTGTAACGGAGGACCGATTTGCAATTTGGGGGGAAACACGGGGACTTCGCTGCGGAAATGTTGTATTATGGGAGGACAACTCACAATTTTTGGGAAATGTGAGGACTTTTTTGCAAAAAGACGACACGCGGGGTCTTTTCTGCAAAAATGTTTTACTCTAGAGGACCGATTCATAATTTTTGGGTGTCAGAATTTTTTATTTTGCACGGCCTAAAATATAACAAATTTGAAGATTGGAGAGAAATATGTTTATGTCCGTAAAAACAGAAAGGTTAAAACATGAAAGTTTTTCGGAAGAATGATATTCATCTACTCGTCAAAGGAAAATTAAAACGGATGACTGAGTGCGACGAATTTGGCAAAATTTGTCAAATATTTTTGCGAGTTTGGATCCAAAATTAAGGAGTTAGAGTCATCCAAACTCGAAACCGATCACGGGAATGGAACCTACTCGTCGGCGCGCATATATTTCATGTACATATCATCGCGAAAAAGGCAAAATATATATATATATATATATATTGCGCATACTGTAGCAGCCTACAGTACACTGTGCACCGTAGAAGCGCACTCAACCTCCAAGTATGGCGAAAATGGGGAAAAATAGCGGCTACAGTGCCCGGCGACGTGGGCAGCCGGAGCTATGGCTGAAACAGAGCGCTTTGATATATAGTATAGATAGATGCATAATCCGTCCTCCGAAACCACACGTGACATCAAGCAAGTGGTTCAATCTTCAAAATGCAGAAATAGATCCACGTATGCTAAGCACCGAAGAAACGGATTTGTTCTCCTCCACTACAAACCGGTCTAACTACTCGTGACACAAAAATGGGTTGTTTGGTTGATCGCACGAGGCGCTGGACTGGTGGACAACGTGGAGCCATACCCTACTGAAAGATCTGAATCGGCCGATTTCGTGTAGCCAAACCGAGACGGGTGCAAGGGGGAATGGCAGTGGCCGAGCTGCTGTACACAACAGACTGAACCCAATGAATTTATGCATTTAGCTTCGCCGCTAGGGAACGGCACCAACGGAGATGGCGGGAACAGATTCTTTTGAATCCAATGTGGTTTGGCAGCATAGCTAATATCACCTGGCTTTTAGTCCTTCACTTTCAGTGGTATAAAAAATCCCTAGCACTTATTTCGGCACCACTGATGGCGAGGATGCAGAATTTGGCAACGAATCCTCTTATCCGGCATCGGCTCGGCACGAGCTAGTCGCCTTCGTCTGGTGCACCTGCACGTCGGCCTCATCTCCACCACAGTCCATAGGCACCTCCTCGTCTTTGTCTCCCATGGCGCCACTAAGCATCCCTAATCCCATCATAACCCCGAACCACAACCACGCTCACATCGCTTTGCCATTACTTATGAAAAAATGATTTTATTATGACACACGGATACAGTTTATCACGCGGGTTGTAGCACCCTTAATTGTTTTTTAACGAGCAATTTGCCTCTTTTTAGCTAAAAAAAGAAAGTAGAGGAGAAAACCAGTTAATTAGCGGCCAAAAAACGTACCACTCATAATAATTGTGATTATTTCTTTTGGGTCCAAAAGGGAACTGTTAGTTGCTTGATTGAAACATCGTGGACCTGCTGCGAACCAGCTGGGTGGAAGATCTGGTATGCACCATCACCGAACGAAACATGGGTGCAGCACGCACGATCGATATTTTGTTTCGACCGTTTCAAGGTTGTATCGAATGCTTTTCGCGCATTAAATCGCCACACGAGCCATGGATCCAGATCAAGAGCTCCCTTTTGCAAGATCCCATGCATGCATGTGTGGCGACCATATAACGGTATATAAGTCAACCACAATGCATAATGGAGTACGAGCAGGAAGGAGCTAAAGTAATCGCGCGCGATCAGGAACTCGTGGCCAGCAGCGGGGCACGATCCGCCGCCGAGCAAGGGAGCTAACGGTAGCTAGTGTTTTCAACGCAGCACGAGACTAGGTAGGCACTCAGCTTTCTTTCAAAGCGCCGTGCATAAATGGTTACAATTAGCAACCTTTACGTCAGTGGAACTAGAATCTCTGATGTTTCACCCGCCACTCAGTGCGTGCCCCGGGACAGCGAGGATGAGGACCCTGGCCCACTGGTGAATGGTGATAGATCGATCAATCATGGGAGCAGGCCGACATGGAACAATACCAATACAGATACGCCTTATCATCTCCGTCCGAAAAATTCAAAGATGGCAGATTTTGGACGAGCCTGCAGGCCAACGCGATTGGCTTGGCTGGTCAGAATTGTCATCTGCGTGAAGCGAGCGAGCCACGGGTTTCCGTTTACGTCTGCTGACGACCAAGCAAGATCGTGTTGTTGTTTTCCTTACATTTGTCATCTTTCCAGATGAACAGCGAGGATTGGGATGGTCCACTGGCGCCAGATCTACGTACAGTATTATTTATCGGAGCGGGCCGGCATGGAGCAAGAAATGACACTAGAGATATGCCTCGCTGTCTATGTCGTGATGTCGTCTCTGTCGAAAGGTTCAGACAACACAGAGACAGCAAAGTTCCGGACGAAAACACAAATTCAGAGAACACGTAGAAGCACACGCCATGGACTTATCGGCGCCGACGTGTGTGCGTCGATATGTCTAATCTACGCTGGAAAAACACACAGAACCTCCTAGCTTATTTGATACTCCGTTCACGTGTACAGATTCCAGGCATTGACGAACACAGATGCACTCAAATCTGTCACACAGCGACTGACGGCGACGCGAGGGAGAAAGAGCAGCGCCGGCCGTCGGCAGTCATCGAGCGCTCCGTCAGTTCGTCCCCACGTACACACTCACTACTGCGTCGAGACGTCCTCAGTTGAGGAAATTGCACAAACCAGTAACTCTTTGGGCCACTTTTGCACAAACCAGCAATTTCCTCTCCTCAGTTTGGTGTGGCGAAATCACGACGTGTCCTGCTTTCCGAATGATCCAATTTTTTTAGATGGGCACGCGATTTCAGCCCATTGTTTCGCTACCGCGTTAGACATTTCGCCCATAGTTATCTGCAGTAAGCCCACAGTTATGTAAGTTCGACTCTCGCCCCTAAAAAAATATGTAAGTTTGACTTTTTTTTCTTGTTCTTCATGCTACTAGTAAAAGTGCACGGCAATGTACGTCATGACTTACTTACTGCAAATTTTAGTCACAAAGAGTACGTCTTGATTTATTATCACGTGGAAAGTGAAAATGGAATAACTTTTTTTCCACCGGCGTCAGTACGCTTTGGCTGAGATAAGTAAAGGGAGAATAATCAACTATACCGCGAATGTGCTTTGAATTGGGAAATTTATCTCGAGAAAACTCAAAGCTTGCATCTGAATATATTGAAAAAGGAAGGAAAAGGTTGTTACAACCCAAGAAGGGGTAACGACAACAGAAACACAAACGACATGAAAAGCTCAGACCCTAGATGAACATGGCCCGAGGCCAGCACTAACAGCTATCGCCCAGAGCTTGCTTCTTCCAAAATTTGCCTCGAGTCTATGCAATAGGTGTAGCTACTTTAGGCAAAAGGTGGAAATTAAACTCTAGCTGAAACTCAAAATTAACATGATCTAATCGCACCTGCAAAAAATGTCTAAAATAGGTTAAAGGGTGATCACTCATGACACAAAACCTCCCGCGTCTGAATGAGACACTAAAGGTGGAGCTTAAGAACAAACCAGGCTAGCAAAGCGTGTTAAGATGCAACTTTTTGACATGCAAACATGGAGCTCTTATGTATGATGCATAACTCTATTTCCTGCATTTTACTAACAGAAAGGTTTAGTCCTTCAACATCAAAAGACAGTACTAACAGTAGAAAATAAGCGGTTTATTTTTTATTTGGCATGCTGGCTGAATTTGCATTTTGCAACTCCTATTCACAACAAGTGTGTAGACTTTATGACATATAGGGGGTGACTTAGTTTGAATCCCAATCCCAATAATTACGAATACAATTTCACATTTTCCATTTTTTCTTACGTCGCTACGGTCTTATGCTCGGAGAAGAAGAAAATATAGGTTTTTTTTATAAACTAACGCCCCCACATGTCAGCACTAGCTTATTTTGCACTAGTTTTGAACCAAGATGACAAGTTGTTGTACCACCTCACCACAATTTTCAACTAGTTGTATGAATTTAAACCCACACAAAAAGTTTTTGTATGACCAGTGCTATTCCTCGAATGTAAAAGTCGTACTAGTGGGTAGTACTAAGCAGATGGTCCCACGTAATTTATACTATCCCAATTGTCCCGACAACTAGTGATGACCAAACTGTTAGGGTGCCTAGTACCATCTACTCGTGTAGATCATTTGGATCAAGTGTGCATCGGTGTGTGTGAGGGAAAAACAGAGAGGGAGAGGGAGAGATCGAGTACCTTCTCCATAGGAGGTTGAGTTCGAGCCCGTGGCCATGGTGGCCGAGGCAATGGTGGCGTGGTGGCGGCGGTGGTGCTTCCCGTCGCTACTGCGTCACCTAGATCGGCTAGGGTTATCGGTGGGGTGGCGGCGGCACGGTGAACCTCGTACCGTGTGCCCCGGCCCCCAACCTCTTTATATTGCGCAGCGCGACAGGGGCCCACCGACCATTAATGGGTCGGGCGCCCCCGATCAGGGCGCGATCACAGGGATTGACTAGCCGTTGGGCTAATCAATTGGAGATCATATCTAACATTCTCCCCCTTGATCTCAACTTTTACTTTTTATCTTTTATCTTTTATTTTATTCGTTTCATCACCGATTAGTACATAGAGCATGTTTCATCGTCACAGCTCATTGCCGATAGAATCAGACAGCCACCATATACTTTTCAGTTTTGAAACAAAAAACTGTTACTTTTTGGTCCTCTATGATCCAGGAATCATAGGCTTTCCATTAATCCCATGCCGGCTATGTGTTTCTGAAACACATCGGGTGGTAAGCCTTTCGTTAGCGGATCCGCAAGCATTTCCTTTGTCCTTATATGCTCGAGACTTATAGTTTGATCCTGGATCTTATCTTTCACAACATAATACTTTATATCTATTGCCTTTGTAGCATTACTCGACTTATTGTTTTTTTTTTGAAGCAAATACAGTAGGGAAGACCCCTACTGTAACATTTTCCATTTTCAATTAAAAATGCCAGCAGGCCACTATTTACAACTTATTACAAAGGAGTTCATAAGGTGTCCAGCCACTGCCGCATGCCGTCATTAAGACTAGGTTTAGCTCTACACATAATAAGCGAGAAAGAGTCCTTAAACATACCAAGACATCTGTCCGTCACTCGACTTGTTGTTGTGAGCATAGAATACTGCGGGCTGGTTGTCACAGTACATCTTTAGTGGTTTGTCAATACAATCTACCACTTTCAAGTCGGGTATAAATTTCTTTAACCATATCGCCTGTCCCGTGGCCTCATAACATGCTATAAATTCTGCATACATCGTGGATGCAACAACTAATGACTGTTTGGAGCTTTTCCACGAAATAGCCCCTCCTGCGAGAGTGAACACGTACCCTGACGTGGACTTCCTATCATCTTTGTCTCCCGCAAAATCTGCGTCTGAATACCCTTTAGTTCTAGGGAATCAGATCTTCTATATGTTAGCATGAGGTCTTTTGCGCCTTGTACATAACGCAATGCTTTCTTTACCATGTTCCAGTGTTCATGGCCTGGATTTTCTTGATATCTACCGAGTACCCCGGTGATAAAAGCTAAGTCAGGGCGAGTGCACACTTGTGCATACTGTAAGCTTCCAACAGCCGAAGCATATGGTACTGCTTTCATTCGATCGATCTCATATTGACTTTTGGGACATTGAAATTTCCCAAAACTATCGCCCTTGACTATCGGAGCAGGTGATGCGCTACTTTTATGCATATTATATTTCTTTAGAACCTTTTCTAAATATGCCTTTTGTGATAGTCCTAGCACTCCATTCTTTCTATCCCGGTGAATTTCTATACCCAAAACATATGAAGCTTCACCAAGATCTTTCATATCAAAATTTGAGGACAAGAATTTCTTTGTTTCTAGTAGTAGACTGACATCATTGCTTGCAAGCAAGATATCATCCACGTACAGAATTAGGAAAATATATTTCCCACTTTTAAACTTTGCATAAATGCAGTTGTCCTCAACATTCTCTTTAAATCCAAAACTTTTAATTGTATTATTGAACTTTAAATACCACTGTCTAGAGGCTTGCTTTAACCCATAAATGGATTTCTTTAGGCGGCATCCCATATGTTCCTTCCCCTCCATGAAAAAACCCGTGTGTTGTTTCATGTAAACATTTTCTTCTAAATCTCCATTTAGAAATGCCGTCTTTACATCCATTTGATGCAACTCTAAATCAAAATGCGCAACTAGTGCCATGATGATTCTGAAAGAATCCTTACATGAGACCGGAGAAAATGTCTCATTGTAATCTACCCCTTCTCTTTGCGTAAAGCCTTTTGCCACAAGTCGCGCTTTATACTTTTCTACGTTCCCATTGGAGTCATACTTTGTTTTGTAGACCCATTTGCAGCCTACTGTTTTGGCTCCTTTAGGAATTTCCTCTAAGTCCCAAACATTGTTAGAACTCATCGATTTCATCTCGTCTTCCATGGCTTCCAGCCACTTCGAAGAGTGAACGCTTCTCATGGCTTCTTCATATGAAGTGGGATCTTCTTCCATATGAACTGTTTCTGTATTATAAACTCTATAATCACTAGAAATAGCTGATTTCCTAGCTCTTTTAGACCTTCTGAGAGTCTCATTCTCTGGCACATCATGTGTCTCAACGTGCGACTCTTCTTCTAAATTGGCTGTCGTCGCTCCCTTTCATGCTCAACAACGGGTTGAGTCGGCTCCTGACGGACAGGTTCCGAATCTTGCCTCGTTGTGGTCACGGGTGGAGTTACAACAGGTGCTTGCACCACAACCTCTGGGATTATCGGTGCAGGTACAACAGGTAGGGCGAAAAATGGCTCATGGATCATCGGAAAAGGTGCACACACCCTCTTCTCCTCAAGATCAATTTTCCGGCCTACCATGCTCCCCCTCATCATTTCGTCCTCCAAGAAGACCGCTGTCTCGTTTCTACAAACTTTGTGTGTCTGTCTGCACAGTAGAAACGATAACCTTTTGATCTATCAGGATAGCCAATGAAATGGCAAGTTACTGTTTTGGGGTCTAACTTTGCAATGTGGGATTAAAAACTTTTGCCTCAGCTGGGCTCCCCCAGACTTTCAAGTGGCGTAGAGAAGGAACTTTCCCTGTCCACAACTCGTACGGTGTTTTGGGCACCGACTTACTTGGTACTCTGTTGAGAATGTGAATGGCGGTTTTTAACGCCTCCATCCATAATCCCAATGGCAGTGTGGAATAACTCATCATACTGCGCACCATATCCATAAGAGTACGGTTACGCCTTTCAGCTACTCCATTTTGCTGTGGTTCGCCCGGCATAGAATACTGGGCGACTATTCCATTTTCCTGTAAAAACCTTGCAAAAGGTCCAGGTACTTGACCATATGGAGTGTGCCGACCATAGTACTCCCCCCACGGTCGGACCTGACTATTTTAATTCTTTTATCATGTTGATTTTCAACTTCAGCTTTGAATATTTTAAATTTATCCAATGCTTCAGATCTTTCTTTAATTGGATAAATATAACCATATCGGGAGTAATCATCTGTGAACGTTATGAACGAGTCATAACCATCCACACTTTTCACCGGAAATGGTCCACATATATCAGTGTGAATAATTTCTAGTGTCGCGGTGCTTCGGTTTGCACCCTTTTTAATTTGTTTTACGTATTTTCCTTTTATGCAATCTATGCATTGTTCGATATCTGAGAACTCTAACGGAGGAAGAATTTCATTTTTAACGAGGCTTTCTATTCTTCCCCTCGAAATATGGCCTAATCGACAGTGCCATAACTTCGAAGAGTCATGAGTTCGCTTTCTTTTCTTTTGTTCTTTGTTCGACAAGGAATTTGTTCATTCACATTACTCACAGAATGCACTTTTTCACGCAAGGATAACAAATAAAGCTTATCATGAAGTAAAGCAATACCCACACAAGCATCTTTAAACCATATGGCACACTTGCCATGACCGAAATAACATTCATAACTGTCTTTATCCAAACACGATACACTTATTAAGTTTCTGTGAATCGAAGGAACAAATAAAACATCTCTAAGCATAATATTGAAACCATCAGCTAGCTCTAAGGAGACGTCGCCAACAGCTTCAACTTCTGCTTGAACTCCATTTGCGACTTCAATGTGTCTTTCGCTTCTTTGCATACTCCTTGTCGAATGGAATCCCTGTAAAGAATTTGCAACATGAACGGTTGCACCTGAGTCAATCCACCAAGTAGATTTTGAAAACTGTGTATACAGGGATTCATTTACAAAAGAAACTGTGTCTGTACCTTTCTTGGCCATTATCATCTTGAGCCAATCTGGGCAATCTTGCTTGAAATGCCCTTTCTTCTTGCAGTGGTGGCATGTATCTTTGTCCACTTGCTGAAACTGCTGGGGACCTTTGCCATGTGGCTTATGCTGGTGAGGACCTTTGCCATATGGCTTAGAAGGGGAACCGTTGTAGTTCCTGTTCTTGTTGTCCTTCACAAAGTTCAAGGAGCCCCCATTCTGGGACTTCAGCCTTTCTCTTCTTGCGACAACATGGCAATGGTCTTTTCAATGTCCCATTTTTCAGGCGACACATTGTAGTTGATGATGAAATTTTCAAATTGTGGTGGCAGTGAAGCCATCACCAAGTGAACTATGAGTGCAGGCTTGAGCTCCAGATCAGCCTCCATGGACTTAAGCTTAGCAGCCATGTTGCTCATTCTGAGAATGTGCTCCCTTATTCCATGTGAACCTCCATGATACTTTTCTGTCACCAGCTGTCTGAGCAGCTGGGTAGCATATGTCTTTGAAGAACCAGTAAACTGGCTCTTTATCTTTTGGAGATACTCTCCCACAGAGGTACACTCTTCAATTGAGCCCACAATAGCGTTCTCAACTGTGTTCTTTATGAATGCCATGCACTTTTTGTTGGCGTTCACCACTTTTGGTTCTCTAGGGTGTAACCCATCTCTACTGGACCATAGTCCAGCTGCTTTTTCTGCCAAGCAGAATCATCATCATCAGATGCTCTCACTGGCTCTGCTGGCTTGACTGGCTGTGGAGTACTCACAACCCAGTCGACCTCAGCGCAGACAAAAGCCAGCTCGACTTTCTTCCACCACTCAGCGTAGTTGTCACCCCTGAGCGTCGGAACGTCCTTGAGGCAACTCATCAGGTGAAAACTTCCTGAAACCACAAGGATATAAGATAACAAAAACAATTGCATGTAATAATCCAACGTTGGTATAAATTAAAACATACAACCGTTTGTGCAATTAAAACTATATTACCGTTGGGCAATAAAAGAAATAAATGCACCTTTAAATATGAATAAACAGAAATTATGATCATGCTATTAACAACGTTGGTCATTTAACAACAAAATCATAATCATCATTAAATCACTTTATCATGCTTTCAATTCTCACTTTAAATCATAATAATGCTATTAATAACGTTGGTCAAATAATAGCAGAATCATAATCAGCATTAATATCATTTTAATCATGCTTTTAATTTTCACTTTATTGCTTTTATGCAATTTCTTTTAACTATTTGCAGCGGAAACTTTAAAAAATGAATAAAAATTCATAAACTTTTATACTTTTAACAAGTATTCACTTTTCTTTCTTCTGTTTTCCTAAACAAAAATTTTCGTTGGATAAATTTGGATAGGAAAAGCAGAATTAAATTTGCCCAAAAAAAATGGACCAAAACAAATAAAACTTGTTTCTGTTAAAAAATAACAGGAAGAATCTTTTCTGTGCGAAAAACTATAGGCCCACGGCCTTTTACTATCCGTCGCGCGGCGCGACGCATAAGTGCGGCCCATGGCCTGCGAGCGGCAGATCTATCTGCCGCGCGGCGCGACGCGGTACGCGGTCCAAACCGGCCCACGGCCTGCTTCCTTTCGGCCCGAAAACCCAGCTGTGGCTTGGGTTAGCGCGAGAGCGCATCGTGGCCGTCCATTCGATCGGACGGTCCTCCGTCCAGATCGGAGATCAAAACCAGCTGCCGACCGACCGGTCAAACCCTAAAAAAACATTTCCTCTTCCGCAGCTCACCTCTGTCCCGTGCTCCCGCGACGGCGACGCCGCGTTAGGGTTAGGGTTCCGGCACGATTCCGGCCGCCGGCCGCCGGCGACCACCGCGGAGACGGCGCCGACGACCACCGCACCGTGCGAGCTGCTCTCTCCCTCTCCCCTTTTTCTCTCCTGCCTCGCCCACGCTCCCGCGCGCTGGCGGAAACAACGGTGAGGAGAAGACGGCGCCCCTGCCGCCGGAGCTAGCCGACCTTGCGCCGTTGCCTTCCCCCTCACCGGTCGCGCGTTCCCCTTGCGGTGAGCGCGTCTCCGTCGAGTGGTTAGGCCGCGGTGCGTCTTTGCCTCTTGCGGGGTTTGCATCTTCTTCCCGATGCCCCAGTCGGTGCGCATCGGGATCGAGAGGATTGACGCGGCCCGTGACGGCGGCGTCCTTTGCCGGCGAGCCCTAGGACGTCTCCGGTGAGTTTCTTTTCCCCTTTGCCCCTTTTCTTTTTCCATCGGGGTTCCACGGGAGGTTTCTTCGGGGTGGCGATTCGTTTTCTTTTTGCTTTTCTTTTCCTGTCTACGCGAGTAGGATCTAGGATAGTGCTCTGATACCATTGTTAGGGTGCCTAGTACCATCTACTCGTGTAGATCATCTGGATCAAGTGTGCATCGGTGTGTGTGAGGAAAATAGAGAGGGAGAGGGAGAGATCGAGTACCTTCTCCATGGGAGGTTGAGTTCGAGCCCGTGGCCATGGTGGCCGAGGCAATGGTGGCGTGGTGGCGGCGGTGGTGCTTCCCGTCGCTACTGCGTCACCTAGATCGGCTAGGGTTATCGGTGGGGTGGCGGCGGCACGGTGAACCTCGTACCGTGTGCCCCGGCCCCCAACCTCTTTATATTGCGCAGCGCGACAGGGGCCCACCGACCATTAATGGGTCGTGCGCCCCGATCAGGGCGCGATCACATGGATTGACTAGCCGTTGGGCTAATCAATTGGAGATCATATCTAACACAAACTTCTCAGAATATCCGGGAGAAGTACCATGCGTCCCTATTCTTTCTGAACTACTAGATCACTATATAGTGATGACCAAACTTCTCAAAATATTTGTAAGAACATAAATATGTAAACACTGTATAGTCTACATAGTTACAAAATTAATTGACGAACAAAACTATGCTATAAAATATAGTTAACTACATCTAGCACAATGCAAGGGTATTTTTTCAGATGTAAGAGTTACGACAATATAAAAATTATCTTACAACTAAAATCCATGTTAAAGATAACTATAGAAGTTTAGTATAAATTATATTAAGATAAATCAGTTCCGGGGCAACCTTACATCTAGACCGGCCCTGGATTTATATATCCTTCGACCACTTCAAAGGCATTTAAAATGATTTTCGCACATATTAATTGTCTCCAAATCTTGAAAATAAATATCATTTGTCTAAAGATGATAGAAAGAACTGCTTGATTCCATTAAGAATGAATTGTGGCGAAATCACGACGTTCCCTGCTTTCCGAATGATCCATTTTTTTAGATGGGCACGCGATTTCAGCCCATTGTTTCGCTACCGCGTTAGACATTTCGCCCATAGTTATCTGCAGTAAGCCCACAGTTATGTAAGTTCGACTCTCGCCCCTAAAAAAAATATGTAAGTTTGACTTTTTTTTTCTTGTTCTTCATGCTACTAGTAAAAGTGCACGGCAATGTACGTCATGACTTACTTACTGCAAATTTTAGTCACAAAGAGTACGTCTAGATTTATTATCACGTGGAAGTGAAAATGGAATAACTTTTTTTCCACCGGCGTCAGTACGCTTTGGCTGAGATAAGTAAAGGGAGAATAATCAACTATACCGCGAATGTGCTTTGAATTGGGAAATTTATCTCGAGAAAACTCAAAGCTTGCATCTGAATATATTGAAAAAGGAAGGAAAAGGTTGTTACAACCCAAGAAGGGGTAACGACAACAGAAACACAAACGACATGAAAAGCTCAGACCCTAGATGAACATGGCCCGAGGCCAGCACTAACAGCTATCGCCCAGAGCTTGCTTCTTCCAAAATTTGCCTCGAGTCTATGCAATAGGTGTAGCTACTTTAGGCAAAAGGTGGAAATTAAACTCTAGCTGAAACTCAAAATTAACATGATCTAATCGCACCTGCAAAAAATGTCTAAAATAGGTTAAAGGGTGATCACTCATGACACAAAACCTCCCGCGTCTGAATGAGACACTAAAGGTGGAGCTTAAGAACAAACCAGGCTAGCAAAACGTGTTAAGATGCAACTTTTTGACATGCAAACATGGAGCTCTTATGTATGATGCATAACTCTATTTCCAGCATTTTACTAACAGAAAGGTTTAGTCCTTCAACATCAAAAGACATTGCTAACATTAGAAAATAAGCGGTTTATTTTTTATTTGGCATGCTGGCTGAATTTGCATTTGGCAACTCCTATTCACAACAAGTGTGTAAACTTTTTTTTTTGAAAGGGATTACAACTGCGTATTCAACAGAGAAAAGAAACGAAGAGCAGAAATACACAGCAGTACAAGCAGACGATACCCAGCACAACAGCAGCTTCAGGGATCGCTGCCGAACCTCCGCAAAGCCTCAACAGAACCTTCGTCGCCGAACGCCGCCGGAGAAGAAGGCGCCAGGCCGCCGCGAAACCCGGGAACGGAACCACCCCACACATGTAGAAGACCGTATATGTCGTCCGCCGCAAGCGACGGAGTCGAAGGACGCTTAACGCGCACGGCCATGGCGCCACCTTCCCGCAGCCACCCCTCTTCCATCGAGCCCTGCACTGGGCACCGCCACAGCTCGCCGGAGTCCCCGCCGCAAGCACATCTTGAACCCACCTTCTCTCCTCGCCACCACGGCCGGACGGAGAAAGAAGGAGCAAGACGAAGTTGAAGCAGAGCGCACCGACAGAGTCCCACCAGCCCAAACCACCATGGCCGGCCGGAGAAACCAGAGGAGCACACCAAAAAGCGGCGGAGAACTCCGAAATCCCACAGAAGTTGCTCCAAAACAGGCGCAGAGGCGAAGAAGAACTCCCCACCACGCACCTGTACGAGCTCCATGTCCTCACGTCGACGCCAGAGCACACGTCGCCGCGCCAGCGAGGACCAAGCACAAAATCCACCTCGCGGTGCCGCCGCCGGAGCGACCAGCACGATTGGAACACCAGCTCAACAATCCAGCACCTGCCGCCGCCAAGCCGGCCGACAGAAGCCGAAAAGGAGCAACTTTATTCCCCGCCGCCGCCGCCACCGTTGAAGACCGAAGCGCCGGATGAGCAGGAACCCAAACAGCTAGACTAGGCAACCCTACTCTACTGTACACAGATCCAGCCGACGATTCGGACCCCCTCCCCCCGCCGACGGCACAGCGGCCGACGGACAGGAGGAGGGCAGCGGAATTGCCGGCGGAAACGCAGTCGCCTTCCGGTTCTCCTCCGATTTACCGTAGAAGGGAGAGGGGAACGGGAGCGAAGGCTATGAGTTCTTCGGCCTTCCTAACAAGTGTGTAAACTTTATAACATATAGGGGGTGACTTAGTTTGAATCCCAATCCCAATAATTACGAATACAATTTCACATTTTCCATTTTTTCTTACGTCGCTACGGTCTTATGCTCCGATAAGAAGAAAATATAGGTTTTTTTTTATAAACTAACGCCGCCCACATGCCAGCACTAGCTTGTTTTGCAATAGTTTTGAACCAAGATGACAAGTTGTTGTACCACGTCACCACAATTTTCAACTAGTTGTATGAATTTAAACCCACACAATAAGTTTTTGTATGACCAGTGCTATTCCTCGAATGTAAAAGTCGTACTAGTGGGTAGTACAAAGCAGATGGTCCCACGTAATTTATACTATCCCATTTATCCCAATTGTCCCGACAACTAGTGATGACCAAACTTCTCAGAATATCCGGGAGAAGTACCATGCGTCCCAATTCTTTCTGAACTACTAGATCACTATATAGTGATGACCAAACTTTTCAAAATATTTGTAAGAACATAAATATGTAAACACTGCATAGTCTACATAGTTACAAAATTAATTGACGAAGAAAACTATGCTATAAAATATAGTTAACTACATCTAGCACAATGCAAGGGTATTTTTTCAGATGTAAGAGTTACGACAATATAAAAATTATCTTACAACTAAAATCCATGTTAAAGATAAGTATAGAAGTTTAGTATAAATTATATTAAGATAAATCAGTTCCGGGGCAACCTTACATCTAGACCGGCCCTGGATTTATATATCCTTCGACCACTTCAAGGGCATTTTAAATGATTTTCGCACATATTAATTGTCTCCAAATCTTGAAAATAAATATAATTTGTCTAAAGATGATAGAAAGAACTGCTTGATTCCATTAAGAATGAATTGTGTTTCCAAAAGTTTTCCTTAGCTTTGGACTAAAACATGTCAGAATTGGTTATCTCCAAATCCAAAACAACATTTATCTTTAACAGTTATAAATGACCTAGCTTAGCCATAATGTATGAATTAACTATCTATCTTAATTGATTTTCGCACTGATCAATTGTCTCCAAAGCGTGAAAAGAAATATCATTTCACTAAAAATGAAAGGAAGAACCCCTTGATTCCATTAAAAATGAATTGTGCTACAAGAAGTTTCTCTTATCTTTGGACCAAAACACGTCAGAATTGGTTATCTCCAAATCCAAAACATCATTTATCAATGTCAGCTATAACAACCTAGGATAGCCAGAATGTAAGAATTATCCTATTAAAAGTGCAGCTGGACAATAACTAAAGAGCAATTTGATTAGTGAGAATGTAATGATTAAATATGTGAAAGTATAACCGTCTGATGTAGAAGAATTTGTAGCCACATCAAAATCATTCAGCCTAAACAAGATAGAAGTATGAGTAATCATTATAGGATACAGAAAAGATCCAGCACATGTCCAATTAGCTGCTATGACTAAATGATTATGTCTTATGTCGAGGTACTAATTGGAGTACTCACTGATATTGACTGACTGAAGCAAACAAAGACAAGCAGTCCCTAATTAACAGATTTATCCCCCAGTTTCCTATCCTTCTTTGCTTCCGATCCCCTGCTTCACAGGTGCTTTGTCACGCGGAGCTTTTGTGGGGTGGAGATCAGGGGATCAAACCGATTTTCTTAGCGATATGCAACTTCTTTTTCGCATAATCATAATATGTCTTGTGTTTCCCATCACCCCCCTTAATAAAGTCGATGATCAACCCCTTAACACCGGCTTCGTCAGCCTTTTCAACAGTGCGATCCAAGATGGGTTTATACACCTCTTCCATGTGAGGTAGATTCTGCTCAAACTCGGCGCATGGAAAAATGAAGGAGTACTTGCCATCATTGTAGGCCCGCCTCAACGCATCCTCGAAACTCATCTTTTCCCCCAGCGAGCAGCTTCCACATCTCAAAAAGGAAATCAGCATACTTCCGATACCAAGTAAACTCAATCTGCACGCGGTGCCTAAACTCAATGAAGCCTTGCTCAATTAAGTCCCTGTAAACATGGGGATATCCGATATCCTGCTGCAATCTTCAGCGCATGATAATAGAAGAGCCTCCCAATACTTGGCTCGCGGGTCATCCTTGTCATGTACCATTCGATCAACTCGGTTTTGCTTGACAATTCCTCCCGGAACTGGACGAATTCCTGGTCACCCTCGAGAGTACTACAGATTGTGCGGTAATATTCCCAGTCTTCGTACAGACCATTGTTCCTAAGCATGAGCCGCTGGTAGTCCTGAAGATGAGCATACTCGCAGTACGCAGGATCGAAGTGCCATTCAGAATCGACCTCGTAATGCTTGTAGTACCCAACTGCTTCGAGTTTGCTAGGAGGGAATAACTCTGACAGGGTTTCATCGTCCATATCCATGTATTTCTCTTCGTCATGAGCTATGATGCGGCACAGCGCGAGGCGCCGGTTCAGCACTCTCAACTGCTCGCCGTCCAGGTAAAGAGACTCGCGGTCATTGTCGACCAAGGGGGCGTCCTTGAGCCGCCGGAAACAACCATCGATCTCCTTGGTGAGCCTATCATTGTCCCAGTCAAGGCCTTCGATTACCTCTCGCCGTTGCTCTTCTTCTTGTCTACCAACAACAGTCTTGCAACAAGAATGCTCACCAAAGCTAGGTGCGCTTTCTATCTCCGTCACACCAGCCTACGGAACCTCGTCGCTCCCCAAAATCAAAACTTGAGAGGGTGCGGCGTTCTTGATCTTTCCCTTTCCAGCACCAGCAGAGGCTTCAAGAGCAGGGTCAGCAGCACCGACGGCGCGCGCAAGATCAGAGCGGCCACTCTCCATAATCGATCCACAGGTCCCCTCGGTGATGTAAACAGAATCTCCAGACCTTGACGTATGCTGCGGGGGACTGAGATCCAGTGCCTTGCTAGAGGCGAGGCACGGTGCGCCTTGAGCATGCCTATCCGCCCTCCAATCCGGATTAAACGGTTCAGATGGACCAGGCTAAAAATCTCCAGGATTTGCCCTTTTGATTACCGTCTGGCTCGCGCGCCGCCGAAGCGGATGATAGGATGCACCAGTGCAGCGCGTCGTGGTGGGGGAGAGGATGGCCGCCGTGATGTCGTGGACAGCGGGTGGAGGTCTCCCAGCCATAGAGGAGAGGGAGGAGGTGCCCCGCAGCCATGGAGGAGGAGAAGGAGCGCCCCGCTCGCGCAGCTGTGGCGGTGGAGGAACGGAGGGACTCTAGCGCCGCCGTGGATTCTGTCCTGAAGACGTTCTTCCAAGAATTAGCGAAGCACCATTAAAAATGTAGCAATGTTGTTCTAGCTCCTGTAGCCCCCCTCGGCAACTACTTGGAACATGCACAGAAACAAAATTGTAGCCCGCAACCTGCACTGCCACACCGGCAGCGCGGAAGATGGAGCAGCCTGCAGCCGCCGTCAGCCTAGGGGCAGTGGAAGACGGACTTCCGTGGGAGGAGATGCCGCTGTCCGCGGTCGAGTCATGGCTACAAGCTGCTGCTGAAGAGCAGCACCGAGGAACCGAAAAACGGCCAAGTTCTGAAGCTTTTTTAGCCTTTGTTGCATCTAAGCCGTTGAATCGGGTTTGAAGGGCGGATACGTATGCTCGAGGCGCACCGTGCCTTGCCTCTAGCAAGGCACTAGATCTCAGTTCAGGATGGGAATGGGCCGGGTCGGCCCGCTGGGTCGCCGACCCGACCCAAAACATTGAGGCCAATGGGTCAACTGGGTCGGCCCTTAACAGGATTTGGGTCGGCAGGGCCGGCTCCGAGTGACCCGCTGGGTCGGCCCACCTCATAGTCATATATGTTGAGCAATCCGGCGTGCTGATTACTTTCCGCCGGCAGCGATGAAGCTTTCCGACGAGACGCGCTCGTACACGAAGCTAGCTCGCTAGCTTGATCGATTCCTCCCGTCGAACACGTACATACTGCAGTTTGATGGATTGTCGTGGCCGTACTGAAGACGTACTAGCTAGGCTGCGCCCTGCCTCACATGCCCTGTGTGTTCTTGGTTTTTGCCTTTTTGCATCACGGTTCTCTGTTCTTCTATTGGTAATCATTCCAAGCTGACTGGCATAGATTAGTTAATTTCAGTTAAGTCCATAGTTTTGTCAAAGCTAGCTACTCCCAGCTAGTGCGACTCGTACATCTTGATCAGTGAGCTGATCGAATTAATTAAGCACGGCTTTGGCTGACTAGCTGCCAGATAATACAGTAGAATATACTGTCATGACATGAGTCACTAGCTAACTGATGCTAGATATTCAGAATACGCATATTTTAGATACAAGAAGCTAACCTCGATCAGCGATCAACTCACAGACATTTTGATCAGCGATCAGCTCACATTTTGGGTCGGCCCTAGATACCCAATGGGCCAACGGGGCCACAGCCATTTTTTGATTGGGTCGACCCATGACCCCGCAAATTGGCCTTGAGGCCATAGGGGCCAGGTCCAGGGCCAGATCCGGGCCGACCCATTCCCATCCTGAATCTCAGTCCTGCTGCGGGTAGGATTCGATCCGAAATCTAGACGATAACTGGGATATGTTTGGCGGAGAAAGTGGAGATGGATATGTTTCTTCAGGTTACAGAATATATAATCGGCATATAAAAAAAGAATATATAATCGGCGGCACCAGCACGAATCTTACTTGGGCCTGGGCTAGATGTGACGATGCGGCCCACTTATCCATATAAAGCCAACAGACTAGGGCTCTTCGTTCCGCGGCTCGTTCCAACCTGGCGTGCTTGACAGCTTGAGTCCCTTTTTGTTTTTTGTTTTTTCGAAATGCTGTTGCTTTGTGAGTGGTGCGCGATTTGTTTTTCATTTTATTTTTGTTGGTAGTACGACTTCTAGATGAAACGTGCAGAGAAACCCGCTGCATATTAACGGGAGGGAGAGCGACCAGCCGTAGTAGAGACTAGATAGTGACACCATGTCTATCATGTTGACAGTTTCGTTCATCACACATTACGAACAAGTCAAATAAAATATCAAAATCGGAGGCTGGTTATACATAGTTTTCTCATATTTATTGGAAAAAAGAAGACGTCGACGAAGCCGTCGAAAAGGATATGAACGGGCAAGCAAAGATGCGTGTAGGTCAAAGTATATATGCTTGTTCATCTCTGCACTACTCCTGCTGCAGCATCGTAACTAACGTTTCACACTTCGCACCTACTTTGATTAAATGTTGAAATGGACGGGCATGTATATCGTCTAACTCTATGAACCTTTTAAATCCCACACATCAATATGAAATTGTATATCGTCTATGAAAAATCTTGAATTCATCCTATGACCACACATTTACAAAAGCAAATCGATACTGATTTTTCTACGAGATTCAGACTGTACAATCTAACGAAAGAACGGGCACATCCTGCATGCACGTGCAGGTTTGCTTGCTTCTGCCGGCTGCTGCTACTTTGAGTTTCAGGGGAGTTGCAGCGGAGTGGGAGGCGACATGGGGCGGCGCCGCCACAGGTTGACCTCCTTCCTGGGCTCCGACGCCACCATCCCGCCGCCGAGCACCAGCGGCGCCGAGTGCGCCACGAACCCGTCGTCCTCGTACGAGTAGTCGTAACCGTCAGCACCGCTGTCGACGTCCGAGCCTCTCCGAGGCTCCGCCTGTTCCGTCCAGTCGAAGTCCTGGAACGCGCCGCGCCCGCTCGTGAACCGCTTCATCTGCCCCAGCCCCGCCGCGGGCGCCGCGGCCACGGTGCTCCCCCGTCCCTTGAACCCGTCCGCGCCGCTCGTCTTGGATGCCGACGACGAGCGCGAGACGCTACGACGGAAGAGCATCCGGTTCACGATAGAGATCTTGGGCCTCGTGGTGGTTGCCGGAGGGCGCGGCGGGAGCGGGCATGCACCGCCGTCCATCCCGCACGCCGCCACGGGGGCGGTTTTGGTCTTCCTGGCCGCCTTTGTCTTCCTCTTGGACTTGCTCCGCTTGATCTGCCCGATGCAGGACACCTTGGGCGACGACGCCTCGGGCGTCCGGTACCCGGTCCCAGAGACGCCGGCCTGCTTTCCCCCTCTCCTCCTCCGAGCCTCGGGCGGCACGATGGAGACCAGCGGGCCGGAGAAGGCGTTGCGGTGGTTGAACGAGGACTTGCCGCCGGTGCCGG
Organism: Poa pratensis; assembly: GCA_947311845.1. NCBI lineage: Eukaryota > Viridiplantae > Streptophyta > Magnoliopsida > Poales > Poaceae > Poa > Poa pratensis. Next base: position 8,026,704 of record CAMZMU010000079.1, read on the forward strand.
CGCGGGCGGCGAAGTTGGTGGTGGACGAGGAGAAGGAGGCCGCGGTGGAGCGCAGGAAGGACGCCAGGACGCCGCCGGCGCCCGCGCCGCTCCTGGTCCTCGCGTGCTTGCTCGGCTTCCTCTCCATGAACAGCTACCGTGTAAACGTACAGTACGACGGCCTAGCTCGCTTGCTCGTCTAGCTTTCTTCTTGCCCGACGATTGATCGATCGATCGTTCAGCTCCAGCGTTTGTCCCTTGTGAGTCGATCGACTTGTCCGTGTTATATACCACCGGTCGCCGGCTGGATGGTTGGTGACTAGATACGGAGTAGACACAAAACTAAATTCAGATGGGACGGCGCAGCAGCAGCTGATCGCGCGTGTGTGTGGCGTGGTCAAAGCCCGGGAAACGGGTGAGCAGGTCCGTTCCTTCCGGGCGCGCGCCGGCACCGTATTAATCCCCGCGGAGAAACCGCGCTCTAGCCAGCCAACAGTCTCGGCCGGAGGTATTCGTTTTGCATTGGACCTCCTCCGGCCTCCGCGTATGAAATGAGGCGACCTGGTTTTGGCAAAGACCGCGTACTCATACGTCCCACGGGCGCGCTCGCGCGTCGTCGGCCGGCTGGTACAGGTGCTCTCGCCTAGCTCGGCGTGCATGGCGGCGCCCAGCCGGCGTGCCTTCGTCACGTCACCCCGACGGCGACGTCCGACGGGATTGCTCGCGTACGCATGGTGATAGCGAGCGATCGTATGGCGCGACGCGGACTCGATCGATCTGCCCGCGGTGTCGCGAGGGAGAGCAGGGCACATTTCGTCCGCCGTCACTGTGGGAGGTTCAATTTGGTAGCAGCTGTTGCTGTTCGATCAGATGTTACGCCACAGACAAGACCACGGCGCCGGTGGAGAAAATGTCTCGTGTAATGAATGTCGAATTTGACCTACGGGGTCCTCGTTCTTTTCTTTCTCATTTTTTGTAATCAAAACTGTGGGTGGCAATGTAAACGTGTGTTTAATTTGTTTGTTGAGCTTGTTGTGCACACTCGTGACTCGTTAGCCAGTGACTCAGCAGTACATTGTTGGTGCTAGCTTGGTCATAAACATGCCTTTCGCCTTAATCGACAACAACCATGAATGACTAGTATTTTGCCGACGACGCTGCGTGGAAGATCTATGGAGGCAGTCATATCTTAGGCATATTTTATCCTCATCATTCTCCTGCCCTGTTTGAACGTGTACGCATGCGCGGCCAAGTCAAGCACACACCTGAATGCTGCAAAAGTAGTGCTGGCTAAGCTAATGGTGTTGCCGTGCCGAATCTAAATTGGACTATTTAACACGGAAATTCATTTTGTCTCCCGAGTACCAGTGCCGAGTCCAAATACATTTTTTTTCGGATTTTTCTAAAACTTATAAATATTACTTTTTAAAAAAATTAAATAAAATATCACTGGAGCCCGGTTGATAGAATCTTCTACTCTATTTAACAACACTATATACAGTACAATGTTAGAGTGCAGGTTGCAGCATTACGAGTAAGAATGGAGACCAAAATACCATCCATAGTTCCATACCATGCTACTCATGCCGATAACCAGTTCGCCACATCAGCCGGTTCTGTGCCGTTTACACGGGACTGGGATCCAGTTACTTCCTACATGAAGTCACACTGTGACTTTAGCCATTTCATCTCCATCCGGTTTTAATCCAACGGCCCATATTTGAGCTAAGGTTCAAACTTTTTAGAAAAATTAAAAAAAATCTAGCAAGTAGTATACGTTTTGTTACATATTCCGAGGAAGTTTTGTCATCTTTGGATTAATGTTTTTGAATTAATATTTTTTAAGTTTAAAACATGATAATCTATTTAATGATAAAACAATTATCCAATGACTCCAAAAAAAATCACAATATGCAATGAGACATATACTACTTCCTGGAATATCGATATTTTCTAAAAACTTTGAATATTAAGCTCAAATCTGAGCCATTGGATTAAAATCGCATGAAGGTGAAGGGGCTAAAGTCGCAATGGTGACTTCCTGTAGTGAAGTCACCAGCAGAAAACAAAATAGCTTTCTACACAATAATTGACTTTACTAGGCAGCGCAGCAACATACTACATGCATGTGAGAGAGAAGAAATCTTTTTTCTATTTCTTATGGTAGACCACAAACTAGAGGTGCACCTTAACTTTATGCACAAACTTGTTTTCTCCATAATATGTAAGGCGTACTTTAAGCAATGCCAGGTGTTTTTGTTCACACATTGCGGCTGCAGTAAGCAGGGTTTTTAAGGGAGGCCCAAAAATACGCCCCCCAGAAACTGTCCGTCGGGGATAGTTGACCGGTGGCCACCCCGCCCAAAATGGAATGGACAAATTTGTGTGTTTTCTTGTTTACACCCTGCCAAGATGACGCACACCTCATGCAGTGGCGGAGCCACGGCCCGACATGCTAGCTGCCCGGGCTAAGCTGACGCACTCCCATGTATTGGTATCATGCATTGATGATTAAAGTAAGAAAATTATGTTGTCAAACGCTGAGCAATGAGAATGCACTTAGACTTTTCCCAGGCTCCGTTGGCAAGCTAGCTCCGCCACTGACCTCATGGATAGAGCTAACTTAGTGTCATTTCATGTATAGCCAATCTCTTAACCAACATGTACACTAGTTGACTATATACATTTATTATTTTATCAATTAGAGAAAAAAAATGGAATTTACTCATATTTTCATGGTATATCTGTAGGATATTATAATTATGCAACATATATATACCATGAAAATATATTTAATGATATATCTAATAAGATTGATATGACATGCATAGGTTGATGAATTTTGTAAAAAATTAATCAAATTTCACAAGATTTGACTTTGACAATATTTATGTCTTATTTTACAGAAGGGAAGGAGTACCTCACACTATGTGTGCGTGCAAGCGCTCACCTGCGCATGCGTGTGTGACGAACATTGTCGATCAGCAAAGAAATACATTGTTTTTCCATCGCATATATTGCATGCGTATGGAAAATCAAACCAAGAGAAACAAATGAATAAATTTCCTTGCATGTCTATGGTTATTAATACTATTTTATCAAGTAGAAGGCAATTAGTTTTACAAGAGTGTGGATCAAATAAAAACTGACAAATTTTATGCCAGGTGGGTAGAATTAAGTTATTTAAATATTTGATTGTTGAATACGGGGATGTGAAAGACAAATTTCGCATGGGCGGGAAAGTAATGAGCAATACAACAACTACACACGACAAACCCCTATAGATATTTTGTATATTTCAAGATTTTTTGAGTCTAATGATTCTTATCTCTTCTATTTATTTACATTAAAATAGATAATTATGCATTTCAGAAACCTCCTATAAGCTTTAGAGCTCTTTGTCTTGATTATTTAAAACAAAATAGACTTGAATATATATATATATATATATATATATACACTAGAGTGAAAGGCACCAGAGGTCACGAAGTTGCGCGAAAAGTAAGGATTGGTCACCAAGTTGAAAAACCTCAAAACGAGATCACGAAGTTGTGGAGTAGTCAATTTTTGGTCATTCCGTCACGGTGGGCGTCAAGTTGCTGACGCGGCAGTGTGTTTTTTTACAAAAAACACATTGAACTTTTATATATTCTAATTGTTAGGTCCTTCTACGGGCATGAAAGGAATCAGAGGTCACGAAGTTGCGCGAAAAGTAAGGATTGGTCACCAAGTTGAAAAACCTCAAAACAAGGTCACGAAGTTGTGGAGTAGTCAATTTTTGATCATTCCGTCACGGTGGGCGTCAAGTTGCTGATGTGGCAGTGTGTTTTTTTACAAAAAACACCTTAAACTTTTATATATTCTAATTGTTAGGTCCTTCTCCATATTTATTTTCGAGCTGCTCGCCGTGGTTGATTCTTGGGCGCGGCCTATAGCGCCTGATACATGGCGCAGGACATCTCGGAGGCTGTCCTCGACGCAGGGTAGTGCAACTGGGCCGGAGGCGCCGGCCGGGAAGCCATACTGCTCCTTATACGAATACGCGAGGCCGAGGCGTATAAAAGGAGCAGCAGGGCTGCTGCTTGTAACAACGAAAAATAGAAAAGAAATACAGAGCAAGGCGCGAGACGTGCCTTTGGCAATCACATCGATTCCCGTATTTTCTTCGTGTCGCTAAGTTCGCAAGGTTCGAGTCGCCGGAAAGAATCGCTAGTATACGTCCGGCAAGCTAGCTCGTTCACGTATGATCATGTCTAGCTAAGGTACTCACGTACGAGCAGGGGCGGAGCTACGACCAGGTCAGGGGGGGCGCGGCCCCCCCAGCCCATGAAAAGTTTAGAAAAATTCTGTGCATTTTGGCCCATTTTCGTAAAAAAACAGTGATATTTGTTACATTTGCCCCCCCAATTCTGGCCCAGTATAGCTCTAAAGCCCATTTGCCCCCCCCCCCCACTACTTCAGCCCAAGCTCCGCCACTGCGTACGAGTACTAGCTAGTAATCAATCAACAGTTGCTGCTTCCAAAGTTGTACGTGCGTGTGGCCGGCTGATCTAGCGTTTCAAATCCAACACCGCGCTGCTCTCCGATGATGCCCTCCTCACGCTCGCGTTCGAGCACCTTGCCCGCGGCTGCGCCGACCTCGGCGCTGTCCCCGCGGAGCGCGCGCTGCGGGCCGTGGCAGAGCTAGGGAACGCCGCGGGTGCCGACCGGGAAGCCATACTCCGGACAGGTCGCCGACAAGGCGTCGGAGGCGCACCCGTGAGCCTCGTCATGCTGGAGCATATCCACCTGCACAAGACAGCGCGGCTCCTCGAGACCGCAGCCGTGTGTGGTGCAACTGTTGGCGGAGGTACGGACCGCGAGATTGAGAGAGTCCGGCGGTACGCGCGCTCCATCGGCTTGCTCTTCCAGGTGGTGGACGACGTGCTGGACGTGACGCGCACATCGGAGCAGCTCGGAAAGACGGCGGGGAAGGACCAGACAGCACCGTCAGCAACTTGAAAAAAGGAGAAGGACCTAACAATTAGAATATATAAAAGTTCAAGGTGTTTTTTTAAACACACTGCCACGTCAGCAACTTGACGCCCACCGTGACGGAATGACCAAAAATTGACTACTCCACAACTTCGTGACCTCGTTTTGAGGTTTTTCAACTTGGTGACCAATCCTTACTTTTCGCGCAACTTCGTGACCTCTGGTGTCTTTCATGCCCGGAGAAGGACCTAACAATTAGAAATATAAAAAGTTGAAGGTGTTTTTTGTAAAAAAACACACTACCACGTCAGCAACTTGACGCCCACCGGGATGGAATGACCAAAAATTGACTACTCCACAACTTCATGACCTCGTTTTGAGGTTTTTTAACTTGGTGACCAATCCTTACTTTTCGCGCAACTTCGTGACCTCTGGTGTCTTTCACTCTATATACTATTATACAACCCCTCTTAAGAGATTGTAGAATAGTTATTCTACAACCCACCAAAAAGACCTTCTGAATTCCGAACCCGCCCGCTCCGCTAACCCCCACCCGACCTAGCCCACCCACCTTCTGGATCGACCCACCTCCTCCATCATCCCGATCCCCACACTCCCACCTCCCATGGACGAACTCAGTCCCGGCCTCCCATCTCCACCACGCGCATCCGCTACCATGGACGGACACAACATCACCTCAGTCCCCGACACTGCATCGGCCGACGCGATGTCATCGTCCAT
>CAMZMU010000079.1:8133083-8222511 GCA_947311845.1 Poa pratensis
AAACTCAAAGTAGATCTCATTAGAGGGTTAGTGCATAATCAAAAATTCACATGTTCTGTAAAGACGCAATATGATTTGTTACTTTAAACATTAGCTACAGCCACTGATGTTATGTGAAGCTCTTCCACCCAAAAAAGAATTTCACTCAACACTAGTAAAAGAGAGAATGAAAAATAAAAAGGCATAATCTGTCTAAAACAGAACAGTCCGCAAAGACGAATTTTTTCGAGGCACTTACGACGCTCAGATCGAGAAACTCTGAACTAATGAAAGTTTCAGACATTCATAAAGATTACGCACAAAAATTTCAGATTTAATTAACAATCTGGTGATTTTAGGAATTTCGTACAGTGAACAGCAAAAATCTGTTTCTGCGCAGCAATCAAAATTAAGCATCATCTTATCATTAGAGGCTACTCTTGGCACAACAATGCGAGAAAATAAAGATACAAAGGAGTTGCTACAGAAGTAAACAACTCCTTGACTCAATAAAAGAAAAATTGCAGAAAAATAAAATGGGTTGCCTCCCATAAGCGCTTTTCTTTAACGCCTTTTAGCTAGGCACAAAGCATGCATCAAGTATTACCAAGTGAAGAAAGGTCTAATTCATCAAAAGCTTCATCAAGAACAGGGTTTGTCACATTAGGACTTTTCAGTTTACGTAATTCTTGGGAAGAAAATTTAAATAGACCATTATGTGACTTACCCTCAAGCTCATTGAACACGTTATCCGTTTTAAACGCACCCGTGGGTTTTGGTTTAGAAATTTTTGGAACATACATAAATTTTTGCTTTCTCCCCACAAAAGCCTTTTGCCTTTTAGTTTTAATAGAGGTAAAAGTAGAACTTATTACATCCATAGCCTCCTCTAATTCACCAATCCTAAGATTTTGATTATCTTGAATAGTACTAGTTTCTAAAACAGCAATTCTTTCATTAATGGTTCCCAGTGATTCATCAACTTTGCTAGTACTATCAAGGAGATTTGGCAAATTTTTCTCTATAGACTCCAATTTCTTTATAACATCTTCCAAGGTGATCTCATTTTTAATGTTACTAACAGGTGGTGTTCCTACTAGGCTCTCAATAATATAACTAGCTTCCAACGCAGGGGTACCAAGAAAGTTACCTCCCGTCAAAGTGTCCAAGACATATCTATACCAGCTAGTTATGCCAACATAAAAATTTCTAAGCAGGATCATAGTGGAATATTTTTTAGCACACCTACGATGAGCATCGCTGATTCTATACCAAGCATCTTTCAAACTTTCTCCACTTTGTTGCTTAAAAGATCGAACCTCAACTTCAGGAACCAAAACATGATGAGCCGAACCAGACATGATAACTAACAGAAAACAAAACTGAAAATAAACTAAATGCAAGTAACTAATTTTTTTGTGTTTTTGATAATTGAAAGCAAACAAGATAAAATAAAATAAACTAAGCAAGACAAAAACAAAGTAAAGAGATTGGAAGCGTGAAACTCCCCTTGCAGAAGACTGCTGTCTCCCCGGCAACGGCGCCAGAAAAATAGCTTGATGACGTGAAACACACGTTCGTTGGGAGACCCCAAGAGGAAGGTATGATGTAGTCAGCAGCAAGTTTTCCCTCAGAAAGAAACCAAGGTTATCGAACCAGTAGGAGCAGCAACTCTTCAGAAGGTTGTCAACGGCGCCAGAAAAATAGCTGTCGCAGGGAGTCTGGACTGTTGACGTGGAATCTGCACACAACACAATCAAACTACTTTGCCCCAACGAAACAGTGAGGTTGTCAATCTCACTGGCTTGCTGAAAACAAAGGATTAAACGTATGGTGTGGAAAATGAGTATTAAATTGCAGAGAATGAAAAAGGAACAGTTTGCAGTTTGTGGTTGTTTAATCAGTGTAAAAGAATGGACCGGGGTCCACAGTTCACTAGTGGTGTCTCTCCATAAAAGATAACTAACATGTTGGGTGAACAAATTACAGCTGGGCAATTGACGAATAGTGAGCGCATGACAATGCATATACATGACATGTTGACTACTATGATATTTAATTGGGCATTACGACATAATACATAGATCGTTATCCAACAGCATCTATGACTAATAATCCACCGCCGGGTTGTCATCCGAGTCCCCCGTTGGTATTAAGTTGCAAGCAACGGATAATTGCATTAAGTAAAGTGCGTAATGTAAACAAACACATATGCCCGTGGACATAGCATCGTTAGGTTATCCCTAGTGGCAACAGCACATCCACAACCTTAGAACTTTCTGTCACTGTCCCAGGTTAAACGGAGACATGAACCCACTATCTAGCATAAATACTCTCTCTTGGAGTTACAAGCATCTACTTGGCCAAAGCATCTACGAGTAACGGAAAGCATGCAAGATCTTAAATAACATATAAGATAGATTGATAATCAACTTGACATAATATTCAATATTCATCGGATCCCAGCAAACACAACATGTAGCATTACAATAATATGATCTTGATCATGTAGGGCAGCTCACAAGATCTAAACATGATGGCACAAAGTGGAGAGACAACCATCTAGCTACTGCTATGGACCCGTAGTCCAAGGATGAACTACTCACGCATCACTCCGGAGGCAGGCATGGCGATGTAGAAGCCTCCGGTGACGATTCCCCTCTCCGGCAGGGTGCCGGGAAGAGGTTCTGAACCCTCCCGAGCTAGGGTTGACGACGGCGGCGTCTCTGGAACTTTTCGTGGATATTTGCTCAGGTACTTAGGGTTTTCGCGTCGGGGGGAATAAGTAGGCGAAAGGGCGGCGGCTGCGGACCCCCGAGGGGCCCACACCACCCCAGGGCGCGGCAGAAGGGGGGCCCGCGCCCTGGTGCGTGTGGCCTCCTGGTGCCCTCCTCTGCTGCTCCTTCGCTCCGTCAGGTGTGTTCTGGAAAAATAGGCACCCCGTGTAGTTTCGTCCAATTCCGAGAATATTTCCAGACTAGCTTTTCTGGAATACAAAAACAGCAGAAAACAGGAACTGGCACTTCGGCATCTTGTTAATAGGTTAGTCCCAAAAAATGTATAAAAGTGATATAAAGTAGATGCAAAACATGTAGCAATTGGTATAAAACAAGCATGGAACATCAAAAATTATAGATACGTTGAGACGTATCATGGCGGCTGTGCCACCGCTGTGCTTGACGAGGAGGCTCGCCGGGGCACACGTTGCCGACAGCGACCGGGGCGCAGGGAGCCGGCGACGGCCGGCGAGCACGGAGGCGGCGACGGCCAGGTCGCACATGGTGAGGAGGCGGCGGCCGCCGGCGCGGACAGTGAGGAGGTGGCGGCCGGCGCGCATGGTGAGCAGGTGGCGGCGGCCAGCGCGCACGGTGAGGAGGAGGCGTCGGCGAGGTGGTTTCTGGGTTAGGGCTAGGGTTTTGTTGTTTATATATAGGCACGATGGATTGCGGGTTGAATTCGGTTTTTCACAGGGGCTAAAATACAAAAACACCAAAATTTTGACTTGTTGACCTGCACCAATCTCCAACAGAAAGTGGACGGTACAGATAGTCCGGGGGGCCAAGCTACGAGTGGGAAATCCCTATTTGTCAAGAGGGAGGAAGTCCCAGACGAGCTTTTCGAGCTGGTGTTCCTGCGCCTCCCCTTGCCTGTCGACCTCGTCCGCGCCGCGTGCGTCTGCAAGCGCTGGAGACGCATCATCGCGGCGGACGACGGCCACCTCATCCGTTCCCTCCACGGCGAGCCGGCCTCCCACTCGTCGGCCGCTACAGCGTCGACCAGCGCTATCACGGCTCACGTCCACCTGGCCGTTATCCCGCCTTCTTCCACTACAAACGCACCTCGCGGTCCTCGCCGTGGGCGGGCATACTCGCCTCGAGGAACCTCACGCTCGACTTCCTCCCGCGGCTGGAATCCGGTCTCTGCTGGGAGCTTGTCGACATCCGGGACGGCCTCCTGCTCGTCCTGCTCTTCAGCATGACAAGCGACCGATCGCTGGCGCCGCCATTGCGTCTCGTGGTCTGCGATCCCCTGGCACGGCGCCACAGGGAGATTCAGCTCCCTGCATGGTTCCGAGGACACAGCTGCTTGGGCGCCTTCTTCCGCGACGGCGGCGGCGAGCCGATCAGCCTCTCAAACTTCCGGCTGGCGTTTGCGCTCTATCGTGACGGCATCGTCACGGCCTGCGCGTTCTCGTCCGCCGCTCGCAGCCGCTGGGCCCCGCAGACGACGACTGTTGGGCGGACAAGGGGGTCGAGATCCGCTTCGCGGGGTGCCGCGGGTCCGTCGCCTACTGGACAATCGGCGGTGCCCGCAATGTTCTTTGCCCTTGACAAGGAGGCCGCCGAGCTGTCGTCCTTCCGGGCGAACGGGTTGCTGTACAACAAGCTCCGTAACAAGGTGGTCCAGTCGCCGGAGTACGCCTACAAGTTGGCGTGGCCACCCACCATCCGAGCATGCATATATTAGGGAGTAGCAGACTTGATGACCATGCTTAATTTAATTTCGGTTTTAATCGTTTACTACTTCAGTTCATCAGATGTTTTGCTGATGTTTTAAATGTTTATCTGGATGAGAATCAGTGCAAGGATCAATGGATGGAAACCCACTCCATTATATATTCAGGGATGTTTTCCACTTTTCCTAATCTGTTCGATCGGGGGGTCAGAATTGGCAACACTCTCATTGATTTTTCATCTGGAAATCATGCTACAGTTGGATGTTTTTCTGCGTGTCACACTGCACCAACAACCGGAAAACGCGTCATTGTCGTGTCGTGTATCCATCTGTTTGCCGAGTGTTTTCGGAACACTTGGCATACAAAAGCACAGTTGCCGAGTACCACACATAACACACTCGGCAAACAAATTATACTCGGCGAAGACGTTTGTATGCCGACTATTTTTGGAACAAGCCTCGGTAAAAAACATACCTTGCAAATAACGCAATCAAGTGACACTCGGTGAACATCGGGACACATGGCTATCTCGTCTGCATTTGGCGGCGCCATGACGACGGCCTCTCTCTGTCATGTGTTGCCTAAGAGACACTCGACAAATATTTGTATTTTTACGTCTACTCCTTCACGAGCAAAATTTTCCATATATTTGCCAAGTGTCTTTTGAATTTCCGCCACCTCCTCCCGCACTTACTTTCCCGCTATCTCTCTTTCCTGCCCTTCCCACCCAACTCAGTATGCCCATATGACACTGTATATAACGTGAGAAATCTTTGGTACATACCAACTCTTCTCCATACGGAAAAATCTCCCACGCCTATCCCGCCGTGTTTTTTCTATTCCTCAATTAACGGATGAGACTGCTATATTTAGGGGCCATGTGGGATCCTACATGCAAGACCTTCAGAAGACACCTCTGAATGTAGCCAGTCTCAACTGTATAACACTCGGCAAAGACTTTGCCAGTGTATTTAGGTTTTAGCCGAGTATTTTTGATACACGACAAATAAGAGTTTTCTATTAGTGACCATTCGTTCATCAATTAACTTCCATTCTACAACCACGCTAAAGCTAGACAACAGCAGCACGGGTCTTTTGACTTTAGTGAGTGCCAGAGAAGCTCAGGCACGACTTGTATGAGATCTGTGTTTCATGTGCGATCGAAGAATCTAACATTCTGGACCATGGGATGTGAAACATGTGGCACAGATGGGATTTCTGGCGTTGGTGGAACAATTTTGCAAGTTAGACCTCGTTTTCCTCTCTATTGCAGTTCGGTATCCTTCATTTCCACTCTTTGAACCTAAGTTCCCCAAATCGGCGAAGCCAGCAGCGATGGCGGCTCCAGTTCCTTACCAGTCCGTCCGCCCAAGGTTCTGACGTCTATCGAGGGGGACCACGATCCAATCCTCTCCCTTCTCTCTTGTGTCGACAATGGAGTCCTAACGACGGTGGGCTACATCTTGTCAATCAAAATTGAGAAGGCGTCGATGGAGTACTTGATGAGGCCGACATGAATGGGGATTCTAAGGCCCCTCTTTCCGCTTTGTGAAGTTTTTACTTCCTCAACTGGATCCCCCCCCCCCCCCCCCCCCCCCCCCCCCCCCCCCCCCCCCCCCCCCCCCCCCCCCCCCCCCCCCCCCCCCCCCCCCCCTACACACACACACAGCAAGATCCGGATCCACACCCGCATGATGTATCTAGTATGAGTATAATTTAAGAAAATATGTGTTGAATTTCCATAAATAATGTATTAACACATTTATATAGGTATACGATTGAATGAGCTTTCATCCCAAGTGAACTATATTGTGTAACTCTGAACAAGGATAAATCAAGAAAAGTTTTGATGGATTTCTAGAAAGAACAAATTTATGCATTCATAGAGAAACCTTGCCTACAAGTATGCAATCCTAACTAGCCTTATTTGTAATGTCTGGTCATATTTTGCAGAAAAGTGTGCACTATTTAGAACCCACACGACATGGTCTCGTAGCAAAAGGAAACAACTCTTAAAATGCTGCCACATAAGGATGCAAATTGGTGACCCTTAGGGCACCCTCTAAACCTCACTATATTTCACCAAAAAAGTTAGTTCATTTGGTTGAACTACAGGTCATGAGGTACCTTAATGATGTATATTACAAGCTCCCGAAATGATTATGCGAATATTTTGTATTACAGGGTACAAAAAATAATTAAGTTTGGAAATTTGAAACAATTATACTAAGAACTTTATATTTCTCATTTTTGTGTAGTTCAAAATGCAAAGTATTTTGCATTGAGATTTTGCACGCATACATAATACATCATTAGAAACATGTATGATTGTTTTCAGATTTTTTTGAAACTTCTAATATTTATTTATTTTGAAAACAGAGGGAACACGGTTCTCGGGAGCCAGCAGAAAAGGAAGAGCCTGCACGGGCACGACTCGAAACAATTCAACTGAACTCATCAAAAGAAACCGCTAGGGTTTGACCCGCGCCGCCTCTCATCCCAGCCCCCACCGCCATTTCTCGCACCGGTCCGATCACGTGCTCCACCGCCGCCGCCGGCCACGATCCAGCGAGCTCCTAAGACAGCAGATCGACACCGCCTGAACCAACACGGACATGGCGGGCGGCCGCCGCCGCAAGAATGCTAAGAGGATAGCCGCGTCGGCGACCACGGTCGACGAGGTCCCAGAAGAGGTTCTCGGGCTGATTTTCGTGCGCCTCACCTCGCCGCGCGACCTCGTCCGAGCCGCGTTCACCTGCAAGCGCTGGCGCCAAGCTATCGCGGCGGACGGCTTCCGCGTCCTCTGCTCCTCCACGGCGCGCCGTCCTCCCACGTCGTCGGCCGCTACTACGTCGAACAGCACCCGTACGCCCCGCGTACGCCTGGCAGAAACCCGGTCTTCGTTACCTCCTCCTCGTCACCGTGGGCAGGCATCGTCGCCGCTCGGAAGTCGGAACCTCGGGCTCGACTTCCTCCCGCGGACGGAATACGGCGATTTCAACTGGGAGATCACCGACGTTCGCGACGGCCTCCTGATCTTCCTCCGCCCATCGCGGTCGCGCCTCATCGTCTGCGATCCCCTGGCGCGGCGCTACAGGCATATCCCTCCCTCGGCGTGGTTCCACGGCTGCAACTTCATGGGTGCCTTCCTCTCGACGGCGCTGACGCGGGCGCGCGCATCAGCCTGTCAAACTTCAGGGTGACGTGCGCCCTGTATAACAATTACCATGGCACCGCCAGGGCCTGCACGTTCTCGTCCGCGGGCCGCGGCCGCTGGACCTCTGGCAGCACGTTGGTCTGCGGCGGCGAGTACTGGAAGGCCATGAGGGGCTATGTCTGCTTCATAGGGTGTGGCCGCGGCGGATCCGTCGCCTACTGGACACTCGAAGGTGTCCGCATTCTTCTTGCTCTCGACAAGGAGGCCGCCGAGCTCTCCTCGTCTGTCTTGCAGGACGACAAACAGTACGCTGCGCTCCGTGGCAACTGGCAAGAGCCCCTCGCCAAAGTACGCGTACAAGCTGCCGTGGCCACATACCATCCGAGCTCAGTGCTCATTGTAGCTCTGAGTCTCTGACGCGCAGAATTCCATTGGCTCAGCTGCGATAAAAGTCCCAGGAAATTCAACCAAAATGAAAAGGATAATAAGAAGAGAGCATGCTAGTATCATAAAGAAACCCTTCTTCAAATGTTCGATTCAGGTTCAGGCCTTCATGGCATTGTTCCTTTCTTCAGATTGCGTTGGCGTTAGCAAAGTGATACTCCTATAACACATAGATCATTATAAATTCTTTACATGGCCTTCTCTTAGGTGACTGTCCTATAACACACAGATCACCACAAATGTTTACGGTTAAGTCTTTATACAATGCTTTGAAAATAAATCAAGTTAGATGACCTTTTAAAAAGCTTTGGTTCATTAAAATTTCACTAAAGATTAAGGTTTTCTTATGGCTAGTGTTTAAGAAGAGTATTCTGACTAGAGATGTACTTTAAAAAAGAGGATGGGAGGGGAATACTAAATGCTTGTTCTGTAGCGAGGAAGAGAGTATTGATCACCTATTTATCAAATGTCCAATGGCTAGATATGCTTGGGGGGGGGGGGGGGGGGGGGGGGGTGGTACAGTGTGCTTTTGATGTTCGAACAGATTTCAGTTCAGTTTCAGATTTGATTAGTTGGGTTTACAATTTAATGGAAGTATGAGGAATTTAGTAGCAGTAGGTGTAGCGGCTATTGTATTTCCTTATGATCCTACTTGTGTAATTGCTAAAGCGGCACACTGGTTTAATTTTTGGGTTCCACTTCAGATCAGAGGGCGACGAGGTTTACAGCGCAGAGGAGCAAAAGCGCTGTTGCAAGTGGCAGCTGAAATTTTCAGCAAGCGAAGCGGATGGGCTCCTATGGTGTTGAGGATAGAAGGCTAAAGTTTGCTGAAAGAGCTGGGGAAAAGTCTGGAAAAAGAAGAAGAGGTTGTAGTAGTGGTAGGGAGTAGTTTTCGAGTTCTGAGCTTTGTTAGAGTTTTTCATTGCTAAACACAGTTATGTAATAAGTGTTTTCAGCGAGAGGGGAGCCTAGAGTTAGCGGTTGTCTTTTCGGAGTTTCTGGAGTGCTTTGAAGTTATGAATGATGTATTATTGGTTTCTTTTCTATGAAATGAAATCGGGAGCGAGGCTCCTTAATTCTAAAAAAAAAAGATCACCACAAATGTTGTTGATGATAAATGGGGACGTGTCTATGGTTGCAGGTGGACGCAGGTTTCCACAGGCCCGCTTCGGCCGCGCCGCACCAAAGTCCTAAACGGCCTTGCGGACATGTGACAAATAATATACAGGCCTCGTGGACAATTCCTGCTACATCCTCCTCGGCCCGCATAGCCTGCTAGCACGCAGTGGACAAAACACGCAAATGCCTAAGCGGCGGCCGCCTACGCCGGCGACTCTGCTCGTCGCCGCCCTAAATCAGGCCTGCCCCCCTTCTTCCCGTCGCAACCTGCACCACCACCTCGTCAAGTTCCCTTACCGGCCTACGCCACTTCGGGCTCTGGCCATCCGGGGGTTTCCCCTTCCCCGCCTGTGGATGGAGGAGAAGGAGGAGATGCGGGGGCGGCGGGGAAGGACGAGAGGAGGAGAAGCCGGACGGAGAGGATGCAAAAAAGCCGGCGGACGCCCAGGTCCTTATCTTCTTTCTTTTCGATTTGAGATCTTCTGGTTTGTATGTTTGCCCCTGTTTCTTGTAATTGGTAGCATAGGCAGTAAAAGGTAGATCACTTGTAGAATTGTTGATGTCGTGAATCAATTTAAGATTAATTATCTTCGAAATGACTCGGTGTTACAATATTTGTGTTCTGATATTCTTTTTTACATGGTCATGAAACTGTACCATAAAATAGAACTGCGGATGGAGGAGGATGAGCTGTTGGGGGTGATGGGCAAGGTGAAGGAGGAGCTATCCGGGACAACGGGGAAGGAGGAGCTGTCGGGGATGGCGGGGAAGGAGGAGGAAGAGCAGCCGGTTGGAGATCAGGACATGGTATTTTCCACACGTACCATCTTTGTCTAGTTGTAGGCAATGTGAAATATTTCATGCAAATTGTATTTACACATTACTGCTAGTATTGTTATAATGTTCTCACTGTACTATTTGTTTTTTGCCATGGGAAGGAGGAAGGAGAGCAGCTGGATGTAGTCTCTGATATGTCTTCTTCTTCGGAGAAAATTTCATACTGTTAGTTGGAGTTCTAATCTTTCATGACTTGCAAAGTAATGCTCTGCCTTCCTCTCTCTGTTCAGTACTGTGAGATCAGCATGGAGCGACATGACTACTTCCTGCTGGTAACGACGGCGACCTGCACAGCTTCTTCATGTTGTCGCCTTATTCTTTGAGAGCTGCTACATGAATGCTTTTGATAATACCGGCCTTATTCTTCAGAGAGAAACGCCAAATCATTGTGCTATTAAATTTGTGTACTTTAATCCCTAGTGTAATATTCATATGTGTTACTGTGTGTTACTGTTTGTGTGGGAGGTTTTTAGAAGATTTTCTGTGCAAAATAATCAAATTACTGTCCGTTTTTATCAATACTATTGCCTGCACATCGCGTTTGACACATCAGAGCGGGCAGTCCTGCAAAGCCCACGATTCCTGCAAGACCCACTTCGTGTTGGTTGGTGGGCAACTGCTTATCCTGCCTAGTCAGCTAGCGGATATGGTGGAATTGTCCTGCATAGTCTGCAGACGGCCCACTTACATCCTGAGACGTGTCAGAGTAGCAGGAGTATGTTCTTCTGAACTTCGGTGTGATGACCTAAACTACTATTTAGTCAAAACTAAAAAAATGCATATGAATCGACGTAGAGCTTGTGTGCGGTGGCGAGAGGAGCTTCAGGGACCGTGACAATTCCCAGCTTCGTGTTGAGCATCCAAACAAAATGCCATCTGTGGCTCTCCAAGGTCTGAACTCTGAACAAGCAAATGCCCTGCATGGTGCAAGCAAATGAAGCTCTCGTGGAGCTTGCTGGACCTGGTGGAGTGGAGTTTGCTCCTACTGTTGATCAGAGCTTATCATCTGATGATGCATGCCGACAAGCAAAGACAGAGTCAGACCTTTTTTACTTCCTGCAATTCATCACGTATTAGGCTATCGGGTGGGATTGTCACCTTTAAAACTGCTACTTCATCCACGTTTACTTCATCTACGACTACAACTACTATGTCTACTACCTCTTCCATGACTTTGCACCTGAGTGCCCCCTCCTTGCAATGACACAACCTTTCCTCAACATCGCGGACTAGAACACCCACGGGCTAACGACCAAGCAAGAAAGACACTGTTCACGCCATGTTCGCCAGCACGCCTTGCCACATCGCCTGCCTGCAAGAAACCAAGCTTGACTTCATCGACCACGCAACGGCTGCTTATATTGGGGACTACCGGCTCCGTTCTTTCGCCAATAGGCCGGCAACTGGAACTAGAGGGGGATTTTATTCCTCTGGGATGATGACCACATCTCTTTGACAAACATCCACATTGGGGTTCACCTGATTTCTGCCGACGTCTTCATTCGCGCTTGCGGCACCACTTTCAAGCTCACCAACGTCTACGGACCGACCACCGATGCAGAGAAAAGAGCTTTCCTTGATGAGGCTATTGCGAGTGCCCCTGCAAATGATGAAAGTGGCTCATTATTGGGGATTTCAACCTCATTTACCAAGCCGCGGACAAGAACAACTCCAACCTGAATTTTCGCCTCATAAGTCAATTTCGGCAAGCCCTGAACACCTGCCAGCTCAAAGAGGTCAAACTGCATAACAGAAAGTATACCTGGAGCAATGAGAGAAGCGACCCTACTCTGGACCGTCTGGACAGGGCTTTCTGCAACCCTAGCTGGGATCTCACTTTCGGTCATCATGTCCTCACTGCCTTGTCTTCGTCGCTCTCAGATCACTGCCCTCTTATGCTGTCTAGCCAGAGCGGCCCCAGGCGCCCCCCTCCTTCCGGTTCGAGAACTTCTGGACAAAAATGCCTGGTTTCCTGGAGGTGGTTCAGGCGGCTTGGTCGGACCCTACTACACATACTCAGCCTATTCATGTCCTCAACCACAAGCTCAAGCATACAGCGAGGAAGCTGCGCGCCTGGAGCAAGAGTCTTTTCTCTGATCAAAAGTTGCAGCCCATCATGGCCCTGGATGTTATTCTCCAACTGGACATCGCTCAGGAATCGAGAACTCTGTCAGGAGACGAGAAAACGCTGCGGGCTGCGCTGAAGCAGCGGGTCATGGGCTTGGCAGTTTTGGAGCAGATGAGAAAGAGGCAGGCTTCCAGGATCAGAAATCTCAAGGAAGGCGATGCAAACACCAAATATTTCCACTTCCGTGTCAACTCGAGGAGGAGAAAAAAGCACATTCAGAGGCTGCAGCACAACGGTGGATGGGTGATGGGACATGAGGACAAGGCCTCGGTGATTTTTGACCACTTCACTCGCACCATTGGTCAACCTCCTCCTCGTAGCATTGACCTGAACTGGGAGGCACTAAACCCGGTAACTCCGACTTGGATGACTTGGCGCTACCTTTCTCTGAGGACGAGATCAAGATGGCTATTGACGACATGCCAAAAGACAAAGCTGGGACCTGATGGATTCACAACGGCGTTCTTCGCTTCTTGTTGGGACATTATCCAGCCAGATTTTATGTGTGTCATCGATGCCTTTTCGGAGCTGGCCGTGCACAACTTCCATATCATCAACTCTGCCAACATTGTGCTGCTGCCCAAGAAGGATGTGGCGAACTCGATCTCGGACTTTTGCCCCATAAGTCTTATTCACATCATTCCGAAGATCATTGCCAAGGCCATGGCTCGCCGTTTAAGCCCCAAGATGGATAACCTGGTTTCACATTGCCAGAGCGCCTTCATTAAGAACAGAAGCATTCACGACAACTTCATGTACGTCAGAAACACCGCTAGAGGTCTGCATCAGGCTCGTAAGCCAACTCTGCTTCTCAAGCTGGACATCGCCAAGGCTTTTGACTCGATGTGCTGGGATTATCTGCTGGATGTCATGCAACGTCGGGGTTTTCCCACCCGCTGGAGGGCATGGGTCGCCATTGTCTTCTCCACTGCCACATCCCGCATCCTCTTGAACGGCATCCCTGGGCTGGAAATAATTCATGGACGTGGTCTACGTCAGGTGACCCTCTGTCCCCTCTGCTCTTCGACATCGGCATTGACCCCCTGAACAGAACCTTGCAGTTGGCCACGGAGCAGGGACTCTTGCAACCTCTACCGGAGAGAATGGCGCCTTTGCGGCTCTCTTTGTATGCTGACGATGCGGCCATTTTTTTGTCCCCCACGGCGCATGACATCTCCAACCTAGCACTGACTCTTCAAAGTTTTGGGGAGGCCACGGGTCTGGTCACGAACTTCGCCAAGAGCTCCATCTCCCCGATCCGCTGTGAGGACATCGATCTTGCCGCTATTATGGACGATTTTCCGGCTGCCATTTCTCAGTTCCCCATCAAGTACCTAGGACTTCCTCTGTCCGTGGGAAGATTGCGCCGGGCAGACTTACAGCCTTACATCGACAAGATGGCCGCTCGCCTACAACCTTGGCAGGGAAAGTTCGTCAACCGTGCGGGATGCACGGCTATCGTCATATCAGTCCTCTCATCGATGCCAATTTTCCTACTCACCGCTATCAAGGCCGACAAAGGTATTCTCAGGGCTTTTGACAAGATCAGGCGAGGCATGCTATGGAACTGCAGTGAAGCCGTAAGTGGCGGCAAATGCAAGGTCAGCTGGGACAGAGTGTGTCGTCCCAAGGTTCTTGGCGGCCTCGGCATTCTTAACTTGGAGAAGTTCTCGTGGGCCCTTAGACTGCGCTGGCTGTGGCATGAGTGGGCTTCCCCTGATAAGCCTTGGGTGGGATCAGAGACTCCGAATGATGACACTGATAGGAACCTCTTCAACGCTGCCACCAGGGTTACTGTGGGGAATGGGCTAAAAGCTTCCTTCTGGGGATCCTCTTGGATGGATGGGCTTCCCCCAAAAGTAATTGCCCCTGACCTCTTCGAAGCCTCTAAGCGCAAGAGCAGAACCGTCCACGACGCCCTTACGGACTTCAAATGGATTGTCGACCTTAACGTTGCAAACTTCATAGTCAATCACATATCCCAGTTTGTGCAACTATGGGAGCACACGCAGGCGATGACTCTCTCCCCTGACATTGAAGAAACAATCATCTGGACCCTTTCTTCTACTGGGATTTACTCCGCCAAGTCTGCCTACAAGGCTCAGTTTCTGGGGCTATTGCTCACCCTTTTATGGCCGTCGTCTGGAATACTTGGGCCCCCCCAAAGTGCACTTTCTTCGCCTGGCTTGCTGTTCAGAATCGGCTTTGGACTTCTGACTGCCTCGCCATTAGGGGATGGCCTCACCAGCCTGTCTGCCAGCTTTGTAGGAATCAACGGAGACGGGTCGACACCTCCTATTCGAATGTCGCTACTCCAAGAGGATCTGGGCAGACGTCTCCACTTGGCTAAAGTGCCCAACGCTCATGCAATGCCCTGGGGTCACAAAGGACACAATTTTCGACTACTGGAAAGACTTGGCTGCCATCCCGTCCCCTCTCGCGAGGGCCTGAAGACGGCGATCATCCTCATCACTTGGGAGATCTGGAAAGAGAGGAACGCGCGGGTCTTCAACAACACGTTCACCTTGCCTTACACTCTTTTCCAACACATCAAGAGTGATAGCAGGAACTGGATCCTTGCTGGGGGCCAAGAAGTTGGCAGAAACTTGCGAGTAGTCGTCGTACCTAGCTCTCGGGCTGCCTTCTTCTTGGGGCCTTTTTTGTATCTTTTTTAGAAAGAAATCAGCTTGTCTTTGCTCCTACTATATCAATATAAAAAGCAAAGCTTTTGCCTTCTTTCTAAAAAAATGCATATCAAACCTCACCGCAGGGAATGGAGTGATGAAGGACCATTTCAAAACCATTCAGACGCGTTAAGCCTCAGTCCTCGTGTGAAACCGATCTCAAAACCATTCAGACGCGTTAAGCGTGCTCTCCTCTGCGGTCAACTAATACTCGAATGAAAACGAGCTCAAAACAGTTTCCGAGGAGGCGATTAAAATTGTATTGGGAAACTCAAGCGACTGTATACAGTATCGTCTTTAAAGTAGAGGGAACTGAAGCGATTATCGTTTTTTAAATATACAGGATGACTGCGTATATAAGGACTCGACTCTTCGGCCATTTTACATGCATCACTCTCCACCCAAGAACCTAGTATCCCCCTGCTACTCTGCATCACTTTCCCGTCCAGCGGGCCATGGAGGAGGAGGACGGCCGTCGCCACAAGTATGTTCAGAGGAAAGCCACGCCGGAGACCACGGTCGACGACGTCCCGATCGAGCTTCTCGGGCTGATCTTCCTGCGCCTCACCTCGCCACGCGACCTCGTCCGCGCCGCATGCACCTGCAGGCGCTGGCGCCAAACCATCGCGGCCAACGGCTTCCGCGTCCTCTGCTCCCTCCACGGCGTGCCGTCCTCGTACGTCGTCGGCCGCTACAACGTGATCGAGAGCCACGTGCTGCGTCGGCCTGGACGTAACCCATGGTTTCTTCCCATCTATTCCTCGCCATGGGCGGACGTTGCCGCGCGAAACCTCACGCTCGACTTCCTCCCGCGGCCGCAATACGCGGAGCTCACCGACGTCCGCGGCGAACTCTTACTCCTTGTGCTCTTCGACGAACCTACCAAGAATTCGTCCTTCTCATGTCTCGCCGTCTGCGATCCCCTGGCACGGTGCTATAGGAGGATCCCTCCCTCGGAGTGGTTCCGTGGATGCAGTTACTTGGGTGCCTTCCTCTTTGACGGCGAGGACGCAGGCATGCCCATCAGTCTGTCAAATTTCAGTGTGACTTGCGTGCTCTATCGCAATGGCATTGCCAAGGCCTGCTCTTTCTCGTCCGCCGCCGGCGGCTGTAGGACCTCCGGCACCACTCGTGGCAGCACGGCGACCTGTGGCAATGACTACTGGACAGCCACGGAGCTGCCGAGATTCGCAGCGAGCACCGAGACGTCCGCCTACTGGAAAGTCCAAAACGGTGTTCTTGCTCTCGACAAGGAGGCCGCCGAGCTCTCGTTATCCGTCTCGCCGGTCGTGATCCGGGGCAAGCTCAACGGGCGGAACTACGTTTACAAGCTGCCGTGGCCACCGACGATCCGAGCTTGCTTATCCTAGCTACCTTGGTTGGATTGGAGCTAGTCACGGCGACGTCCAAGCTTCTTGATTGCTTTGCTGTTTATTTTTTATGATCATGGAGAATCATTTGTGTCTGTGATCTTGTCATCGGTCGCTTGCTTCTACTGTATCTTCTGGACTTTATCATGGCATAAAATGGCAAGCAATTAGAGATATTTTACTGCGGGTATTCGTGATTATTTACGTTTATCAAAATGTCTTCTTACTGTTAAAACAATTATCTAGTCTTAAAATGAACAATCGTACAAGTGAAATTATTTGTTTTGGAGAAGCTCCACTTGACTGGGAAGTATATAAATAGATCTTTGCTTGTAATGAGGAGGGGTTTACCAATGAAGTATTAGCAGAACCCCTGACTGTCATCATACAAAACAGAGAATTTGTGTAAACATGCTCCAGGGAACCCACTACATGTTCAGGGTGATCAGAAATTGTAAATATTCTTATTTCTTCTTCTTTTTCATTTTGAAATCACCCTACAATTCGTTATTTTTCTCCATATTGCGTAGCAGTGGGGGACCATGATTCTTGAATGAACTTACTCTATAACCACATGGCTCGTTCTTGTGAGAACCAGAGAAGCTCAGTGCTCATTGTAGCTCTGAGCCTCTGACGCGCAGAATTCCCATTGGTTCAGCTGCGATACAAAGTCCCAGGAAATTCAACAAAAATGAAAAGTATAATAAGAAGAGAGCATGGTAGTGTCATGTTCCTTTCTTCAGATTGTGTTGGCGTGAGCAGAGTGCTAGTCAGAATTAGTTAGAGATGATGATAAATTCTTCACGTGGCCTTCTCTTAGGTGACTGTCCTATAACACATACATCCCACGAATTTTGATGATAAATGGGGGCTGCTTTTCCTGCAACTAAATACTTTTTTTGTTTTGACGTGCCTGCAACTAAATACCAAGATGATGGTAATAATCGTGGGTCTGTTCTTCTAAAGTTTTGTGTTTAGCTAAACTACTATTTAGACAAAACCAAAAAATGCATAATTCAGAGCCCACAACAGGGCATGGAGTAATGAAGAACCATTTCGATGGTAACCTGCAGGTAATCAACACGTCCAGCCTTAATCCAGTCTCAGTTCTCGTGTGAAACCGATCTCAAAACCATTCAGACGCGTTTAGCTTGCTCTCCTCTTCGGTCAACTTAATCCTCGAGTGAAAACGATTCAAAAAAAGTCTCCGAGGAGGTGATTTAAATTGTATTGTGAACTCAATCGACTGTATCGTTTTTGAAGTATTGGGAACTGAAACGATTACCGTTTTAAAAGTACAGAATGACTTGGTACATAAGGGCATCTCTAACCGATCCCCTAAAATCGGTTAGAGGAGTAAAAATAGGCAGCGGCGGCACCTAACCGAAGTCGTAAACGATTAGAGGAGTAAAATTATACTCATCGGAGGAGTAAAAGTGGCGGCCGACTCCTAAATTTACTCCTCCGAGGCCAGTTCCGAGAAAAAGTCCCCGCCTCCCGACCCGCCGCACCTATTCCCGCCGGCGTCGCCGCCGGCGAACCCCATACCCCGCCGCCCCACCCCGATCCCTCCGCCGCCCTCCGGCCCACCTCTCCCTCGCTCGCCGCCTCTCGCCGTCGCCGGAATTGACGGGACGAGCTCGTTTTCGCCGGTCGCCGCCCCGATTTGGAGCAAATCGGGCTCCGTCGCCGTCGATTCGCCGCAACTTCGAGCCGTCGGAGGCTGGGAAGGCTGTAGAAGGCAGGCACCGTCCCCCTCGACGCCTCCTCTGCCCTACCCGACGACCGCCGGCCAACCTCGTCACCTCCTCCACCCGTGAGGTGTTCGACCGAATAGCAAGGTGAGGTTTTTTAGCCGAATTTGTTTGTTTTTGTTTTCAAATTTGAACGGCGGCGTCGTCGTGTAGATGAAGAGGTTGAGGGAGTTCCTCTTGGACGACTCATCGTCGGAGGAAGAGGAGGACGACGACGTCGAGATGGCCATGGCCATCATTTTGAACGATGAAGTTCGGCGGCCGAGGCTTGGATCGCAGTTCGGCCGCGCATACATCAACCGGGATAGAGCCGAGGGCCATGCCAAGATCATGCGAGACTATTTCAACCCCAATGCCATCTATCCGGAGAAGTACTTTCGCCGACATTTCCGTATGCACAAGAGCCTCTTTCTCACCATTGCCAAAGCGGTGGAGAAGCATGATGATTGGTTCAAGCTTCGGAGGAGTGCATCCGGTGAGATAAGCGCAAGCCCGTTGATGAAGTGTCTTGCAGCTGTTTGAGTGCTTGCATATGGGTGTTCTGCGGATGCCATTGACGACTATGTTCGTATTGGCGAAGATACCATCTTGGAGGCTGTCCGGAGGTTCACAATGGTTGTGATTGAGATCTTTGGAGATGAGTATTTGAGGGCACCCAATGAGGATGACAACGAGAGGCTCTTGGGTGAGAGCCAAGAAAGAGGATGGTCGGGGATGCTTGGCTCAATAGATTGCATGCATTGGACATGGAAGAATTGTCCAGCTGGATGGAAAGGTCAGTACAAGGGCCATTGCAACGATCCAACAATCATCCTAGAGGCGGTGGCATCGAAGGATCTATGGATTTGGCATGCCTTTTTTGGATTGCCTGGGTCTCACAATGACCTCAATGTGCTTTCTAGATCACCACTTTTCTCTAGGCTTGTTGCGGGTGATGCTCCTCATGTTAGCTATGAAGTCAACAACCGTGAGTACACCATGGGTTACTATCTTGCAGATGGCATCTATCCTACATGGGCCACCTTTGTGAAGACAATTCCAAAAACTCTCATCAACCATCCCAAGAAGGCTCACTTTGCCAAGGTTCAAGAGTTTGCGAGGAAGGATGTGGAGTGTGCTTTTGGTGTGCTTCAGAAGAGATTTGGTATGATCAAAGGCCCTGCTGAGTATTGGAAGCCGAAGGTGCTTTGGCAAATAATGAAGTGTTGCATCATCTTGCATAACATGATCATTGAAGATGAGCGCGGCATGCCCGAGAACTTCCGGTACATCTCCAATGGTGATCAGGTAGAACCAGCACATGATGCCAACATGATCCAAGCATTCCTTCAAGCCCATGCGCGCATTGAGAACAAGGAGGTGCATGAACAGCTGCAGCAGGACCTTGTTGAGCATCACTGGGATCTCCACGGTGCTACCTAGTTTTAGTTTGAACTATTCTGATGATTTGTTGAACCCTGCCATGTGTTTGGCTTTGAATTTATTTGGTTTGTAAACTTAATATTTATTCATTCGTAAACATTTTATTTGATTGTATGTGAACTATGCCGAATGTTTGGCTATTGATAATTTGATTTCTACAAAAAAAAATTACTCCTCTAAAAATAGGGGTTCGGTTAGGTGCCGACCACCTTTAGAGGAGTACTTTTACTCCTCTAAAGTTTATTCCTCTAACCGAGTCTCCACCCCAGAACCTAGTATCCCCTGCTACTCTGCATCACTTTCCGGGCCATGGAGGATGGCCGTCGCCGCAAGAATGTTCAAAGGAAAGCCGCGCCGGCGACCACTGTCGATGAGGTCCCAGACGAGGTTCTAGGGCTGATCTTCCTTTGGCTCACCTCGCCTCGCGACCTCGTCCGCGCCAAGCCATCAATTGTCTTTGGACTCCAGTGAGTATCAGAGGAGCTCAATGGTAATTGTAGCTTTGACACGTAGGATACCATTGCTTCAGCCGTGATAAAGGTCCCAAGAAATCGAATCACCATGAGAAGGATAATAAGAATAAGACATTATTTATTTTTAGAATTATAACCAACCAGGAATTACACTTTTTATTAACACGTCCTTCTTTTGCTAAACGATGAGCGGCATCATTCGTCGTTCTCCCTACTGCTCGCACCGAGAACTCACAAAAGCCTCTAAGCATGTCTCTTATTTCCAGGAGTTGCTGAAAAAATGACCCCCAACTCTGATCCAAATCCAAACCTACATGTTTATATTGACCATCTCATTTTTAAGCACTCGCCAATGTTGTCATAGGACCTTGGAGGCTCTACGCCGATCTCAGAGTGCTGCAACTTATGTTGGCATTTTCTTTCAAGAATCTCGGAGTGTTCCCCCGCTTTCACTGTCACTAAGTGGCCCAACTGCTGAGAAAGCACAGTGTAACGAAGCAGACTAGTAACCGACGACCAAAAGAAAAACCAACATTCACAAATCATATTTCACAATAAGAACAGTTCCCAAGTGAGCGAGTTATTAGCATATAACCACCACATTAGTCGCTAAATTTCGAAAAACCACCGCTTTGTGTTTTGATAAAAAAACACCCATATTCGCGACATTTGTTGCAATTCGCGCTAAAAACAAATTGAACACAAATTGACAGAGAATCTGACATGCGGGACCCACCGGTCAGAGTCTACGTGGCAGCACATGTTGACTTTTGCCGAGGTGGCACCATGGGCCCACATGTCAGACAATAAAAAAATAAAAAAATCTACAAAAAGTTAAAAATTCAATATTTTATCTAAAAAATAAAAACAAATCCAAAAAATATTCTGGAGAGGTCGTGGCGGCCCTCGCGGTTCTTGGCGAGGAGGCCGAGCACCTCGACGGCTCGGGCAGAGCTAGCGGCTGCAAGATCGACGAGCGCGGGTGCCGCGCCGATGCGGACCGTGCGACGACGGTTCTCTGGCAGCTTGCGGAGCTCGTAGAGGGTTGTCGCGGCCTCTCGGCGCTCCCGCGCGCCACCGCGCCGGAGCAGCCTGGCTAGCGACGGGATAGCAGAGGGGTAAGCCCCGATGGTGCACTTGTTGACGCCCACGGTGGCTAGGCTAGTGAGCGTCGTGGCCGCGTGGGCGGCGGCCGCGCCGCCGCGTGACACCCCCGCACAGAGCGTGTCGACGGCGCTGTCTGCCACTAGCCCGACACGCGCGTCGTCGCCATCGAGGCTCTCGACGACGGGCCGCTGGGATGGCCGCTCTCGACGCCGGCCTCGAAGGGGATCGCGCCCGGCATGGAGGCCGCGACGGCGGCGGCGGTGATGCGCCTTGAGTCAACCAGCCCTCTCCTTTCTCGAGGTCGCCGCCACCGTCATCGTCGTGGGGCAGGAGGCTCTGGAGTCCGGCCACCATCTCGGACGCCTCTGGTCGCCATGCTCTTCTGCGCCGCGTGCGCGCCTCTGCTCGCTGCGACCAGGACGTCGACCTCCTCGAGCAGCCGCCAGACGCGGGACACGTCCCCGTCGAACTTGCCGGAGCTCGGATCAATCGGGAGCACATGGGGAGCGCATCTCGCTCGGATCAATCGGGAGCACATGGGGATGAACGGAGGGGAGCACCGGGGAGCACATCGACGGAGGCGCCGTTGATGAGTCCGAGGACGACCGGGCTCCAAATCCCCGCGAGCGCCCTGCAGGTCGAGGTCGTGCGCGCCCAAGACGACATGGAGCGCAACCCGCGTTCTGCTTCCTCTCTACGTGAGGCGTAGACCGGCGCGCGAGCGCGGTGACCAACGAGGGTGCGGCGACGAGCTCCAGTGCATGACCAGCTACGGCGGCCGAGGAGGGGACGAGCAGGCGGCCGGCGAGAGGAACGAGGTCTACATTTTTGGAGATGGCCATTTTTTTTAACTTTTTGTAGATATTTTTTATTTTCTTATTGTCTGACATTTGGGCCCATGGTGCCACCTCAGCAAAAGTCAACATGTGCTGCCGCGTAGACTCTGACCGGTGGGTCCTGCCTGTCAGAATCGCTGTCAATTTGTGTTCGATTTGTTTTTAGCGCGAATTGCAACAAGTGTCGTGATACTGGTGGTTTTTTGTGATCAAAACACAGAGTGGTGGTTTTTCGAAATTTGGCGACTAATGTGGTGGTTCTATGTTAATAACTCCAAGTGAGCAAATATACTATTCGGCATCAACAATATGTTAGCGCAGTAATATGTATAGGGGGAATTAACTATATTTCTTCATTAAGTCGATGCTTTTGCAACAAGGGCGAAACGAACTAACAGTAATGTCTTTCGAGGACCTTTGTTTGTAGATGCACACCAAGTTGCCCATCAATCCCATCTTGATGTAGACATAGACAAGGAAGGTCCAACACGACAGAAGGCCTTACTTTCTTGTCAATGTCATGGAAATATATATTTATCACCATTGTGATATTTCGGCGAGACACTGTACATGCTCGTGTCAAGAAAACATGATAGTGGGACAAAGAAAACTCTCATGAATACATATGTCGTGTCACTAAAATCCTCCCCTTCCTTCAAGCGTTCAATTTGGGCCATCATGGGTATTACTAGTTGAATTTGGCATGGCGTCCTTGGTGAATTAATATATTTGTATCGCTGATATAAGTAGACAGCGGTTCTTTTATAGCATTTTTCGATATATTTTATAGAATGTCGGAATATTCGCCTGAATGTTGACCAAATTAGAATGTTCAAACATGTTTTTATTTTCTTGTGAGTAGGTAGCATTTTTTGTGAGCATTTTTTATACATTTGGTACAATATTAAAATATTGAGTAGTTTGAAATGTTCAAACATGTTCGTATTTCGGGGGCAACATTTAATTGAAGGTAGGAAAAGCACATTTGTATTATCAGCCAATTTTGATAAAATTTGAATATTCAATGTTTTTTCTCTAGCATAAGTAGTTTGTATGTATTTTTCTGATTGTTTTGATACATTACTTGTATTTTTGCAGTGGATATATTCGGGGACATTGATTTACAGGCCTCTTCTATTTGTCAGAATTCTTTGTGTTAAAATCAAATGTATGACTTGCTACATATTTAAATGTTGCATACAAAGAAGAGAAATAAGAGGTAGACGTAGAGCCCTCACCAAAAGAAAATGTTTGGCTGCTTCAAGAGAGCCCTCTCAGTGTGTACAAAACAGAAAATGCCATATATGAAAAGAGGTACATTCTGCTTATGTAGTAACTTAAAATGACAAAATGTCGCTGCTTTGTCGATGAACTGAACCCTAAACATATTTAATGATTTAGCAAAATCTATGTAAGTAGAATGGTTTGTTGGAAATTGTGTTATTGGGTCAATCATATTTAGTGATACTACTGATATTGTTTCTGTGGATTTTATCTGAGCGCAAAAGAAATTTGTGAGCATACATATTTTTTGAAATGTCGTAAAGGTGTGAGTTGCAAATATGTAGCAAATTTATGGCATAAATACTGAGTATTTTTTATGTGCATGTTGATATATTCGTCACATCTGTAAATGATGTGGTGCCAAAAAAGTTAAATTTAGAAATGTCTGCAGTCAAAATTTGTGTAGGTCTGAATGTATTGCACATTTGAAATGTATTTGAAATTTTGAAATATTTAAATGTAGAATTTGATTGTGTGCTATAAATAGGCGACGGCTATTTTTTGTGTCCACGTCGATATATTTGTCATAATTTTTGTGGCCAGTAAATATAATATTGGAAATATCCACACTTAGAAATTGCGTAGAGTCAGAAAATATTGAAACGCAAAGATTATAAAAGCTGTTCGAATTGGGAAGCAAACCAGATTTGAATTATTCAACGTTTACGAAATGGGCAAATTTCGAAGGGACTTCAAAATTTGAAACATGCAAATTTGAATTTCGATCGCACGACATAAATAGCGAGCAATTATTTTTATGTGCTCACGATTGACATATTTATTGTATTTTCATCTTGGCTATTTTATGTTATTGATTTTCAAGCGTTTAGCAAATTTTAAGCATTTGGCAATTTCAAAAAAAAATCGAAAAAAATTAAAAAATTGACGTCGTGTGACGTCACGGTGGCCGGATCTGGCCGGATCCGCCGCGGCGGCGCCGTCGACGCCGGCGGCGAACCAGCACGAGCTGGGACGCGCCTGGACGCGCGCTAGCCGCACGTGGCGGCGCCGCCGGCTTTAGGTCGCCGGAGCGACGCCAGGCAAGCGCGGATGCGACGGCGGATGCCGCGCGCGGCGGCGGCAAATCCGGCGCCCTCGCGGCGGACCAGCAGCCCATCTCCGGCGAGGAGGGAGAGGGCGTGGCGGCGGAGCTCCCCGCCGGCGTGGACTTGTCGGGGAAGGGGCGGAGGAGCGGCGCGCCGCGTCGGCGCCGCGGCGGTTTGGTCGCCGCGTGCGAGAGAGAAGGGAGGAGGGAGTCTGCGGGGTCGTTTTGCGAAAACAACCCTAATGTTTGCTATAATTCCAAGTAAGGACAACGTAACGGGGAGGTGTGGACTGCGGGTTAATATCGGGTTTTGAGAGGGGCATTTTTGCAAAACAGTCACGGGCATGACGAGAGAACCGTGCGAACACTGTTCATATGAACAGTGTTCTACAGTAGCAGGGCGTGGAGAGAGCGAGAAATCACTCGTCTTTTATATACTTAGTAATTCCTTTCTCCAGCCGCATAGCTGTTACGGTCATTAAAAGAGTGATTTGGGTAATAATCTGGAGACAAACGATGTTTCCGTGTCGTTCTTTTCCTGAAGATGTTGCTTTTGAATAGCTTCTCTTGCAACCCATGTTCAGCCTAGGGCAGTGATTGATGTCGTTGTTGTCGTCTGTCTTTGCCGCTTGAGCACTACACTTGGGTAGTTGGGTGTCATGTATTTTCTTTATTTTTTAGTATGTTGGCTATATGCAATTTCGATGTCTTGACCAGCTTTTCATATTAAGTTGTTGTAGAGACCAGGTATTATACCAATTTGATATTAATGTATTACTCTTTATTGCAAAATACAAGATTAAAACTCTGCTTGACATCAATGCAACCATAAACTCTGCTCCGAAAACAAAAATTAGAATGAAAAACAGATTTAAAAAGTTACATTCGGATACAGATACACAACATAGACTTGCACTCCGATTTCCAAAAAATAAAATCACTGTCCCATTCCCACCCTAGACCCGACGACGGCGATGAACACGCACGCTCTGCAAGGAGGGAATATCTAGTGCTCCTAGCACTTAAGATACTACTAATGCTCCCACAAGAAAAAAGATTTATATGTGTCAAAAAATTATACGAAAGATGTGAAGGTTCATAAAGGATGTGTTTTATATCCTCCAAAAGTGTGAGTGTCCAATTTGAAATGAACATTGAGAAATAGAAAATACAAATATACCATGAATAGTGCTATCTAGTGTCACAAAAAAGACAAAATAAGAAAATGACACTATTCATGCTACGAATTTGATCGTGGACTTTTTCGAGGTTGTAGAAATATGTGTCATGGACACTCACTCTTTTTCGAAAAAATATAACACGTTTAAAAATATTTTATCTAGTGGTAGCATTTCTAGCAGGTCATCGCCCAGACTGCTAGGGTTCGACCCAAGCCGCCTCCCATCCCCCACCGCCATTTCTCACCCCGCCCTGACCACGTGCTCTGCCGCCGCCGTCAGCCACGATCTACCGGCCTTCTACGTCAGCAGATCGACGCCGCCTGACCCAACACCGACAAGGCGACCAAGGTCGACGAGGTCCCGGACGAGGTTCTCGGCCTGATCTTCCTGCGCCTCACCTCGCCGTGCGACCTCGTCCGCGCCGCGTTCGCCTGCAAGCGCTGGCGCAAGGTCATCGCGGCCGACGGCTTCCGCGTCCTCTGCTCCCTCCACGGCGAGCCGTCCTCCCACGTCGTCGGCCGCTACACCGTCGACAAGGGCCACGGCCGGCGTCCGCACGGCCGTAACCCAGTCTTCGTTCCCTCCGCCTCCTCTCCCTGGGCGGACATCGTCGCCCCGCGGAGCCTCGCGCTCGACTTCCTCCCGCTGGAATACGGCGATTTCACCTGGGAGCTAGCCGACGTTCGGGGCGGCCTCCTGCTCCTCTCGCCCTGACGCCGCAGCCACGCCTCGTCATCTGTGATCCCTGGCGCGTCGTTACCGGTTGATCCCTCACTCAGCGTGGTTCCATGGCTGCGACTTCCTGGGTGCCTTCCTACTCGACGGCGAGGGCGCGAGCTGTCGGATCAGCCTGACAAACTTCAGGGTGACGTGCGCGGTCCACTGCATTCTCCGACAAAAAGCTAGGGCCTGTGCGTTCTCGTCCGCCGCGGGTGGCCGCTGGACCTCTGGAGCGGACGCGCGTGACAGCGTGCCCGGGTGGCAGGTCAGCTTCGCAGGGAGCGCCGCGGGATTGGCCTACTGGACGGTGGGACACCGTGTTCTTAGTCTCGGCAAGGACGCCGCTAAGCTCTTCTTCGCGTCCGTCTTGCCGGGCGCTCTCCGGCGAAAGAGCCCATGGACATCGCATGCTTACGAGCTGACGTGGCCACCTACTATCCGAGCTTGCTTATCCTAGCTGCCTTGATGGGATTGGAGATTGTCATGGAGGTGTCCAGGTTCTTAATTGATATGCTATTTACTGTGTGATGATCATAGAGAAGCGTATGGGTGTGTTTGGTAGACTGGGCGAACCCGCAGATTCTCACCTTAGCCTGGGCGAGCTCCGTATCCGTTGTTTGGTAGGCTGGGTCGGGCCGTCTCGGCAGTGACGGCCTCATGCGAAAAAACGCCTCTGGGCAGTGCCAGGTTGGGAAGCTCGAATCGAGCTTCTCACCTCGCCCAGGCTCGCCTCATCCCGCAAAACACTGTACGCGTAACACGGAACGCACGCGTCCCTCCACCCGCGCGTGGTACTGTTCATATGCCCCCCGCGCTCGCGCAGAGCCGCTCCTGGGCAAGAAGAGGCGACCGACGACCCACGGCCGCCACGGGACGACCAGCACGGCCGCCGGCCCCGCCTCCGTCGCCGGCTCCGGCCCGCCTCCGTCCCTCCCGTCGCCGCCTCCACGCCGCGCCGCCTCCTCCACGCTGCCTCGCCGCCGGAGGACGGAGATGACCACCACGGCCGCCGTCGGCTCCGGCCCACCTCCGTCCCTCCCGTGGCCTCCGCCGCCTCCTCCACGCTGCCTCGCCGCCGGAGGACCACCACCGCCGCCGGAAACGAGCGCTGGAGACAAGCACCTGCGCAGCCTAGCACCGCATCGGTGCCGCCAAGCTTCGCATCGGTGCAGGCTCTGCCGTCCCTCGCCACGGCCGGCCGCCGAGCTGCTCGCGCCGGTTAGCACCCGACGCTCGCCACGGACGCCGAGCTCCTGCTCCTGCGCCGTCGAGCTCCCTCCGCTCGCCACGGACGCCGAGCTCCTGCCCCTGCGCCGCCGGACGAGCCAGAGCA
This sequence comes from Poa pratensis, assembly GCA_947311845.1. NCBI lineage: Eukaryota > Viridiplantae > Streptophyta > Magnoliopsida > Poales > Poaceae > Poa > Poa pratensis. The sequence continues at coordinate 8,160,413 of CAMZMU010000079.1, forward strand.
CATCGCCGGCTGACATTGGACTTGATTGCTTTTTTAATTTCTGTCAAGGACCTTTCTGTAATAATCTGGTCCTGTTTGTAATTTCGTATTTGTGACAGCCTAGCCCAACGCATACTTGCCACCAAACAGCTTCTCACCTTAGCATGTCTCAACCCAAGCAAGCCACCAAACACATCACCTAATCTGAGCTCAACCCGTATAAGCCTAGCCTGGCTCTTGTGGGAAACACAATCTCGACACACACAGGCTACCAAACACACCCTATGTGTCTCAGTGTCTGTGTGAGTTTTCCATCGGTTCTTGCTTCAACTGGATCTTTCAGATGTTAAGCCACCAAGTGGCAAGCTATTATAAATGTTTTATTGCCTGTGTTGGTGATTATTTAGTACTTCTGTTCATAAATGTTTTGTTGATGTTTTATTATCTGATCTTAAAATTAACAATCGTAAAAGATAAATTCTCTGTTTTTAGACGCTCAAATTGACTGTTGACAGGTGGTTTATACTAACTAGATGATATCTTGCGCGTTGGAGTGGATTTGTTTGTTAGTAGATAATGTAGACCATCTGTTGATCGTTTCCGTTTATCAGAATGTCTTGCTACTGTTAGAACAATTATCTAGTCTTGAGATTAACAATCATACAAGTGAAATTGTTTGTTTTGGAGAAGCTCTGGTTGAGTGTGAAGTATATAAATAGATCTTTACTTGTACTGAGGAGGGGTTTACCACTGAATTATTAGCAGAACCCTGACTGTCATCATACAAAACAGAGAATCTGTGTAAACATGCTCTAGCGAAAACCCACTCCATGTTCAGGGGATCAGAAATTGTAAATAGTTTCTCCTCTTCTTCTTTTCATTTTGACATCACCTAACAATGGGGCATGATTCCTGAATGAACTTCCACTCTACATTTGAAATACTCCTTCAAATGTTCGATTCAGGCCTTCATGGCCTTGTTCCTTTCTTCAGATTGCGTTGGCGTCAGCAGAGTGATAGTCAGAATTAGTTAGAGATCAGGATAAATTATTTACATGGCTTCGGTGACTGTCCTATAACACATAGATCACCACAAATTTTGACGATAAATGGGGGCTGCTTTCCTGCAACTAAATACCATAACGATGGCAATAATCGTGGGTCTGTTCTTCTGAACTTTGGTGTGATGAGCTAAACTACTATTTAGACAAAACATTAAAAAAAAATGCATAATTCAAAGCCCACAACAGGGCATGGAGTGACGAAGAACCATTTAGATGGTAACTTGCAGCTAATCACACGTCCAGGAGTAAATGGCATTGGCGGTCACTGAACTCGTCGAGTGGGTGCACTTAAGTCACGTTTTCAAAAAAATTCTGAACCTGTCACTGAAGTCAGCATCCGTGTGCACCACTGTTCACTCGACCGGTTTTTGACTCAGAATCGTCACGTGCGTCTCACGTTTTGACCCTCCGGATCGTTTCTTTTGCAGATAACCCCTTCATATTATATAATACAACTAGTCTGCCCTCTTCTTATAAGTGGGTCCCAGCTGTCAGTGAGAACAAATAAATAAAATTTCAAAAATTATGTGCGCGGTGCTGAGATTCGATCCTTGATCTCTCGCTACTGCCCGTTCAGTTGATAGCCACTTCGCACAGTGCAAGGACATGTCTAATCTTTGCACGTTCTTTAATTATACATTACTATTAATTTAGGTTTTTGGAAATAACTAAAAGATCGGCTTGCGGAGGGGATTCGAAGGGGCGGCGCCAGGGCGAGATCGACCGAGCTGGGCCGCGGCGGCCGCCCCCTGGCCAGCAGGGCGAGCTCGGGCGCGGCGGCGGCGCGCCCGGCCGCGGTGGCGGCTCCCGGGCCAGCGGCGGCACGAGCAGGGCGAGCACGCCGAATCTGCACCATTCATAGCTTGATCCGCCGCCAAATCGTGGTTTCCGGATCTCGGTCAACGTCGGCAGGCTTAGGCAATCCCGGCCGGAGATGTTTAAAAGAAAAAAGTTTATAATACTGACACATACATGCTTGGTACTCAGTGGCTATTCCCTTTGTTGTTGTGGTGAGAGATCGCGAGTTCAAAACCTAGCACGCATATAATGTTAGGTTGTTTCTTATTAATTTTCTGTCAATGACAGGTGGGACCCACCTGTCAGTAGAGGGCAGCCTACAAACGTTGCTACAATTTAAGGGGTTATTTGTAAAATACTGGAACAGAACGAGACACACGTGAGGCGCACGTGACGATTCTGAGTCAAAAAACCGGTCAAGTGACCAGTGGTGCACACGAATGTTGACTTCAGTGACAGGTTCAGAAGATTTTTGAAAACAGTGATTTAAATGCACCCATTGGACGAGTTCAGTGATCGCCAATGCCATTTATTCCACGTCCAGCCTTAATCCAGTCTCAATCCTCGTGTGAAACCGATCTCAAAACCATTCAGACGCGTTCAGTTTGCTCTCCTCTGCGGTCAACTAAGGGCAAGTACATCGCTCGACGCTTAGACAGGCGCCAGGGAATAAATCCCGGCAGTTTTGGCTGATTCCCAGCCGTTTTATTAGCATGGACTCATATTTAAGCGCCTGACGCTTGATTTGTGCGTGGTGGATTTTACTGCCTCCTAGCGGCGACGATTCCTGCATGGCATAACTAACTAATTAAGCGCCCCAATTAAGAGGCTACCGCTGTACATGCCCTAATACTCAAGTGAAACCGATCACAAAACAATCTCCGAGGAGGTGATTTAAATGGCATTGGGAACTCAAGCGACTATATCGCTTTTGAAGTATGGGGAACCCAAGCGACTATCGTTTTAAAAATACAGAATGACTTGGTATATATGTGCATGTGCTTGCATGCAAGACTGAGTAGGGGTGAAAGCGCCGGCACTATAGCTCACGGCGGGCTACAAGCTGGCTGCAGCTAATTGATTCTTGTGCTAGAGCCGGGCGATTAGTATAGCGCCCGCTCACTTCTCTCATATCTTCTCTTTCTTCCACCTAGGATTTTACTGATGTGTATTTGTTTATAGCCAAATGACTAGGATCTATTGTACTTGCTCTAAAGACTAGACTCTTCGGCTATTTTACATACTTCCTCCGTCCCAGTTTATAAGGCACACACGTAGTTCAAAAAAGTTTGACTATTTAATTTGGTCAACCAAATATAAATTATATGTAACAAAAAATATATCATTGGATTTATATTGAAAAAAAGTTTTTCATGATATAATTTTTGTGATATAATATTTATTTATTGTTGACTAAATTAGTGGTCAAAGTGTGTTCTTGAACCGCGTGTATGTCTTATAAACTGACGGAGGGAGTACATCACTCTCCAGTCTCCACCCAAGAACCTAGTATCCCCTGCTACTCTGCATCACTTCCCGGGCCATGGAGGACGGCCGTCGCTGCAAGAATGTTCAGAGGAAAGCCGCGCCGGAGACCAAGGTCGACGACGTCCCGGACGAGCTTCTCGGTCTGGTGTTTCTGCTCCTCACTTCGCCTCTCGACCTCGTCCGCGCGGCGTTCACCTGCAGACGCTGGCGCCAGGTCATCGCGGGGGATGGCTTCCGCGTCCTCTGCTCCCTACACGGCGCGCCGTCCTCCCACGTCGCCGGCCACTACCGCGTCGACGAACGCCTGCACGCCCCGCGCCCGCCTGGTAGTAACCCAGTCTTCGTTCTCTCCTCCTCCTCACCGTGGGCAGGCATAGTCACCGCGGGGAACCTCGGGCTGGACTTCCTCCCGCGGACGGAATACGGCGAATTCAAATGGGAGCTCACCGACGTTCGGGGCGGCCTCCTTCTCCTTCTCGACCCGTCAAAGCAGTCACGTCTCGGCATCTGTGATCCCCTGGCGCGACGCTACAGAGTGATCCCTCCTTCAGCATGGTTCCGCGGCTGCAATTTCTTGGGTGCCTTCCTCCTCGACGGCGAGGACCCGGGCGCGCGCATCAGTCTGTCAAACTTCAGGGTGACGTGCGCCCTGTATAACAATTACCATGGCACCGCCAGGGCCTGCGCGTTCTCGTCCGCGGGCCGCGGCCGCTGGACCTCTGGCAGCACGTTGGTCTGCGGCGGCGAGTACTGGAAGGCCATGAGGGGCTATGTCTGCTTCATAGGGTGTGGCCGCGGCGGATCCGTCGCCTACTGGACACTCGAAGGTGTCCGCATTCTTCTTGCTCTCGACAAGGAGGCCGCCCAGCTCTCCTCGTCTGTCTTGCAGGACGACAAACAGTACGCTGCGCTCCGTGGCAAGAGCCCGGCGCCAAAGTACGCGTACAAGCTGCCGTGGCCACCTACCATGCGAGCATGCTTATGATATTCTAGCTGCCTTAGCTTGGAGATGGCCATGCCGACGTCCTTGGTCCTTAATTTATTTTCCATTTATTTTGAGGATCCTAGAACATCATGTGTGTCTGTGTGAGCATGTCATCGAGGGCTAGCTCTGCTCTAGTTGGTACCTGGGCATATAAAGTTTGTTTATTGGGAGGATCATACAAAATGTGAAATTGTGTACAAATGTAAGGATCAATCCAGGGAATTTAGTTTCATAATTTGTTCAGAGATTAGTATTGGCGGCGCTCTCTTTTTTTCGAATCAATATTCCTGGAGTTGCTGAAAAAATGACCCAGAACTCTGATCCAAACCTCCAGGTTTATATTGACCATCTCTTTTTTAAGCACTCGCCAATGTTGTCATAGGACCTTGGAGGCTCTACGCTGACCTCACAGAGTCACAGTGCTGCAACTTATGTTGGCATTTTCTTTCAAGAATCTCTACTCGGAGTGTTCCCCCGCTTTCACCGTCACTCAGTGGCCCCAACTGCTAAGGAAGCACAGTCTAACGAAAGTAGACTAGTAACTGACGAGCAAAGGAAAAACCAACACTCACAAGTCATATTTCATAATAAGAACAGTTCCCAAGTGAGCAAATATACTATTCCACATCAACAATATGTTAGCGCAATAATATGTAGAGGGGGGATTAACTACATTTCTTCATTATGTAGATGCTTTTGCAACAAGGACGAAACGAACTAACAGTAATGTCTTTCGAAGACCTTTGTTTGTGGATGCACACCAAGTTGCCCATCAATCCCATCTTGATGTAGACATAGACAAGGAAGGTGCTATGGTCAGAAAATCCAACACAACAGATCGTTTTAGACCCTAACAACAGATCGCATATACACCATGCTAGACTGAACATATGTTGTGTCATTAAAATCCTCCCCTTCCTTCAATCGTTCAATTTGGGCTGTCATGATATTATTCCTTTCTCCACCCGCATAGTTGTTAGGGTCATTAAAAGATTGATTTGGGTAATAATCTGGAGACAAATGATGGTTCCGTTTCATTCTCTTCCTGAAGACGTTGTTTTTGATTAACTTTTTTTGCAACCCAAGCCTAGGGCAGTGATTGATGTTGTTGTTGTCGTCTGTCTTTGGCCGCTTGAGCACTACACTTGGGTAGTTGGGTGTCATGTATTTTCTTAATTTTTTAGTATGTTGGCTATATGCGATTTCGATGTCTTGACCAGCTTTTCATATTAAGGTGTTGTAGAGACCAGGTATTATACCAATTTGATATTAATGTATTACTCTTTATTGCAAAATACAAGATTAAACTCTGCTCGAATCAATGCAACCATAAACTCTGCTCTGAAAACAAAAATTAGAATGAAAAACAAATTAAAAAAGTTACATTCGGATACAGATACACAACATAGACTTGCACTCTGATTTCCAAAAAAAAATCCCCGGTCCCACTCCCACCTTAGACCCGACGACGACGATGAACACGCAAAAGTTTATATGTGTCAAAAAATTATACGAAAGATGTGAAGGTTCATGAAGGATGTGTTTATATCCTCCAAATATTTGATGTCCAAATTCGAAATGAACATTTAGAAACAGAAAAGACAAATATATCATGAATAGTGCGATCTAGTGTCACAAAAAGACAAATCAAAAAATGACACAATTCATGCTAAATTTCTCTTTTTTGTTTCTCAGTATTCATGTCGAATTTGATCCTGAACTTTTCCGAGGTTGTAAAAATATGTTTCATGGACACTCACACTTTTTCGAAAAAAATGTACACGTTTGAAATTATTTTTTTCCAGTGGCAGCATTTCTAGGACGGTAGCACTTAATGTGCTGGGAGGAGTAGGTATTCTCTCACTCTACAAGCAGATCGACGCTCAAACGGCTAGGGTTCGACCCAAGCTGCCCCTCCCATCCCCCGCCGCCATTTCTCACCCCGCCCCGACCGCGTGCTCTGCCGCCGCCGCCGCCGCCAGCCACGATCTACCGACCTCCTACGCCAGCAGATCGACGCCGCCTGACCCAACACCGACATGGCGACCAAGGTCGACGAGGTCCCGGACGAGGTTCTCGGGCTGATCTTCCTGCGCCTCACCTCGCCGCGCGACCTCGTCCGCGTCGCGTTCGTCTGCAAGCGCTGGCGCCAGGTCATCGCGGGGGACGGCTTCCGCGTCCTCTGCTCCCTCCACGGCGCACCGTCCTCCCACATCGCCGGCGACTACCACGTTGAAGGGTGCCACACCCGGCGTCCGCCTGGTCGTGACCCGGTCTTCCTTCCCTCCTCCTCGCCGTGGGCGGGCATCGTCACCGCTCGGAGCCTCGCGCTCGACTTCTCGAAGGGCCATTTGGCCGATCTTTATTAAGAAAGAAGGGGAGAGTACAGCTAGTTGGTCACACAAAGTGTGTGCCAACATCATGGTACAGGCCGTGAGAGCTGAGCCAGACATGCCTGGCCAGCGGAAAAACCAACACGACACCTACGTCGACTTCCTCCCGCGGGAATACGGCGATTCCACCTGGGAGCTAGCCGACGTTCGGGGCGGCCTCCTGCTCCTCCTCGCCCTGCTGCCGCAGCCACGCCTCGTCATCTGTGATCCCCTGGCGCGTCGTTGCAGGTTGATCCCTCACTCATCGTGGTTCCATGGCTGCGACTTCCTGGGTGCCTTCCTCCTCGACGGCGAGGACACGAGCCGTCGGATCAGCCTCACAAACTTCAGGGTGACGTGCGCGGTCCACCGCGTTCTCCGACAAAGCGCTACGGCCTTCGCGTTCTCGTCCGCCGCGGGTGGCCGCTGGACCTCTGGAGCGGACGCGCGTGGCAGCGTGCCCGGGTGGCAGGTCAGCTTCGCAGGGAGCGCCGCGGGGTCAGCCTACTGGACGGTGGGACACCGTGTTCTTGCTCTCGACAAGGACGCCGCTAAGCTCTCCGCGTCCGTCTTGCCGGATGCTCTCCGGAGAAAGCACCCATGGACATGGTATGCTTACGAGCTGCCGTGGCCACCTACTATCCGAGCTTGCTTATCGTAGCTGCCTTGGTGGGATTGGAGATGGTCATGGAGGTGTCCCAGGTTCTTAATTGATTTGCTATTTACCGTGATGATCATAGAGAATCGTATGTGTCTGTATGAGATGGTCAGTGATCACTTCCTTCTACTAGATCTTTCAGATGTTTTAGGTATCAAGTGGCAAGCATTTAGAGATGTTTTAGTGCGTGTGTTGTGAACTTGTGATCGTGTAGTACTTCCGTTAAATCGAAATTGTTTGTTTTGGAGAAGCTCTGGTTTGTGTATATAAGGAGATCTTTACTTGTACAGAGGAGGGTTTTACCAATGAAGTATTGCACCCTTGACTGTCATCATACAAAACGAGTCTGTGGAAGCATGCTTCAGGGAAACCCACTCGATGTTCAACGGAAATTACTTCTCTAATTTATTCAGGGATCAGAAATTGACAGTACTCTCGTTCTGTTTTCATTTGGATGTCACACTACGGCTGCTTATTTTTGTCCTTGTTACACAGCAGCACCGTTGGTTCATGGGGGAGCATGATTCCTGAATGAACTTCCACTCTACAACCACACACATTATTCTAATGAGTACCAGAGAAGCTCAATGCTCATTGTAGCTCTGACATGCAGAATTTTATTGCTTCAACTGCGATAAAAGTCCTAGAAAATTGAATCAAAATAAAAGGATAATAAGAAGGAAGCATCGTGTTGTCAAACAGAAAACCTTCTCCGGATATCTCTTGTACCATTGAAATCCTCCCCTTCGTTCAAATGTTCGATTCAGGCCTTCATGCCATTGATCCTTTCGACAGATTGCGTTGGCGTCAGCAGAGTGATAGTCAGAATTAGTTAGAGATCAGGATAAATTATTTACATGGCTTCGGTGACTGTCCTATAACACATAGATCACCACAAATTTTGACGATAAATGGGGGCTGCTTTCCTGCAACTAAATACCATAACGATGGCAATAATCGTGGGTCTGTTCTTCTGAACTTTGGTGTGATGAGCTAAACTACTATTTAGACAAAACATAAAAAAAATGCACAATTCAAAGCCCACAACAGGGCATGGAGTGACGAAGAACCATTTAGATGGTAACTTGCAGCTAATCACACGTCCAAGAGTAAATGGCATTGGCGGTCACTGAACTCGTCGAGTGGGTGCACTTAAGTCACAGTTTTCAAAAAAATCTGAACCTGTCACTGAAGTCAGCATCCGTGTGCACCACTGTTCACTCGACCGGTTTTTGACTCAGAATCGTCACGTGCGTCTCACGTTTTGACCCTCCGGATCGTTTCTTTTGCAGATAACCCCTTCATATTATATAATACAACTAGTCTGCCCTCTTCTTATAAGTGGGTCCCAGCTGTCAGTGAGAACAAATAAATAAAATTTCAAAAATTATGTGCGCGGTGCTGAGATTCGATCCTTGATCTCTCGCTACTGCCCGTTCAGTTGATAGCCACTTCGCACAGTGCAAGGACATGTCTAATCTTTGCACGTTCTTTAATTATACATTACTATTAATTTAGGTTTTTGGAAATAACTAAAAGATCGGCTTGCGGAGGGGATTCGAAGGGGCGGCGCCAGGGCGAGATCGACCGAGCTGGGCCGCGGCGGCCGCCCCCTGGCCAGCAGGGCGAGCTCGGGCGCGGCGGCGGCGTGCCCGGCCGCGGTGGCGGCTCCCGGGCCAGCGGCGGCACGAGCAGGGCGAGCACGCCGAATCTGCACCATTCATAGCTTGATCCGCCGCCAAATCGTGGTTTCCGGATCTCGGTCAACGTCGGCAGGCTTAGGCAATCCCGGCCGGAGATGTTTAAAAGAAAAAAGTTTATAATACTGACACATACATGCTTGGTACTCAGTGGCTATTCCCTTTGTTGTTGTGGTGAGAGATCGCGAGTTCAAAACCCTAGCACGCATATAATGTTAGGTTGTTTCTTATTAATTTTCTGTCAATGACAGGTGGGACCCACCTGTCAGTAGAGGGCAGCCTACAAACGTTGCTACAATTTAAGGGGTTATTTGTAAAATACTGGAACAGAACGAGACACACGTGAGGCGCACGTGACGATTCTGAGTCAAAAAACCGGTCAAGTGACCAGTGGTGCACACGAATGTTGACTTCAGTGACAGGTTCAGAAGATTTTTGAAAACAGTGATTTAAATGCACCCATTGGACGAGTTCAGTGATCGCCAATGCCATTTATTCCACGTCCAGCCTTAATCCAGTCTCAATCCTCGTGTGAAACCGATCTCAAAACCATTCAGACGCGTTCAGTTTGCTCTCCTCTGCGGTCAACTAAGGGCAAGTACATCGCTCGACGCTTAGACAGGCGCCAGGGAATAAATCCCGGCAGTTTTGGCTGATTCCCAGCCGTTTTATTAGCATGGACTCATATTTAAGCGCCTGACGCTTGATTTGTGCGTGGTGGATTTTACTGCCTCCTAGCGGCGACGATTCCTGCATGGCATAACTAACTAATTAAGCGCCCCAATTAAGAGGCTACCGCTGTACATGCCCTAATACTCAAGTGAAACCGATCACAAAACAATCTCCGAGGAGGTGATTTAAATGGCATTGGGAACTCAAGCGACTATATCGCTTTTGAAGTATGGGGAACCCAAGCGACTATCGTTTTAAAAATACAGAATGACTTGGTATATATGTGCATGTGCTTGCATGCAAGACTGAGTAGGGGTGAAAGCGCCGGCACTATAGCTCACGGCGGGCTACAAGCTGGCTGCAGCTAATTGATTCTTGTGCTAGAGCCGGGCGATTAGTATAGCGCCCGCTCACTTCTCTCATATCTTCTCTTTCTTCCACCTAGGATTTTACTGATGTGTATTTGTTTATAGCCAAATGACTAGGATCTATTGTACTTGCTCTAAAGACTAGACTCTTCGGCTATTTTACATACTTCCTCCGTCCCAGTTTATAAGGCACACACGTAGTTCAAAAAAGTTTGACTATTTAATTTGGTCAACCAAATATAAATTATATGTAACAAAAAATATATCATTGGATTTATATTGAAAAAAAGTTTTTCATGATATAATTTTTGTGATATAATATTTATTTATTGTTGACTAAATTAGTGGTCAAAGTGTGTTCTTGAACCGCGTGTATGTCTTATAAACTGACGGAGGGAGTACATCACTCTCCAGTCTCCACCCAAGAACCTAGTATCCCCTGCTACTCTGCATCACTTCCCGGGCCATGGAGGACGGCCGTCGCTGCAAGAATGTTCAGAGGAAAGCCGCGCCGGAGACCAAGGTCGACGACGTCCCGGACGAGCTTCTCGGTCTGGTGTTTCTGCTCCTCACTTCGCCTCTCGACCTCGTCCGCGCGGCGTTCACCTGCAGACGCTGGCGCCAGGTCATCGCGGGGGATGGCTTCCGCGTCCTCTGCTCCCTACACGGCGCGCCGTCCTCCCACGTCGCCGGCCACTACCGCGTCGACGAACGCCTGCACGCCCCGCGCCCGCCTGGTAGTAACCCAGTCTTCGTTCTCTCCTCCTCCTCACCGTGGGCAGGCATAGTCACCGCGGGGAACCTCGGGCTGGACTTCCTCCCGCGGACGGAATACGGCGAATTCAAATGGGAGCTCACCGACGTTCGGGGCGGCCTCCTTCTCCTTCTCGACCCGTCAAAGCAGTCACGTCTCGGCATCTGTGATCCCCTGGCGCGACGCTACAGAGTGATCCCTCCTTCAGCATGGTTCCGCGGCTGCAATTTCTTGGGTGCCTTCCTCCTCGACGGCGAGGACCCGGGCGCGCGCATCAGTCTGTCAAACTTCAGGGTGACGTGCGCCCTGTATAACAATTACCATGGCACCGCCAGGGCCTGCGCGTTCTCGTCCGCGGGCCGCGGCCGCTGGACCTCTGGCAGCACGTTGGTCTGCGGCGGCGAGTACTGGAAGGCCATGAGGGGCTATGTCTGCTTCATAGGGTGTGGCCGCGGCGGATCCGTCGCCTACTGGACACTCGAAGGTGTCCGCATTCTTCTTGCTCTCGACAAGGAGGCCGCCCAGCTCTCCTCGTCTGTCTTGCAGGACGACAAACAGTACGCTGCGCTCCGTGGCAAGAGCCCGGCGCCAAAGTACGCGTACAAGCTGCCGTGGCCACCTACCATGCGAGCATGCTTATGATATTCTAGCTGCCTTAGCTTGGAGATGGCCATGCCGACGTCCTTGGTCCTTAATTTATTTTCCATTTATTTTGAGGATCCTAGAACATCATGTGTGTCTGTGTGAGCATGTCATCGAGGGCTAGCTCTGCTCTAGTTGGTACCTGGGCATATAAAGTTTGTTTATTGGGAGGATCATACAAAATGTGAAATTGTGTACAAATGTAAGGATCAATCCAGGGAATTTAGTTTCATAATTTGTTCAGAGATTAGTATTGGCGGCGCTCTCTTTTTTTCGAATCAATATTCCTGGAGTTGCTGAAAAAATGACCCAGAACTCTGATCCAAACCTCCAGGTTTATATTGACCATCTCTTTTTTAAGCACTCGCCAATGTTGTCATAGGACCTTGGAGGCTCTACGCTGACCTCACAGAGTCACAGTGCTGCAACTTATGTTGGCATTTTCTTTCAAGAATCTCTACTCGGAGTGTTCCCCGCTTTCACCGTCACTCAGTGGCCCCAACTGCTAAGGAAGCACAGTCTAACGAAAGTAGACTAGTAACTGACGAGCAAAGGAAAAACCAACACTCACAAGTCATATTTCATAATAAGAACAGTTCCCAAGTGAGCAAATATACTATTCCACATCAACAATATGTTAGCGCAATAATATGTAGAGGGGGGATTAACTACATTTCTTCATTATGTAGATGCTTTTGCAACAAGGACGAAACGAACTAACAGTAATGTCTTTCGAAGACCTTTGTTTGTGGATGCACACCAAGTTGCCCATCAATCCCATCTTGATGTAGACATAGACAAGGAAGGTGCTATGGTCAGAAAATCCAACACAACAGATCGTTTTAGACCCTAACAACAGATCGCATATACACCATGCTAGACTGAACATATGTTGTGTCATTAAAATCCTCCCCTTCCTTCAATCGTTCAATTTGGGCTGTCATGATATTATTCCTTTCTCCACCCGCATAGTTGTTAGGGTCATTAAAAGATTGATTTGGGTAATAATCTGGAGACAAATGATGGTTCCGTTTCATTCTCTTCCTGAAGACGTTGTTTTTGATTAACTTTTTTTGCAACCCAAGCCTAGGGCAGTGATTGATGTTGTTGTTGTCGTCTGTCTTTGGCCGCTTGAGCACTACACTTGGGTAGTTGGGTGTCATGTATTTTCTTAATTTTTTAGTATGTTGGCTATATGCGATTTCGATGTCTTGACCAGCTTTTCATATTAAGGTGTTGTAGAGACCAGGTATTATACCAATTTGATATTAATGTATTACTCTTTATTGCAAAATACAAGATTAAACTCTGCTCGAATCAATGCAACCATAAACTCTGCTCTGAAAACAAAAATTAGAATGAAAAACAAATTAAAAAAGTTACATTCGGATACAGATACACAACATAGACTTGCACTCTGATTTCCAAAAAAAAATCCCCGGTCCCACTCCCACCTTAGACCCGACGACGACGATGAACACGCAAAAGTTTATATGTGTCAAAAAATTATACGAAAGATGTGAAGGTTCATGAAGGATGTGTTTATATCCTCCAAATATTTGATGTCCAAATTCGAAATGAACATTTAGAAACAGAAAAGACAAATATATCATGAATAGTGCGATCTAGTGTCACAAAAAGACAAATCAAAAAATGACACAATTCATGCTAAATTTCTCTTTTTTGTTTCTCAGTATTCATGTCGAATTTGATCCTGAACTTTTCCGAGGTTGTAAAAATATGTTTCATGGACACTCACACTTTTTCGAAAAAAATGTACACGTTTGAAATTATTTTTTTCCAGTGGCAGCATTTCTAGGACGGTAGCACTTAATGTGCTGGGAGGAGTAGGTATTCTCTCACTCTACAAGCAGATCGACGCTCAAACGGCTAGGGTTCGACCCAAGCTGCCCCTCCCATCCCCCGCCGCCATTTCTCACCCCGCCCCGACCGCGTGCTCTGCCGCCGCCGCCGCCGCCAGCCACGATCTACCGACCTCCTACGCCAGCAGATCGACGCCGCCTGACCCAACACCGACATGGCGACCAAGGTCGACGAGGTCCCGGACGAGGTTCTCGGGCTGATCTTCCTGCGCCTCACCTCGCCGCGCGACCTCGTCCGCGTCGCGTTCGTCTGCAAGCGCTGGCGCCAGGTCATCGCGGGGGACGGCTTCCGCGTCCTCTGCTCCCTCCACGGCGCACCGTCCTCCCACATCGCCGGCGACTACCACGTTGAAGGGTGCCACACCCGGCGTCCGCCTGGTCGTGACCCGGTCTTCCTTCCCTCCTCCTCGCCGTGGGCGGGCATCGTCACCGCTCGGAGCCTCGCGCTCGACTTCTCGAAGGGCCATTTGGCCGATCTTTATTAAGAAAGAAGGGGAGAGTACAGCTAGTTGGTCACACAAAGTGTGTGCCAACATCATGGTACAGGCCGTGAGAGCTGAGCCAGACATGCCTGGCCAGCGGAAAAACCAACACGACACCTACGTCGACTTCCTCCCGCGGGAATACGGCGATTCCACCTGGGAGCTAGCCGACGTTCGGGGCGGCCTCCTGCTCCTCCTCGCCCTGCTGCCGCAGCCACGCCTCGTCATCTGTGATCCCCTGGCGCGTCGTTGCAGGTTGATCCCTCACTCATCGTGGTTCCATGGCTGCGACTTCCTGGGTGCCTTCCTCCTCGACGGCGAGGACACGAGCCGTCGGATCAGCCTCACAAACTTCAGGGTGACGTGCGCGGTCCACCGCGTTCTCCGACAAAGCGCTACGGCCTTCGCGTTCTCGTCCGCCGCGGGTGGCCGCTGGACCTCTGGAGCGGACGCGCGTGGCAGCGTGCCCGGGTGGCAGGTCAGCTTCGCAGGGAGCGCCGCGGGGTCAGCCTACTGGACGGTGGGACACCGTGTTCTTGCTCTCGACAAGGACGCCGCTAAGCTCTCCGCGTCCGTCTTGCCGGATGCTCTCCGGAGAAAGCACCCATGGACATGGTATGCTTACGAGCTGCCGTGGCCACCTACTATCCGAGCTTGCTTATCGTAGCTGCCTTGGTGGGATTGGAGATGGTCATGGAGGTGTCCCAGGTTCTTAATTGATTTGCTATTTACCGTGATGATCATAGAGAATCGTATGTGTCTGTATGAGATGGTCAGTGATCACTTCCTTCTACTAGATCTTTCAGATGTTTTAGGTATCAAGTGGCAAGCATTTAGAGATGTTTTAGTGCGTGTGTTGTGAACTTGTGATCGTGTAGTACTTCCGTTAAATCGAAATTGTTTGTTTTGGAGAAGCTCTGGTTTGTGTATATAAGGAGATCTTTACTTGTACAGAGGAGGGTTTTACCAATGAAGTATTGCACCCTTGACTGTCATCATACAAAACGAGTCTGTGGAAGCATGCTTCAGGGAAACCCACTCGATGTTCAACGGAAATTACTTCTCTAATTTATTCAGGGATCAGAAATTGACAGTACTCTCGTTCTGTTTTCATTTGGATGTCACACTACGGCTGCTTATTTTTGTCCTTGTTACACAGCAGCACCGTTGGTTCATGGGGGAGCATGATTCCTGAATGAACTTCCACTCTACAACCACACACATTATTCTAATGAGTACCAGAGAAGCTCAATGCTCATTGTAGCTCTGACATGCAGAATTTTATTGCTTCAACTGCGATAAAAGTCCTAGAAAATTGAATCAAAATAAAAGGATAATAAGAAGGAAGCATCGTGTTGTCAAACAGAAAACCTTCTCCGGATATCTCTTGTACCATTGAAATCCTCCCTTCGTTCAAATGTTCGATTCAGGCCTTCATGCCATTGATCCTTTCGACAGATTGCGTTGGCGTCAGCAGAGTGATAGTCAGAATTAGTTAGAGATCAGGATAAATTATTTACATGGCTTCGGTGACTGTCCTATAACACATAGATCACCACAAATTTTGACGATAAATGGGGGCTGCTTTCCTGCAACTAAATACCATAACGATGGCAATAATCGTGGGTCTGTTCTTCTGAACTTTGGTGTGATGAGCTAAACTACTATTTAGACAAAACATAAAAAAAAATGCACAATTCAAAGCCCACAACAGGGCATGGAGTGACGAAGAACCATTTAGATGGTAACTTGCAGCTAATCACACGTCCAAGAGTAAATGGCATTGGCGGTCACTGAACTCGTCGAGTGGGTGCACTTAAGTCACAGTTTTCAAAAAAATCTGAACCTGTCACTGAAGTCAGCATCCGTGTGCACCACTGTTCACTCGACCGGTTTTTGACTCAGAATCGTCACGTGCGTCTCACGTTTTGACCCTCCGGATCGTTTCTTTTGCAGATAACCCCTTCATATTATATAATACAACTAGTCTGCCCTCTTCTTATAAGTGGGTCCCAGCTGTCAGTGAGAACAAATAAATAAAATTTCAAAAATTATGTGCGCGGTGCTGAGATTCGATCCTTGATCTCTCGCTACTGCCCGTTCAGTTGATAGCCACTTCGCACAGTGCAAGGACATGTCTAATCTTTGCACGTTCTTTAATTATACATTACTATTAATTTAGGTTTTTGGAAATAACTAAAAGATCGGCTTGCGGAGGGGATTCGAAGGGGCGGCGCCAGGGCGAGATCGACCGAGCTGGGCCGCGGCGGCCGCCCCCTGGCCAGCAGGGCGAGCTCGGGCGCGGCGGCGGCGTGCCCGGCCGCGGTGGCGGCTCCCGGGCCAGCGGCGGCACGAGCAGGGCGAGCACGCCGAATCTGCACCATTCATAGCTTGATCCGCCGCCAAATCGTGGTTTCCGGATCTCGGTCAACGTCGGCAGGCTTAGGCAATCCCGGCCGGAGATGTTTAAAAGAAAAAAGTTTATAATACTGACACATACATGCTTGGTACTCAGTGGCTATTCCCTTTGTTGTTGTGGTGAGAGATCGCGAGTTCAAAACCCTAGCACGCATATAATGTTAGGTTGTTTCTTATTAATTTTCTGTCAATGACAGGTGGGACCCACCTGTCAGTAGAGGGCAGCCTACAAACGTTGCTACAATTTAAGGGGTTATTTGTAAAATACTGGAACAGAACGAGACACACGTGAGGCGCACGTGACGATTCTGAGTCAAAAAACCGGTCAAGTGACCAGTGGTGCACACGAATGTTGACTTCAGTGACAGGTTCAGAAGATTTTTGAAAACAGTGATTTAAATGCACCCATTGGACGAGTTCAGTGATCGCCAATGCCATTTATTCCACGTCCAGCCTTAATCCAGTCTCAATCCTCGTGTGAAACCGATCTCAAAACCATTCAGACGCGTTCAGTTTGCTCTCCTCTGCGGTCAACTAAGGGCAAGTACATCGCTCGACGCTTAGACAGGCGCCAGGGAATAAATCCGGCAGTTTTGGCTGATTCCCAGCCGTTTTATTAGCATGGACTCATATTTAAGCGCCTGACGCTTGATTTGTGCGTGGTGGATTTTACTGCCTCCTAGCGGCGACGATTCCTGCATGGCATAACTAACTAATTAAGCGCCCCAATTAAGAGGCTACCGCTGTACATGCCCTAATACTCAAGTGAAACCGATCACAAAACAATCTCCGAGGAGGTGATTTAAATGGCATTGGGAACTCAAGCGACTATATCGCTTTTGAAGTATGGGGAACCCAAGCGACTATCGTTTTAAAAATACAGAATGACTTGGTATATATGTGCATGTGCTTGCATGCAAGACTGAGTAGGGGTGAAAGCGCCGGCACTATAGCTCACGGCGGGCTACAAGCTGGCTGCAGCTAATTGATTCTTGTGCTAGAGCCGGGCGATTAGTATAGCGCCCGCTCACTTCTCTCATATCTTCTCTTTCTTCCACCTAGGATTTTACTGATGTGTATTTGTTTATAGCCAAATGACTAGGATCTATTGTACTTGCTCTAAAGACTAGACTCTTCGGCTATTTTACATACTTCCTCCGTCCCAGTTTATAAGGCACACACGTAGTTCAAAAAAGTTTGACTATTTAATTTGGTCAACCAAATATAAATTATATGTAACAAAAAATATATCATTGGATTTATATTGAAAAAAAGTTTTTCATGATATAATTTTTGTGATATAATATTTATTTATTGTTGACTAAATTAGTGGTCAAAGTGTGTTCTTGAACCGCGTGTATGTCTTATAAACTGACGGAGGGAGTACATCACTCTCCAGTCTCCACCCAAGAACCTAGTATCCCCTGCTACTCTGCATCACTTCCCGGGCCATGGAGGACGGCCGTCGCTGCAAGAATGTTCAGAGGAAAGCCGCGCCGGAGACCAAGGTCGACGACGTCCCGGACGAGCTTCTCGGTCTGGTGTTTCTGCTCCTCACTTCGCCTCTCGACCTCGTCCGCGCGGCGTTCACCTGCAGACGCTGGCGCCAGGTCATCGCGGGGGATGGCTTCCGCGTCCTCTGCTCCCTACACGGCGCGCCGTCCTCCCACGTCGCCGGCCACTACCGCGTCGACGAACGCCTGCACGCCCCGCGCCCGCCTGGTAGTAACCCAGTCTTCGTTCTCTCCTCCTCCTCACCGTGGGCAGGCATAGTCACCGCGGGGAACCTCGGGCTGGACTTCCTCCCGCGGACGGAATACGGCGAATTCAAATGGGAGCTCACCGACGTTCGGGGCGGCCTCCTTCTCCTTCTCGACCCGTCAAAGCAGTCACGTCTCGGCATCTGTGATCCCCTGGCGCGACGCTACAGAGTGATCCCTCCTTCAGCATGGTTCCGCGGCTGCAATTTCTTGGGTGCCTTCCTCCTCGACGGCGAGGACCCGGGCGCGCGCATCAGTCTGTCAAACTTCAGGGTGACGTGCGCCCTGTATAACAATTACCATGGCACCGCCAGGGCCTGCGCGTTCTCGTCCGCGGGCCGCGGCCGCTGGACCTCTGGCAGCACGTTGGTCTGCGGCGGCGAGTACTGGAAGGCCATGAGGGGCTATGTCTGCTTCATAGGGTGTGGCCGCGGCGGATCCGTCGCCTACTGGACACTCGAAGGTGTCCGCATTCTTCTTGCTCTCGACAAGGAGGCCGCCCAGCTCTCCTCGTCTGTCTTGCAGGACGACAAACAGTACGCTGCGCTCCGTGGCAAGAGCCCGGCGCCAAAGTACGCGTACAAGCTGCCGTGGCCACCTACCATGCGAGCATGCTTATGATATTCTAGCTGCCTTAGCTTGGAGATGGCCATGCCGACGTCCTTGGTCCTTAATTTATTTTCCATTTATTTTGAGGATCCTAGAACATCATGTGTGTCTGTGTGAGCATGTCATCGAGGGCTAGCTCTGCTCTAGTTGGTACCTGGGCATATAAAGTTTGTTTATTGGGAGGATCATACAAAATGTGAAATTGTGTACAAATGTAAGGATCAATCCAGGGAATTTAGTTTCATAATTTGTTCAGAGATTAGTATTGGCGGCGCTCTCTTTTTTTCGAATCAATATTCCTGGAGTTGCTGAAAAAATGACCCAGAACTCTGATCCAAACCTCCAGGTTTATATTGACCATCTCTTTTTTAAGCACTCGCCAATGTTGTCATAGGACCTTGGAGGCTCTACGCTGACCTCACAGAGTCACAGTGCTGCAACTTATGTTGGCATTTTCTTTCAAGAATCTCTACTCGGAGTGTTCCCCGCTTTCACCGTCACTCAGTGGCCCCAACTGCTAAGGAAGCACAGTCTAACGAAAGTAGACTAGTAACTGACGAGCAAAGGAAAAACCAACACTCACAAGTCATATTTCATAATAAGAACAGTTCCCAAGTGAGCAAATATACTATTCCACATCAACAATATGTTAGCGCAATAATATGTAGAGGGGGGATTAACTACATTTCTTCATTATGTAGATGCTTTTGCAACAAGGACGAAACGAACTAACAGTAATGTCTTTCGAAGACCTTTGTTTGTGGATGCACACCAAGTTGCCCATCAATCCCATCTTGATGTAGACATAGACAAGGAAGGTGCTATGGTCAGAAAATCCAACACAACAGATCGTTTTAGACCCTAACAACAGATCGCATATACACCATGCTAGACTGAACATATGTTGTGTCATTAAAATCCTCCCCTTCCTTCAATCGTTCAATTTGGGCTGTCATGATATTATTCCTTTCTCCACCCGCATAGTTGTTAGGGTCATTAAAAGATTGATTTGGGTAATAATCTGGAGACAAATGATGGTTCCGTTTCATTCTCTTCCTGAAGACGTTGTTTTTGATTAACTTTTTTTGCAACCCAAGCCTAGGGCAGTGATTGATGTTGTTGTTGTCGTCTGTCTTTGGCCGCTTGAGCACTACACTTGGGTAGTTGGGTGTCATGTATTTTCTTAATTTTTTAGTATGTTGGCTATATGCGATTTCGATGTCTTGACCAGCTTTTCATATTAAGGTGTTGTAGAGACCAGGTATTATACCAATTTGATATTAATGTATTACTCTTTATTGCAAAATACAAGATTAAACTCTGCTCGAATCAATGCAACCATAAACTCTGCTCTGAAAACAAAAATTAGAATGAAAAACAAATTAAAAAAGTTACATTCGGATACAGATACACAACATAGACTTGCACTCTGATTTCCAAAAAAAATCCCCGGTCCCACTCCCACCTTAGACCCGACGACGACGATGAACACGCAAAAGTTTATATGTGTCAAAAAATTATACGAAAGATGTGAAGGTTCATGAAGGATGTGTTTATATCCTCCAAATATTTGATGTCCAAATTCGAAATGAACATTTAGAAACAGAAAAGACAAATATATCATGAATAGTGCGATCTAGTGTCACAAAAAGACAAATCAAAAAATGACACAATTCATGCTAAATTTCTCTTTTTTGTTTCTCAGTATTCATGTCGAATTTGATCCTGAACTTTTCCGAGGTTGTAAAAATATGTTTCATGGACACTCACACTTTTTCGAAAAAAATGTACACGTTTGAAATTATTTTTTTCCAGTGGCAGCATTTCTAGGACGGTAGCACTTAATGTGCTGGGAGGAGTAGGTATTCTCTCACTCTACAAGCAGATCGACGCTCAAACGGCTAGGGTTCGACCCAAGCTGCCCCTCCCATCCCCCGCCGCCATTTCTCACCCCGCCCCGACCGCGTGCTCTGCCGCCGCCGCCGCCGCCAGCCACGATCTACCGACCTCCTACGCCAGCAGATCGACGCCGCCTGACCCAACACCGACATGGCGACCAAGGTCGACGAGGTCCCGGACGAGGTTCTCGGGCTGATCTTCCTGCGCCTCACCTCGCCGCGCGACCTCGTCCGCGTCGCGTTCGTCTGCAAGCGCTGGCGCCAGGTCATCGCGGGGGACGGCTTCCGCGTCCTCTGCTCCCTCCACGGCGCACCGTCCTCCCACATCGCCGGCGACTACCACGTTGAAGGGTGCCACACCCGGCGTCCGCCTGGTCGTGACCCGGTCTTCCTTCCCTCCTCCTCGCCGTGGGCGGGCATCGTCACCGCTCGGAGCCTCGCGCTCGACTTCTCGAAGGGCCATTTGGCCGATCTTTATTAAGAAAGAAGGGGAGAGTACAGCTAGTTGGTCACACAAAGTGTGTGCCAACATCATGGTACAGGCCGTGAGAGCTGAGCCAGACATGCCTGGCCAGCGGAAAAACCAACACGACACCTACGTCGACTTCCTCCCGCGGGAATACGGCGATTCCACCTGGGAGCTAGCCGACGTTCGGGGCGGCCTCCTGCTCCTCCTCGCCCTGCTGCCGCAGCCACGCCTCGTCATCTGTGATCCCCTGGCGCGTCGTTGCAGGTTGATCCCTCACTCATCGTGGTTCCATGGCTGCGACTTCCTGGGTGCCTTCCTCCTCGACGGCGAGGACACGAGCCGTCGGATCAGCCTCACAAACTTCAGGGTGACGTGCGCGGTCCACCGCGTTCTCCGACAAAGCGCTACGGCCTTCGCGTTCTCGTCCGCCGCGGGTGGCCGCTGGACCTCTGGAGCGGACGCGCGTGGCAGCGTGCCCGGGTGGCAGGTCAGCTTCGCAGGGAGCGCCGCGGGGTCAGCCTACTGGACGGTGGGACACCGTGTTCTTGCTCTCGACAAGGACGCCGCTAAGCTCTCCGCGTCCGTCTTGCCGGATGCTCTCCGGAGAAAGCACCCATGGACATGGTATGCTTACGAGCTGCCGTGGCCACCTACTATCCGAGCTTGCTTATCGTAGCTGCCTTGGTGGGATTGGAGATGGTCATGGAGGTGTCCCAGGTTCTTAATTGATTTGCTATTTACCGTGATGATCATAGAGAATCGTATGTGTCTGTATGAGATGGTCAGTGATCACTTCCTTCTACTAGATCTTTCAGATGTTTTAGGTATCAAGTGGCAAGCATTTAGAGATGTTTTAGTGCGTGTGTTGTGAACTTGTGATCGTGTAGTACTTCCGTTAAATCGAAATTGTTTGTTTTGGAGAAGCTCTGGTTTGTGTATATAAGGAGATCTTTACTTGTACAGAGGAGGGTTTTACCAATGAAGTATTGCACCCTTGACTGTCATCATACAAAACGAGTCTGTGGAAGCATGCTTCAGGGAAACCCACTCGATGTTCAACGGAAATTACTTCTCTAATTTATTCAGGGATCAGAAATTGACAGTACTCTCGTTCTGTTTTCATTTGGATGTCACACTACGGCTGCTTATTTTTGTCCTTGTTACACAGCAGCACCGTTGGTTCATGGGGGAGCATGATTCCTGAATGAACTTCCACTCTACAACCACACACATTATTCTAGTGAGTACCAGAGAAGCTCAATGCTCATTGTAGCTCTGACATGCAGAATTTTATTGCTTCAACTGCGATAAAAGTCCTAGAAAATTGAATCAAAATAAAAGGATAATAAGAAGGAAGCATCGTGTTGTCAAACAGAAAACCTTCTCCGGATATCTCTTGTACCATTGAAATCCTCCCCTTCGTTCAAGTGCTCGATTCGGGCCTTCATGCCATTGATCCTTTCTTCGGTCCGAGATGTTGGTGTGAGCAGAGTTCTAGTCAGAAATTAGTTACAGATAATGATAAATTTCTTTGCCTCGCCTTCTTAAGGTGGCCATCCTGTAACACAGACAGTGCCACAAGTTTTGACAATAAATCGGGTTGGTACTGCCCTTAACAAGATAAATCAGTTTGTAGTGTTATAGTATATGTGGATTGTGCTAGCCCTTTCCATCAGATCGGTCTTTTGGAATAGTGGTCAGCGCATGAAGCTTAACATGGTATCAGAGCCAAGGTCTCGAGTTCGAGTCCTAGCTTCCGCGCTTTATTGAAAAAATATTGTAGCCCCCCTTTGTGTCCACGTATAGGCCTCTTGAGCCATACCTCTGAGACTTGCGCGCCGTCGCTCTATTCCGGTTGCACGTGTTGGCCTCTCCCTCCCGAGTCACACGTGAGAGGGGGTGTTACAGTATATGTGGATTGTGCTAGCCCTTTCCATCAGATCGGTCTTTTGAAATAGTGGTCCGCATGAAGCTTGACATGTAGAAGAACAAAATATGGATGTACTATCTGCAGACAAGAGTTATTTCCTCTGTGCCTTTGTCCAGTGGAATTTCTGAGTTCTAAATAGTGTTCACTTTTCTAAGAAATATGATCACACATTACAAATAGGCTGATTAAGATTGCAGTGAAGGTTCCTACTTCAATCCGTAAATATGTTCTTTCTGGAAATCCAGCAGAGTTTTTTTTCGATTTATCCTTTCTTCAGAGTTGTAGAATATACTTCACATGAAAGCGTATTCAATTATAAATCTAAATAAGTGAGTAAATAGATTCTTCTGAAAATTCAGAACATTTTTTCTTAAAAATTGGTTGTTTGTTAAAAGTAACACAATACAGTTTACTTGGGATGACATCTCACTCATGAACAGGACTAGCATTGAAGGCATCAAAGGAAGGGTATCAAAGGAGAAGGATGAAATTGAACATTTGAACGGTTTACTAGAGAAGGTATTATCCATTTGAAAAGCAGTTTTGCCGAATGTAGGTGTGACTACCTGCAAGCTTACCATCTAAATGGGCTTCATCACTCCATGCCCTGTCATGAATAATAGCTAAAGTCCATCACACCGAAGTTCAGCAGAGCAAACTGATGATTATTACCATCATCACGGTATTTAGTTGGAAGGAAAACAACCCCAAAAAAAAAACAATTGGTAGACACGGCATTAAACATTTAAAATGGTTCAACATGTCACAACATTTATCGCAGGTGCTAAGAAACTTGAAGCTGGCATTTTGAGCCCAAAAGTGTGGTCAGGATCTATAAACATTGTGAGAAAGTATAGCTCTCGAGAAATTACTTCTATTTCATCGCAGAAAAATTGGAACTCCTTCTGCAGCATGAAGAACAGGTATCATTTCAATAGACTAGCATTAACACAGTGGTAACGCACAAAAGAAGAAGAAAAAAAATGAACATCATGCATAAGGTTCAGCACGCAAACGCCAGGAAAAACATTAAACTGTCCATGTTTGCTCACAATATCGTGATCAGGAACATGGAAAGAGCACGGAGGACAGCATCTACTAACAATTTTGGCATTACCAAATATATTAACGATTCTTCAACCGTAATGGGCCATCTCTTTGATTAAACCTCTGTAAAATGGCGTTTCGTTTGAGCAGCCAACACGTCGATTATGTCCTGTGAATTGTGATGCCTGAGGCACACATACAGTAGGATGAGTAAAATCATGTCTGCGAGTAATTGCGCACCTTGTAAGTAATACAATGCTACAAGAAAGAGGAAAAGAGTTGCATATTTGTGTCTCTGAAGATTAAGAGTGCGTGGACCGCCAGTTCGAAATTCATGGTTTTGTCGCGGCAAGGCACCACACAGAACTCTGCACAGGATCGAGTGTGCATGTTAACAGGTGCAATCATAAAAACTTTGCATCGCACCGGAAAACCAGTTTGGGCAAAACAATTGTACCTCTATGTCACCATGCAGAGACTTGATCACCTGATTATTTTTTCATTAAAAGAGAGTAAATTAAAAAAAACCTACCACAATTGTCGGCCAAATCACAAGTCAGTACTACTTTTGGTGATTTTTCAAGTCAGTATCAATCGTGAGGCCGGGCGCCACAAATCGCACAAATTCGTGCATAAGAGTATTTTGATAGCCGCACTGACTGATGGGGCCAATGGTTAGGACTGACATGGCTGCATACGTCGAAAAGTAGGTGAGGTGGTGATGCATGTAAAATACATACATGAACTTTGCACTTTATTTACTCATATTCCAATCATATTTGCATCATATAAGGGTTATATCAATGTTTTATCATGATTTTAGAAATATCTTAATGATTTCCTATTTTTATGGAATTAACCATGCACAGGCAGAAAACCCTATTTCTTTCCTTTTAAGTTTCAGGGACCCAAACGTCGTCTAAATGACCTGCAAATTTACGGGCGTCAATATTTGGAAGGAAGAAGACTTGTGGGAGAAGGAAGCAAACAAACGGAGGTCCGAGGACCAAAAGGGGTGGCCCACGCGGCCACAGTACCTGGCCGTGTGGGGCCCACTCTTTTGGCACTCGAGGCTCCGTTGCCGTCGATCTTTCCTCCACCGACTCCGTCTTGACCTAAAAACGTCTATAAAAATAGTCCCCCGAGGAGTTTCGCGGGGAGGCGGCGGAGAAACACAAAACCACGAAACAGAGAGACTGAAGGCTGCCACCGGAGAAGATCGGAGGGGGGAAACGCCGACGGAATCGCCTCCGGAGGGCTCTACCCCCCTCCGGCATGTTCATCATCAACATCTACAGTAAGATCATCTCCATCTCCCCACTGTAAACTCTTGGCAAACATGATGTATGATGCAATATACTATTCTCTTGATCTATTGTGTCTCCCCATCTATGTTTGAGAAGTGATTTGTTCATGGCAATAGTGAAATAGTTCGTTGATTGGTTGCATACAAGTGTTGTTATCTTTTATGATTTTCTTTATGTACAATATATGAGTGCACGCATATGTTGGGGAATGCATGTAAGGTGATCACCGGTAATTTAATGGAGTGAGGAGGACTTGGGAGGACAGTAAACCTAAGACCGAGTCATGAAATTACTTTATTGGGGGATATATTTAGGGGACCTTAGAACTTAAGGCTATGATGGGACTTTTATGTCTTAATAACTCTTGTGCAGTCATTTACTTGGCCATGAGATCCATCATAAGGGGTTTTAGTTCATTTACTTGGCTACACCTATTTATGGCTCCTACCTAAAAGAAACAACTAAGACTGAAACATGTGCTTCACTAATTGTGACAACCACATGAATGAAATAACAATTGCTAGAACATTTGCTCCCTTGAGATATTTGCTACTTGAGATATTTGATACTTGCTACTTTGAGAAACTTGCTTGAGAAACCTGCTGAGAGAAACTTGCTCTGAGAAACTTGCGTTTGAAACTTGATTGAGAAGCTTGTTACTAGATAAACCATTTCCACATCACTTGCTTACATTAGTTAGTTCTTTTTCATATTTATTGCTTTGCATAAACGGCCATATAAGAGGGTTATAGGGCTTTAGAGAATAGATAGTTTACCTTCAGCTCCTCGTGGGTTCGACACTCAAATACTTATCGAATTGTGCTACAGTGATTCCTTACTCTTGGGGATTATCAGGTGGCAGTGGGACCGACCTGTCAGCCCCTCCAATTATTTTCTACTGTTTCCCGTCTTCCTCTCTTTCTCACGCAAGATCCAAACCCAAATCCCACCATGCCCACCCGCTTCTGGACCTCGGTCCCGTAGGCTGTCAGGGACGTTGTTTTCTCCGGCCTGGAGGCAAGGCCCGAGGCAGAGGAGAGGGGACCATGGGCATGAGCGCGGAGCTCTCTGCTGGAGGGAGCCGGCCCTCAGAGGGCCGGCAGGTCAGGTGCTTTGCAGCGGCGACCTCCGGGCGCGGGGTGGACATCGGGATGCTCGCCAACCAGAGGAGGCTCGGACAGCCATGTGGGGAAGAGGCGACCATGGTCGGTGGTCGTCGGCCGTCCAGGCGAGGGCGTGCAGGGAGCAGCAAGCGGCGTGCGTGCGCCAGGTGCAGCGAAGGGGAAATCGGGATGGAGAGCTCACACAGCGGCGCGGCCTCCCCGCCCGAGCTCACGCTCCTCGGCCTGGCCGGCGAGCCCCTCCTCACCGTGCACCGCCGCCCCCTGTCTCTGCACTAGCGCGAGATGAGGGACCACCGCCGCGCTCCTCATGGAGAGTAGAGAGAAACGTGATAGAAGAGGAGGTGCAGAGGACGCCGAGGTCAGGGCGGGGCCGTAGCTGGGAGAGGCATGACATAAGAGGCGGCGCAGCCAGCCCACGCTGGCCGGCTACTCCCTCTCCGAGCACAACCTCGGCAACGGCCGACGGTCTCGGAGCGCCAACGGAGGGCGCAACACCGCGAGCGTGCCCAAGCTCACCCGAAAAGAGTCGGCCAGCAGCAAGAAGACGGCGCCGCCGCGCTAGCCGTGGTTGCCGACGCCACGTAGACTACGAAACATCTAATTTGGGAGGGCTAGGGAGGCCGGAGGCGAGCGAATCGAGTGCGCGCGGCGGCGGTCGAAGCAGCGTTGACCTTGTCGGTGGAAGAAGAAGAGCGAGGGAAAAAAAGATGTGGGCTGACAGGTCGGTCCCACTGCCACCTCAATTACTTCTCCACGTATGCAGCCATGTCAGCCCTGACCATTGGGCCCATCAGTCAGTGCGGCTGTCAAAATGCTCTTAGACATGAATTTGTGCGATTTGTGACGCTCCGCTTCACGGGTTGGTACTGACATGAAAAATCACCAAAAATAGTACTGACTCGTAATTTGGCGGACAATTGTGGTAAGTTTTTGTAATTTACTCATGAAAAGAAGACAGATAATAAGTTCTAGGAGACACATTAAGGTACGGACACGACCCGAAACTTGTATTGGCATTTGGTTCACCAGCAAATGTAAACTTAGTAAATATTGGAGCACTCACGTAGATGAGCATTCGGTGAGGCGGCGAGCTTGAAGCCCTGCCAATGTTGCGGTGCCTCCCCGCCGGCCGCCGCAGCAGTCCCCGTTGGTGGTGACCGGTGAGTTCCGGCCACGTGGACGGATGGAAGCTTGTCCTGGCTGAAATGAATACCCTCTTTCTTTCGAAGAAATTACCTCCACCTGCCACCGCCTGCCAGACTAACCCCACCCACGACGAGCCCGCACGGTCTCTCTACCAAACGGAACGGCTAGGGTATTGACCCGCGCCCCCTCGCCGTCGCCGCCTCCCACCTCCCACCCCCGCCGCCATTTCTCGCCCCGCTCCCGACCACGTCTACCCAGCTCCTGCGCCAGCAGATCGAAGCCGCCGGACCCGTATCTCCGGCGAGCCGGCTCGCAGCTCGACCTCGCCCCCCGTCCCGCCCAGGCTCCATCTCGACGCCAAATACCTTCAACCTGATAAGCTTGAGCTCAAATCAGGGATTTGCCCCCCGGCGCTCTGGGCGGGCGCCCTTGTTGCCCCGGCGCTGGATGGATATGAACCTGTACCTGGGCCTGCCTCCATTGCCGCGGCCTCCAGGTCGGCTGGGTTCATCCATGGATTACCCGGCGCCGGCGGTCGGTCCCGTGCCGGAACGTCCAAGAACGGATGAAGATCCGGCGGCAGGATCGCCGGCGCCAGAGGAGATGCCGTCACCGCCGATCGTCGTGTACTCGCCGTCCGACGCGCTCTCCGAGCCGGAGGTACCGCCGATCGATCCGATGCTCGTCGATTGGCTCGACGGCCCGAGTACGGACAGCGAAGATGCGCTTGATGGGGGTGATCCGGCTGATGCACCCTCACATGATTCCAGTGTCTCACGGCCGCCACCGCCGCCGCTGGGCTCGGTCAGTCCTGTGCTGGAAGCTCAAACAACGGATGAGGCAGCAGAGGAGATGCTGCCACTGGACTCGCCGTTGGTGGACTCGCCGTTGGATATATGGTCGATCGATCATTCGCTCCTTGGTTGGCTTGATGGCTCGGGTACGGACAGCGAAGAGGGCCTTGATGCCGGCGAACCGGCTGCGGCGTTTGATGCGCCCTCGCATGATGCCATTGTCTCATCCCAGCCGCTGCTGCCTCTTGCTGGGTTGGAAGGGGTTCGCCTTGAATGGGTGGAGAGGCTTTCGAACCCTGATCAGGTAGCTCCTGCGGCCGGAACAGAGATGGTCAGCACGAGGCAATCTATTGGGGGAGCAATTGAAGAGACGGCGCCTGAGCTCCGCCTGCAGAGGTTGATCCAGGTGAGCGAACAGCACCGCATTGTGCGGCCAGGGACAGTGAACCGCAGCCAGCGGGCGACCAGTCCGGAAGCCGAAAGACTGGCGCAGGTCATCCAGCGGTCTCACAGCTCTCTAGATGTATCGAGACGACTGAATATCGATAGTGATGGCAAGATGGGAGCAATGGGTGCTGTCAAAAAGGATGGGAACTGCAGCGGATGCAACTCCAATTTCGAGTGCAACATCTGTCTTGATGCAGCTAAAGAGCCTGTGGTTACGCCGTGCGGCCACCTCTTCTGCTGGCCATGCTTGTATCAGTGGCTCCATAGACACTCAGTCCACTCTGAGTGCCCTGTCTGCAAGGGAGAGGTGCTTGAAGTAAACGTCACGCCGATCTATGGACGAGGAGGCGGCGAACGGGACGCTTCCAGCAATGACGTCCCTCCCAGACCAAGCGCGAACAGGAGCGAGAGCTTGAGTCAGCAGCTGCAGACGCCAGACCCGAGATTCATAGCCAACATGGTGAGGCGGCTGATGGGAAACCAGAGAGGCCAGGCAGCTCCACCCACAGATGGGGCTGAGGTGCCTTTGGTTCCTGAAGGCGGACCGACAAGGATCATCAACAGGGTTGGGGTTCGGAGACAGCAAAGACCTATTCCTGCTTCACCTAGCTTTAATTCACCCTCCCCATTAACGCGGCGCAACGCTGCCCCCGAGGGTGCCAACCCAGTCCAGATTCTGTGGTCATATGGTAATGCTGCACCGGCAGTTCCTCAGCAGTCGTCATCTGTTGAGCAGGCATCGACTTCTAGCACCGTCGCTGTCATAGTTGGGCAGGCAGCCCAGAGTAGGAGGTCCAGGCCGCCTACGGATTCCACAACCACAACCACAAGAAGAACAAGGAGGCGGCAGCAGCACTAGGTAAGAATGGTGCTGCCATTTTGTCCAATAAAACTTATAGATCTCGTCCTGTTGTTGCCAACATGACAAGGTTATTTAAGTTAGGGAATGTGTATATGCTTTTGCTTCGCTCATGTATGTACCTCCTCCATGGGAAAAGGGATCGAACTTCCATTTTCGTTTATGGCTGTGGATGCGGGGGAAAATTACCCTGATATCGCATCTGTTTATTTATGATGTATGTTAAGTGCTATGGATGTACTGTGTATGCCAATATGCTTCGTGAAGCTCGAATTTTGGAGGTGTGCCCTGATATCGCATCTGTTTATTTAGGATGTATGTTAAGTGTTATGGATGTACTGTGTATGCCAATATGCTTCCTGATGCTCAAATTTTGGAGGTGTGCATTCATTTACCCAGCCAGTCTTGGTACTGTCAAGACTGATGAAAGGTAGCAACGAATGAAGTGGTCTTTGCCATTTCAAGGGTTTCCTCTTGTTTAAATGAATATAGTAATTTGTGGCTATGGCGCCGTCCAGATCTCAGATGAATCTCTTCTTTTTCCTGGCGAACTGAAATGCTAGTCTACCACGAATGGCATCAAAAATTTCAACATCTATTAGTTCAAGCCACTACCAAGAATGTGCTGCTGCAAAACATGAAGTTTTCCCCCTGGATTTGCTACTGACAGCGGCCTCCACTTTGCAACTAATATATATGTATTTTTGCGCCAACATTCTACGAGTTTTAAAGCACATAAACAATGTCAGCAGTGATAAGTCCTAACTTTGATGTCCCAAAAAGGCAGCGCAGTTATCTAGTTGGAGCCGAACCTCGTCTCTCATGGGCATTATAATTTTTTCTTTGTCAGTGAACCACCCTCTCTTTTCTGTTGCCAACTGAAAGACGATCAGACCAAGTTTGTTTGAATGAACTGATGAAATGTTCATCATTTGCATTTCAGTCTTTGTCACCTGATCACTCAAAAAGACACTGCTGCAGCGAAATCACAGATACCTCCAAAAGGGTCACACAATTGGCAGCGATACTATTCAGGGCCTGAATACTGCAGCGAATACTGCTGGCTGCTATTGTGTATAGTAGTATGCAGCAACAGTTTCGGTAATGTGGAGGAGTAACGTAAATCATCATCACGACAGCAACAGGAGAAACAGCAGCACAAGCGAATCCTCACATGATGTATCTCAGGCTGAAAGAATAATTACAGGCAGCAGATGCACCATACGCATACCCCCAGAACAATGGCGACCCTACCCCCTCCAACCAACAACAACCATGGCGCTGCTACTCTACACACTAGTTAACATCAGAGAAAACATTCTAGGGGTCCAAAAAACTGGGGCAATGCAACAGCAACACAACAATGTCCTAAATTAAACCAGACCATAATACTGACTGCTGACCGAGTCATCTCGCGTCCACTGCAGCCGGGTGCGAGTACGAGTGCGACGGCGGCCCTTCGTTATCTACGCAGGGCGACCGCTGCTGATGCTGCTCAGCTGCGATGGCCTTCGCAGGGGGCCCGGCGCGCGCCAGGAGGTCCTCGTAGAGCGTCACCGACTCCCTGGAGAACTCGGCGAGCGACTCGAAGATGCTGGCGAGGCCGATCTTGAAGCCGTTAAGGGTCACGTCGTGGGTGTCCCGCATGCAGTGGTGGTGCCGCGCCTTCTCCGCCTCCACCCGTCGCCGTAGCGCGTTCAGCGACTCCTTGCGCTCCGACAGCTGCTCCACCCGCTGCCTCGCAGCGTCCTGCTCCGCCGCCGGACGGTGGTGCTCCAGGAGCTTGGTCTCGATCACCTTGTTCTCCGCCCGCTTGTAGGCCGTCGCCTTCTTGTCCAGCTCCTTGGCCAGCCCGTCCACCTTCCGCTTCTGCTGCTGCTCCTCCCCCTGCTTCAGCCACAGCACCCGCACGCTCCGGTTGAAGTTCCTCATGGTGAAGGACACGCGCTTGTAGGGGAACTTTGACAATGTGATGTGCCAGTCATGGCAGATCACGACCAGAGGCGGCGCGCCGGCCCTGTCGGGCGCAATGGAAGATATCCCTCGGGAGTAACGGATGGTGTCCGTTAGGATGAACTTGGACAGCCAGCCGTCGAGGGCCTCGATGTATGCCTTTTGTGCGCTGACGTAGCTCACGAAGCAGGACCTCCAGTTCCTCAGTTCAACCTCCAGCTTTAGAGTAGCATGCCGTTGGGCGTCGTTGCAGAACTTCCCATAAGCAGGACAGGTGAAGGAATTCACCTCAAACATTATCTGTCTCTGAGTTTCATGCGAGTCCACCATTATTTTCCAAGTTCTCGAAAAGCTGCCAAAGAGCAGACGGATAATTAGTGTTGATTGCAACGATATTGCATCAATCCTGAACATGAACGAAAAGGTCAGCTTACCCATGCAACAGCTCGACAAGTTGAGGTTGCAGCTCCTCATCCCGTAGTTTTTGTATTCTATCAGATATCGATTCTGCTGCTCGTAGAGAAACCCAAATCCTTGTGTACAAGTCTCTCACATTTGTCCTCGTTTTTTCAGCACAGTGCAGCTCTGAACCTTTGGCGTCTTGGTTCCTCAGCTGCACACATTTCTTCTCGTATGTTTGTCTGATTTGATCTATAGCCTGCACCGAACCAAATCATTCAAATTAGATGTACAAATATGCAGTACAGCAAAAACATCATGTTTGAATGACTATGTGGCCACGGTGCATGGAAAATAAGCAAATTGCTTTCAATTTATAAACAGCCCTATAATGCTATAACTACAGCACTATCAATAATCACCATGTCTAGAATTCCAAAGGGAGGTCCTTAAGCTTGCCTTATTCACTAAAGACATGTCAATACAAAACTAAGGTGTGCTTTCAATTGAAGGCAGTGCCACTCTTTGTCAACGAATTATTCCAGTTGCTTTCAGTTTCAAAGATATAAAGATTTCGGCATTTCGCTACATTTATGCAACCACAGGAAAGATCAAATGACTCCAGCAGATATAAAAGGCTTGCGACCTCAAAAAGGTTAACAGACAACATAGACAGCCCACCTTAACTTCTTCATAAAGTTTCTTCTCCCAAGCATACAACCTCCCAAAGTCTGGGAATGACTTCCTGACTTCATCCCACCACAGTCGTCGAATATATTACTCTTATTAGTTTCGCTCTTCTCTGTCCATGACAAACTGTTCGAGCTTGCTCCCAGCTCGCTCCTATAGGATGACGACACGGACGATGGAGATCGATGCCACGTGATGGCATGAATTATTTTCGACGAGTTCTCTGCACCAACACAGAAATATTAATGTTAACACAATCAATCAAACACACCAGACACAGAGCAACCAATAATAACACCCAATCTGTACTCTGCAGTGTGTGGATATCAAGCAAAAGCCAGTCCTTGTAGTAGTGCTGTTCTAAGTTCTAGCAGGGCTGAAAGTGCAGATTCATGCTGCCAATCATGAAGCAGGCTGCCTTTATTCATTTGTAGCACAAAAGGACCACCTTGGCAATGAAGAACCACAAGTAGTAGCATCAAAAGGGCTAAAACAATTGGACCATGAGACATGACTGCAAAGTAGAAAAAGGGGTGATAGAACAAATTGACCGTGTGGCGGATATTGCATCATCAGGAGAGAATATTTAAAGGCACTTTTTTAAGAGATATGCTCTGTCTAATCTCCAGGGGCACGAGTGAGCGAGTCCTAAATAAAGAACAGTAAATTCCATACTAACACCCTGGGTATTAAAAAAGTGTCCAAATCCATCCATCCAGCTAAATAAATAACACAAGGCCTTCTTTCACTGATGAAGAAGAATAGCTTTACACCCCAAATCTTGCATTTTTTCCGGAACGGCAAAAGGGATTGGCCATCGGGCACCACATTTGGGCAAAGAACCAAGATTTATTGTGGGGGGGAGAGAAATCGAGGCAAGAGAAGTTGGGGGAAGGGATAAAGGCCGGACCTTTGAGCTCCGGGACGCGGGCGGCGGCCTCGAGCATGCCGGAGACCTCCTTGCCGGCCTCGGCGGCGCGGGCGAAGAGCTCCTCCACCTCCTTCAGCGCCGCCAGGAGCTCGCGCCCCGGCAGCACCACGGACACCTCCAGCCCGCCGCCGCCACTGTTCCCCGTCACCTCGCCCACATCTTTCGCCTCTCCTGCTTGGCTACTCCGAGCGAAGCCTCTTCCGCTTTAGGGTTTTTCGCCGCCGGCGCAGGCTTTTCCACCTCCTCGTCTTCCTCCTCCAGGTCCGGGATCCCTTCCCGCTCCCTCACGGCGCGCATCTCCTCGTCGCTGATGGCCGCCGCCACCTCCTCTGTCCCGTAGAACGGGTTGAAGAAGTCCCACCCGCCGACCGCCGCGGGCGGCGGCGGCGGCGTCGCGGGGGGCGTGTAGTAGTACGGGCGCCCCATCTCCGGGGTCTGCGCACCGCAGCTGTCCACCTCCTCCGCCGGCACATCCGTCCGCCTCTCCGTCGGCGGCGTCGAGGGCGTGGGGGACGCGGGAGGCAGCGCGGGCGGGGCGCCGTCTTGGGGGAGCCGGGAGGCGAGGAGGTGGGGGTGGGGAGTGTGATGAGTATCGGCGCCGGCGCGGTGTGGCGCGCCACGAACACGTCCAGCGCGTCGGAGACGCCGCGCAGGGCCGCCGCGTAGCCGGCGTGCGCCGCCGCCAGCGCGAACCGCCGGTCGGCCGCCGCCTTGATGAGGCGCTTCCGGTCGCGGCACACCGCCACGGGGTCCCCGCCCGCGCCAGCACCCGCGCCGCCGCCGCCGCCGGCGAGCCGGGAGGCGGCGCAGTTCCCCATCGGAGGCTACCCTACCAGGCTACCACCCTAGGCTACCCAGGGTTTATTAGAGCAGGGTTTAGCGTAGAGGACAGGGGAGTGAGGAGTGAGAGTGGGGGTCAAAGTCAAAGTGGGAGAGTGTGAGGCTGTGACAGTGCGTGTGCGGGAGGAGGTAGAAAGCAGAGGAGAAGAGGGTGGTGTTGGTTGTTGTCAGGCGTTGGTTGCGGAGAGGGGTGAAATTTTGGGAGCCGGCTCCTCTAACTTCGCTCTTACAAAGTCAGGACCCTAACATAGCCTACATCCACCATCCAAAGCTCATCCAACGGCTCTCCTCTGTTTTGTACTAGTTGTTGTTGCTGCCGCCCAATTTTGGAGGGAAGAAGCAATCCATCTGCTTGTTTTACCGCTAAAAATGGGACAGTACTTTCTCCTACCCCATGATTCTCAGTTCTCACGGTTCCCCTTCTCACTATATTAGGCTCTAGAATCTAGATTAGAACAGTCAAATCCAAAAGAGGTTGCAGATCCGGGCAAGACACACACTACAGGAAGCAAAGCAGTACAAATCGATCACACACTTGCAACAGTACCGAGCTAGGAGCTGCAGATCAATTTCTAATGTAGAACCACTCCAATAGAGATTAGAAAAGTAAGCTGGGAGCAGTACCGAGCTACGGGAACAAGGAACAGGGAGGGAGGCGGAGAAGGACGGACTCGTCCTAGGGAGGCAGCTCCGACGTAGGGTGGCGAGCAGCGGGACGGTGGCATGGCCATGGCGGCGAGTCGCTGGCGACGAGAGGCTAGACGAGTTCCGTGGCATAGGTCTAGGACATCTCGAGTTAAAAATCAGACTACAGGAAGCAACTAGTACTAAACAAAGGAGGGTCGTTGGATGAGTTTTGGATGGTGGATATAGACTATGTTAGGGTCCTGACTTTGTAAGAGCAAAGTTAGAGGAGCCGGCTCCAATTTTGTTGGTTGTGGGAGTGGGCTTGTGGGGGAGAAAGGTTTGGAGGGGAGGACCCCTTCCTAAATTCTGCTGATGATGATAGCAGGGGAATCTTTGTGTGGTTTGTTTATGTGGGGCTGTAGATTTGGGTCATGTGAAGGGTCTGGGGCTTGGGAGGGGTGACTGATGACTGCTGGTCAGATCTTTAGACGATGACGAGAACTAGGCTAACTAGAAAAGAAATTGTTAAGGAAAACCATGTTTGTTATTTTGTGTATCATAATTGGAACCACAAGAAGGTATGAAGATATATTATTTGGTGAGATTAAGTAGAGTATATTTGCACAGTTGAGAGAGTAGTTTGTGGGACATATTTGGGATGGCAACAATATATAAAGGATATGCTAAAGTTATGTGTGATTAATAATAAGATATACAAAGGGCATGCTAAAATTACGCGTGAGTAATAGCAACATATGTGGCTATGGAATTTGTAATAATAACAAGATATAGGTAAGATATTATTTGTGAAAAAAACCAATACAATAGCTATGTAATTAAGAGGTCAATCAATGCGTCTGTTTCATAATATTGCAACAAGTTACTTCCGAGATATTGGATATATTCTACTTTGATGGTCTGAATTCAGTAATCGAACACTCTTTATTCATATTGATAAATGATTTTTTTTGTGCTTTTGTCGATCGTTTCTCCTATCACATGCCCCTCTCTACCTTCCTCTTCCACTAGGACAACATGGGAGGATAGTGAGAGTCGACATGGACGTGGCAAAGGAGGAACCAGTATAAGAAGGTGTTGAGTTTCGCAGTCAGAATGTTCAATGTCGTGAAAGAACCATGTGTTTCTATGGATGGGTGAAAGTGCATGTAGCTCCACATGTGGTTTTGATAATTAATGATAATCCATATGCAATAGTAATTTCATTGAGTTTCACGATAAGGAATGTTCCATAGACAATGAATGAAGGTCATTTGAGAGATGAAGGTCACGAGGGCAGAGATATACAATCAGATTAAGTAAAGGGTGAAAATTCCTACTGACCAACAATTTTTATCATGATATATTTAAAAATTCTTTAGGAGATTCATACATACTATTGGATGGAATCAAGATCATTGAATTGAACATGTAAATATGAGATAATCAAGAAGAAGAATGTGAAGAGAACCTCAAGGCATGAAGATTGTGTTCGATGATTGAAGCCAATATAATCAACATGAAGAAACAAAGAAGATAGAGTTTGTTTGAGGAACTCAATGGTAGACATTATTGGGCTTATGTGTTGAGAAATATGGTGTCAAGATCTTGGGAGAGATAATACAAGAGAAAGATTGAAGATATGACTTCAAGACATGGTTATGGTGAGCTCATGAGTTGAGTCATGGTGATCAAGTCTTGCAGCATGTACCAATTGAAGAATTCATTATGTATCTCAAGAGATTGTGTTAATCATAGAGAAGACCAAAGTGAAGTTCATGGTAAAATCCGACTTTGTGTCATGACAAAGTTGAGCATTAAGTGGTGAGGTCTTGAAGCAACGAAGATTGAGTGAAGAGTTCACAAGTTCCCTCAAGATATCATCAAGATGAAGAGTGAGGCAAAGATAATTGTTGATCAATAGGAAGTCAAATAATTCGATTCTAGAAGATCAACACACAAGTGTAAACGATGTGCCACGTGGGATCAAGTGATCTAGTGGTATGGTAAGCAATTGTTAATTGCGTTGTGTGAACTAACCCATTAACTACGTGTTTAATATTTTCTTGTGGGTTATGTGCCACTCTTGGGCATCATCACAAAGAGGAGAGATTCATATAGTCCATGAGGGGATGACGTCAAACGACAATGGTCATCGAAGTTGAGAATTGAAAGTTAAGATAAGCATCTCGAGGGGGTCATATGCTTGAATCTTATTGTCCATTTGGAGACAATAGCACGTGAAGATGCCCTGATGACGTGAAACACACGTTCGTTGGGAGACCCCAAGAGGAAGGTATGAAGCAGTGCAGCAGCAAGTTTTCCCTCAGTATGAAACCAAGGTCATCGAATCCAGGAGGAGTAGTAGCACTTCAGAAGGTTGTCAACGGCGCCAGAAAAGTATGCTTGGAAGGCGGTTTGGACTGTTGACGTCGAACCTGCACACAACTCAATCAAACTATTTTGACCCAACGAAACAGGAAGGTTGTCAATCTCCCCGGCTTGCTGAAAACAAAGGGTTAAATGTATGGTGTGGAAAACAGTGTTTAATTCCAGAAAGTAAAAGAGAACAATGATTGCAGTTGGTGGTTTTATCAGTGTAAAAGAATGGACCGGGGTCCACAGTTCACTAGCGGTGTCTCTCCATAAAGATAAATGACATGTTGGGTAAACAAATTACAGCTGGGCAATTGATAAAATAGTGAGCGCATGATAATGCATATATATGACAAGATGGCTACCATGATATTTAATTGGGCATTACGATAAAATACATAGACCGTTGTTCAACCGCATCTATGACTAATAATCCACCTTCAGGTTGACTTCCGTGTTCCCCGTTGGTATTAAGTTGCAAGCAACGAATAATCACATTAAGCAATGTGCGTAAAGTAAACAAGTACATATGACCGTGGACATAGCATTGTTATGTTACCCCTAGTGGAAACAGCACATCCACAACCTTAGGCGTTGCTGTCACTCGTCCAGATTACTGGAGACTGAACCCATTATCTAGCATAAATACTCCCTCTTGGAGTTACAAGCATCTACTTGGCCAAATCATCTACTAGTAACGGAAAACATGCAAGATCATAAATAACATCTATCATAGATTAATAATCAACTTGATCATAGTATTCAATATTCATCGGATCCTAGCAAACACAACATGTAGCATTACAATAAGATGATATTGATCATGTTAGGCAGCTCACAAGATCTAAACATGATAGCATAAAGTGGAGAGACAACCATCTAGCTACTGCTATGGACCCGTAGTCCAAGGATGAACTACTCACGCATCCCTCTGGAGGCAGGCGTGGTGATGTAGAGCCCTCCGGTGATGATTCCCCTCTCCGGCAGAGTGCCGGGAAGAGGTTCTGCACCCTCCCGAGCTAGGGTTGATGACGGCGGCGCCTC
Organism: Poa pratensis; assembly: GCA_947311845.1. Taxonomy (NCBI): domain Eukaryota; kingdom Viridiplantae; phylum Streptophyta; class Magnoliopsida; order Poales; family Poaceae; genus Poa; species Poa pratensis. The sequence continues at coordinate 8,198,923 of CAMZMU010000079.1, forward strand.
TGAAACTTTTCGTGGAATATGACTCGGGTATTTAGGGTTTTTGCGTCGGGGGGAATAAGTTGGCGAAAGGGCGGCGGCTGAGGGCACCCGAAGGGCCCACACAAGGGTAGGGCGCGGCCCCACCCTTGGCCGCGCCGAGCCCTTGTGTGGCCACCTCGTGGCTCGGCTCCGTCTCCCCTTTGGACTCCGTGTGCGTGTCGATGAAATAGGGACCTCCATTGATTTTCGTCCAATTCAGATAATATTTCCATAATAGATTTTTTGGAATACAAAAACAACAGAAAATAGGAACTGGTACTGTGGCATCTTGTTAATAGGTTAGTCCCAAAAAATGTATAAAAGTGACATGAAGTGGATGCAAAACATGTAACAATTGGTATTATATCAACATGGAACATCAAAAATTATAGATACGTTTGAGATGTATCATGCCCCTAAGTGTTCTAAAAGTTTATGGAAGGATTCGGAAGGGCCGAAACGTTTCGAAAAGTGATGCAATATTACAGAAGAGGCCATGTTCAGCCGCAGTCCCGACAAAGACGGGTAGTTGAAGTCGGACTTACACAAAGAGTCCTCCTCGAGCGGGTGGTCCCCCACCCCTTGATCCTATATAAAGGGAGTGGAGGCGCACAAGGGGCAGCAAAACCAGCCACACCCCTTTGATCGACCTGGCCTTGTTCATGCCCAAGCGCACTACTCCCTCTCCTCAGCGCAACCCTATATTGGATCCAGGGTAGCATCTCTCTCCCTCTTCTTCTAGGTTCGATATAGAGGCATAAAATCCACCATACCTTGTCCGTTGCCTCCAAGTGCTAGTCAACCTGTCGCCGTAGTGCTGCTAATATGGTACGTGTGGAAACCTCGAAGGATTCGTCTACTCCGACACTAGATCCGGCGAGTTTTCGCGATTGTGATCATGATCAAACAAGTGTGTACACATATTGGTATGATTCAACATATAGTGAGTGTACGAAAAGATTGCATGTTTCAACATAAGAATAGTGTACAAGCACATGCTTGATCCAAGACATAGGCAGTGCACACTCGAGCACAAGCATGGACATGGAAAGTGTAAGCCTGTACATGGAAAGTGTAAGCACGTAGGATGTGTAAGCATGGAAAACACAAGCAACCCCCACCCCGCTCGGGGTTGACATGCACAATGCCTACAATAATCCAAACTCTATAATCTAATTGAATCTATGGATCTAATCGCTCTGAATCTAGTTCTCGCCAGGAAATAAGCATTGTCGCCAGAGCTGGAGAAGCAAGTGTCGTGAACCAGCCTAAAAATCATAATTGGCAATCCAATCCCCTAATATGCATCTATGGACCGTTGTAACCAGGCATGGACATCGAGATACGTATAGAAGCCGCCAGAGATGGAGTTGCTTAAAATTTCTGGGAGCAGTATCATTGTTGTTCCTCAAGAGCTTGTAATAACTAAAGATGACGTAAAAATAGTTGAAAGCTTCGTTCTATGGATAGAACGGAGCCGGGGCTTCGCCCTTTCCTCTAAAAAGAAACGGAGTTGCTGCCGAAGCTGAAGTCGAAGCCGAAGAAGAAGCCCGTTGGTCGACGCGGTGAAATTCCCACCTCCTCTCCTAGGGATGTCCGGGGACCGACAACAAAAGGTTCCCGTTGTCGTTGTCGCAGTCGAAGTCCCAACCGTCAAAGTTCCCATTGTTGATGTTGACGCCCTTGTTATGGGGGCAAGGACAGAAGATGGAAGGAGCCTTCAACAACTTCGCGATGTACTCAAGTTCAGGGCTGCCTTGCCTCAAGTTGATGGCGGCGAGCCATCGGGCGTGAGCATTCTCGTACCCCGGGTAAGGATTGGGAGGGGTGGCTCAGCGTCGGTGTTGGAGGAGACCGTCGAATCGATAGAACCACCCGACGAAGTGTTTTGAAACGCGTGGAGACTACGATTTTATTTTTTTGAAGGAAGTTCGTGTACAAGATCAACACCAGATCGAACGAACACACACGAACAGAGGGAAAAACACCCCACACACGGCGAACACGGATCCACCAAGCAGAGCACCTCCTTCGAGCACCAGCAGCACGTAGCCAAGGCAACCAAACTAAGAATTTTTTTCGTCCACACCAGTCGTATGAGCTGCGAACAAACACGCCCGAGGATGGAAGATTGTGGAGTAGGTTAAACAATGGTACGATCTCCACGGGACTTGTTTCCATGCTATCAATTTAACCCGGGTTTATGTTTTCTATAGTACGAAGAATGGCACTGGATTCATCAAAAAAGAAAAAAGGCACCGGATTTGGAGTCGCACAAGACAATGAGTCCGAGCGTAGTTTTCCAGAAAAAAAAAAGGTGAACCGAGTCGGGTTATCCATCCACCGATCCACGTGACGCCACACGATAAAACCTTTGGTACGAATGAGATCAGTACTCGTAGAAAGGAGATTTCGGCCAGGCGCTGCCGCCTGACGCCGCTGCTGATTCGCGCTCGCAATGATGACGCGGTCCAGGCCAGGCCATGATGCTAATCTGCATGCAATGCAATCGCTGCGAGCTCCGAGCAGGGCATCAAAGCGGTCGACGTTGACTGACGCCGAAGAACAGAGCATGTCACCACCGCCGTGATTCCCTCCTCGTCCGGTCGTGGTCACCGCGAAAATGAACTGATCCGAATCTCCGATCTTCTGTCGCCGGTCGCCGCTGCCACCTTTGGACGAGTGACGGCGGCGAAGAAGAGATCCGCCAATCTCCGGCATCATCATACTGTCATTGTGATCCGCACTCCCCATTCATCAACCTTCTGACGCAGAGATCGCTATTGTGTCACGGAGGAGGAGGAGGAGCAGCGAATTTCCTGGAATTTTTCGTGGTATGATCTGCCCGTGTGGGCCTGCTTGCCGCTCACACGGAATACTGTACAGTAGTTTTTATGCTCTTTTGTTCTTGTGTGTGTGGCGATAGACTGATAGGCCGGGTTGCTTAGACAACTGGACTAGGACAGCATGGGTGGTACTAGGCTGCTAATCTAATCCGGGGAGCCCAAGTTACAAGGGTGATGAGCGCTTTGTTTTGTTGTTATCTAGGTAGACGACGCGAGACCCCGAGCGATGGTGGATTCGGACAACAGCCGGCCGGCCGTGCCGCCGTGCCGGATAAACATTGCTACGATTAGCTAGGGTCCGGCTTTCCTGGATCTTAAGAATGTCACTCTGTCTCTTGCCCTCCGTGCTCCTAAACTGGAAGAACGAAGAACAATGGCCGGGATACCAGCGAGAGATGGGGAGCGAGGACGTACGGGTACGTTGGTGGTATCGTAGTAGTGTGTATTTTTTGCCAAAACTGGCCCCTGGCCCGAACTAATCCCGTATCTGGCCCTTCCGGAAAACTATGTCCGGAGCCAAAATTTCAGCCGAGCGGCTGAAATTTTGGCCGGCGCCGTTCGGCGCCATTTGCGTTGGCGCCGACCTCAGGGGTCAGATCCGGACATAGTTTTCCAGAAGGGCCAGATACGGGATTAGTTCGGGCCAGGGGCCAGTTTTGGCAAAAAATACTAGTAGTGTGCATGTTTTCATGGGCGCAGTGCAGTGAGTGCACCACCATATTAACATGACCTGACGGGCGCTGCTGAATTTGCCGGACTGGGAGGTAGTAAAAACCACAGCGCTGCGTTTCGTCGTACTGCTACCCGTTCCTGCCCTGCTCCCCATGGATTTGGATCGATCGATACAGGAGAAGAAATCTGGTGAGTTTAATGAAGTACCACTAACTGTGTTTACTCCACTGCGCACTTCACGGGGACGGGGGGATCTTGCGTCGGCGTAAAGGCTGCTGCGCTGCGGCTGGGGCGTCGCCGGCGGGGAAACCCAAGTTTCGAGCCACGCCGCTCGCAGCTCAGGCGGCTGCTACAGCTACACACAAGAAAGAAAAGACAGTGGCAGTGTGTGTGTGGTGCGGTTGCGTGTGCGCGTGCAGCACCCAGACCGTGACCGCCCTAACCGCTGCCCGCCTCACGCCGCCCTCCGTGGACCCAACACCCCCTGCTTCCGATTCTGTGCAGATTTTTTTTTTTTTGAACAGGAGATTTTTTTTCTTGAACCTGTTATTTTTCGAGGAGACGGGGATTGGGGACTTGGGGAGGGTGTGGGAAGTATATTGATACAAATTACACGGCCTGGCCCGGGATCCCTCTGTTTCAGGAACCACGGCCCATGTTATACACGAGAAAGAAGACACGGACGGCCAAGTCACAACTGGCCATCGACCAGTGCAGTGCATTTCACTCAAAAAAAAAAAAAACCCAGTGCAGTGCATCACCCCTTGCCGCAAAAAAAAAAAAACAGTGCATCACTGTTTGCCGTAAAAAAGGTGCATCAGCGCAAACTCTTAAGTTCAACAAGACTATATAGCAGCTAAAAAAAGTGTATATAGAACCCTAAAAAACAATAGAAAAAACCCTGATTTATCCCAGAAAAATAGAAATGAGACCCAATGGCCACAACAAGCGTCACCTACGTGTATCGAGCCTTCAACACCATGCAAAAAAAAAAACTTGATTGGGTCGTGGCGTCGCACATGAATCAAGCAAAAGATGAGCAAATAAAAGGTTCACCGGAGAACAAACATGTTACGAGAGAGACATAGATTTGTTGAGGAGGATGATGAAAAGGCCGGAGAACGACCGTACCTGTGCGTGCGGGCCAACTATGTTAAGGCGGTTTCCTTTCCTCTTGATCCACTACTACTACTGGTTTTTCATTTATTGGCTTCGATGAGAGAGGATGAGATAAAATTAATATTTGTAATTGTCTAGAAGAATAAAGAGTAACAGTAGTAGCAAGAGCTCGAAACTCAGCCTTCAGCACGCGCGTGAATGGAAATTCATCTTTACAAATCGGAGGAAGAGTAGGTTATTCAGCCCGAGACTCGAGATGACGAGAAGGACCCACCCTATAAATAAACTATTACAATGGCTTTGTTCGCTTCCCATGAGGCAACGACCGTACTCCGTACTCGACCTGAATGGAATGAATATTAAGATAAATAAATGAAAGAAGAGGAATCACTGCTTTGAGTTCATCTTGCTTTCCTACATGCTCCGAGTTCACCCACTTCTCACGTAAAATGAGCCACTAACTCAAATTATATCTCCACATGATTGATGCCTGGCTTAAGCCCATGAGCTCCACATACGATTTTAGCGCCTCTCACTGAGACTTTGCCATCGGAGAAAGACAAATACGATGACACCAAGAATAGCAATGAAAACCTACCCGTTGGTGCACTCACTCCAAATGAGGGGACCCTGAAACTTCCTATAGCCATTAAGGACGAAGGCTTGCGGCGTCGAACCCCCTCGCCGCTCTTTATTCGTTCGGCAGAGCCACCACATAGATAGAGGGAGAGATTGGGAGGAGGATGTAGATGTGATGTTTTGGTTCCCGAGTGCATATGCACCCTTTATTTAAAGTGGATTTTAAAAGCGTTTTGAAATGACAAAATTTTGAAGAAAAATGTTCGCGCATAGATCTTGACATCATATATCTTCACAAAGTCGTTTCCTGAAAAACCGATATTTTTGTGGCTGTGTAACAAGGCAAAAATTGGTGTCAAAATAAGTCTTTTCATGAATCATTTTTTTCTTTTTACACATGACATAAAAAATATTGTTTTTCCATGAAATTACTTTGTGAATACATAGAATGTGAAAATATATTCACAAATTTTATTTTTAATTTTTTTGACATTTCAAAATATGGAACTTTTTACACATGACATAAAAAATATCGTTTTTCCATGAAATGACTTTGTGAATACATAAAATGTGAAAATATATTCACAAATTTTATTTTTGATTTTTTTGACATTTCAAAATATGGAATACCGAGTGCATATATACACCCGGGTGTCAAAGTGAATTTCACAAGTGGAGCTAGTAAAAGTCAATGAAAGGAGAGATGAAAGAAGCAAAAGACATGAGCCTAAAAGGCTAAAACCCTCCGACCTTTTGGGAAAACCAGAGTAGGTCCACCTGTCATTGCGACCTAAACGCTCCCAGATGAAAAATATCTACCGGTAGCATCTCCCCGTTCTCGACCGCATCGTGTCCTCCTTCCGTTCTCCCCGTTCGCATCACCACCACCGCAGCGGGATTGACTTCTGCACACGGGAGCAGAGCCAGCCACGCCACCACCAGCGGCGCCACCGCAAGACGACCGCTACACATAGGCATGGCGAGGGCTCCACCGCTGCTGCCGCGCGCCCCGCTGCTCCGGCGGCTCCTCCTGGCGGGCGCGCTCGCCGCATCCTGCTCCTACTTCCTGCTCGTCCTCCAGGCGCAGGCCTCCGTGCCGCCGCGCTACGACGGCTTCGCCTACGGAACCGGGGCCGTCGCCTGGAAGGACGCCGTGCTCGTCGAGGCCTTCCTGGACCCGCTCTGCCCCGACAGCCGCGACGGGTGGCCCCCGCTCAGGCTCGCCGTCGAGCGCTACTCCCCGCGGGTCTCCCTCATCGTCCACCCCTTCCCGCTCCCGTAAGATCGCGCCGCACCTCCGCGGCTGCACTTTAACCCATCTATTCCCCTCTCCTGCCGCTCTGTCGCAGTTATCTGTGCTCCAAGGTCTCCGGATCGTAACAGTCGTAGTGCTCGAACTTAAGTAGTGTTTGCTCAAAATGTGAATTTTTCATCTCTTTTGGAGCAGTGTACCACTGCATGGTTACATCTTACATGGGAGTGTCTTCTGAGAGGCTGTACTGCGAATTCAGGCGACTGGCTTCTTGTGATGGTGTAATTTTGGCAAATCTAGGTAGTCTCAACATGGTATGTTTGAGTAGACTGAGTGACTCAGCAAGTGATTGCATTAATTAACTTGGCAACTTTGGGGAATAGAATTTTTTTGGGATAGCCCTCAAGTGATGTGTACTCTGGCATGGGAAAAGGCTAGAGTTACATTCAAATTACATAGATGTTGTAGTAGGGGTTGTGAATGGTCAGATTTATCTGGAGCTCATAGATAGCCAATAGCTCCGGGCTTCTGGCATTGACGCTCGAGAATTTAAGAATTAGAATGGGTCTTGCCTAGTACCTGCCCTTTATTGATTTATACGTGTGCTATTTGGTTCAGATGTTGGTCCTGTTTGGTCTTGTGAGATTTATACTGAGTTTGAACATATAATGTTTCATTGGCTTGCAGCAGTCCACAAGAAATGATTTTTTTAGGATATTTCAGTTGCATAAAATCTGGTACTAGATGTGATTCTTATAGCAGAAGGTACCATACACCTAATGCTAACACCATTTTACTGTACTGCAAAACTGCAGGTACCACACCTATTCATTCATGGCCTGCCGTGCGCTTCATATAGCTAACAAGTTGAATACATCGTCAACCTACCCGTTGCTGGAGCTATTCTTCAAGAACCAGGTCCGTTGCATTTCTTAGTTTAACTATTCAGTTTTTTTATGTTACTTTCACCATTGCGATTCATATGTAGGTTTACCATTTAGCGATGCAAGTTATGAAATCCAATCTTTTTCTTGTAAATGGATAATGCTGCTCCAGGGGTGTGTCATCAAATACTTCCATGATCTCGAACTTGATAAGTTGCATAACCAAGTTGTAGGATTTTCTTTTTGTAGCTTTTGGTTTTCACACTTTTTATTGTCATCACATACTTCGTTTCATAAAAGGAAACATGGACCACTTATAATGAGTTGTATGAGTGCATAATTGACGGAGGCCTTGCACGTCCGTGCACTGCAGAGTTTGCCTCTGTTTGCATAACATACATGAAAACCCTCAAAACTTTTGCTCAGTTTTGTTAATATCTTAGAGCAGCGAGCGATGGTTCAGCAGTGTCATGCCTGATTGGTAGATTATGCCAGAAAACCGGAAATCAGTTTCGAGCACTATTCCTCGACCCAATCCCTTGTCCCTATTTAAAGTATCCTCACGAATCACCACTGTTGATTCTCAACTGAGTTATACCCAATACATCCTTCTTCTGATGCAACAATTCATCTAGACCAGCCTTCTTCCTCGTGCTCGCTCATACAACTGTTGCTAACATATTTTGAAATTACCTGACCAAGCAGGGCAAATTCTCCAACAGCGCGACATCATCAGTGTCGAGCACCGCCGTAATCGGCGAGATGTCGAGGATGGCAGCGGATGCGGTTGGCAATTCCGTCTCCGAGTTCCAGTCAGGCTTCAGCGACTCGAGGTCCGACTCGGCAGCGAGGGTTTCCTTCAAGGTGAGCTATTTTTACTTGCTGCGTCAAGTACACTGTGACAAGCTTTAAGCATCATTTATACTTTCCTCGACATGCTCACTGTTGACACCATTGACAGAATGTATCTAAACTGTGCTGTGCATTCATTCTTGTTCAGTACGGGTGCACGAGAGGCGTGGCCGGCGCGCCCTTCTTCTTCGTCAACGGCTTCCTCCTCCCCGGCGGCGGGTCGCCCATCGACTACAACACGTGGAGCGGCATCCTGGAGCCCCTCGTCGCGCAGCACGGCCAGACGGTCGGGATGTTCAGTTCAATGTAAAAGCATTCTCAGGTGCCTTTCTTATGTTGCGCCGGTGATGGATCGATGCCGGTGCCTGGCTACTAGTGTACAGACGGCCGGTGTGTGTACCGCGTTTAAGTTGAGAACCGATCGATAGAGTACTACGTAGCATTTCATCCTGCTCTGTGCACGGTGTTAGCTCTGTACTATGAAAGATGAAACCCTGTTTCCAGTCGGTCGAAGCGGTCTATTCTGTGTAGCTAGTAAAGAAACAGATAAGCAAAGTGTAAGGTTCAAAGAGGAGTAGAGTAAGGTTTGATGAAAAGGAAGACGATTCCCTTTTTATTGTCAGGATCGGCCAATTGTTGGTCGGCTGATTGTGAATATTACGTCTGCCGACAGATGTGATGTTCATCTGCGGAGTGGCTGCCTCCATCTGATTCGATCACCAAAGGAACATCGCATTTTGCCTGCCTGCCTGCCTGATTGGATTGCACCTCGACCTAACCGCGCTCAACATCTTCCTCCCTTTCTGCCGTGCGAGCTTGACCGTGACGCGTTGCCGCTGGCAGGTGACATTACAACGGTTCGTCGTGTCTCGCCGCTGGACCATGGAGGGTCAGCGTCGCAGCGCAAGGGTCAGACGTTTCGCCGTGGCACGGGCGATATGGATATGGTGACGGAGGATTTCCGCACACCATCCATCGTTTCTGGCTTTCTGCGTGTCCGTTCGAGCGTGTAGCCGTGTAGGAGACGATTGATCATACCCGTCGCCTCCCCTGCTATCCTGTCCATGTCAGATCCATGTAATCAATTCTGCTTTGCTGAATCTTTCTTCTTTCCCTCTTCACATATTTTTTCTACTGCTGATCCTATGTGATGTCACCATTTTTTTTCGTAGAACAAGGCAAAAAGTTCGTCATTTTAATCAAGTTATGTAGCTGGTCGGTTAGTTAGTGGGAAACCGGCACCCACCCTTGCCGACTGTTATGGAACATGACTGCCGCGAGGGTCTAGCAATACAAACTAAATACACCGCTGAAACAAGGGTCGTCGTCGAGATTGCTCCTCGGTTTTTTATCATTCTTCCCGTTTTAACCGAGAATCGAACACCTATATGAAGGTCTTGCCGAAGAAGTAGTCTCGTGAAGGCCACGGCCAATACCAAACAGGTGACTCTTCAGGCAGGGACCATCAATTCCGATTTTAATGGAGAGCTAGCTCTGAGAAAGAGATGTGCGGGACCCACACAGACAAAGATCGTCATGACCGGACTGCTCCTCACATTTCATCGTCGCCATCTTTCTAACTCAGAAAGACTATTCTTCTCCTTCTCAAATCCTGCGGCGTACGCAACGCACTGAACTCGTCGTTCCACATTATCTTATTCTAGTTCTTCGTAAATTCTCTCGGGTGTGTATGAAAATGAAAGCCTACTAGGACTAGCCCCTGGTGGCATTGAGATAGTAGAAACCCACATTGGTGAGAATTACCGAATTTCATCTCAAACTCGGGTAATAGTAGAAACCCACATTTTTTAGAAAGGGGGGCAAAAACTTTGCCCAAATCTATTAATTAAGGAGTTTTACAAGAAAATAAATAGAGATTACAAAAGGACACTACTCTCCCGGCAAGAAATCACTCAAACATTTCGCTCCCGCGGGTACCCAAAGGCGGGCTTCTCTCTTGATGTTGTCAAGGATAACCATGGAGGGGGCATGCTTGTTTCGAAACACCCTCGCATTACACTCGCTCCAAATCTCCCACGCCGTAAGCAACGCAAGGGATGCCAAGCCTTTGCGCGGGTTGGAGGTGCCACAAAAAATCTGTTGCCACCATTCATGAAGAGAAAGTGAAGGCCATTGGGATGTGTCGAGATTGTTAAGCCCAACCCAATTCTTGAGGAGGTCCCAAATGCGTCTTGTGAAGCGGCAATGAACAAGGAGATGGGAGATCGATTCCGGCGCTTGTTTACAAAGCGGGCACACCCCACAATTTGGCTACCCTCTTTTCGCAAGGCGGTCGGACGTCCAAATCCGGTTTTGGAGAGCAAGCCAAGCAAAGAATTTGACCTTAGGAGGGGCCCAAAATTTCCACACAAGTTGCTTCATGTTTGATGATTTAGTTCCAAGGAATTGAGCCTTGTAAGCGGAGGCCGACGAGTAAATGCCATTAGACGTTAGTCTCCAAGAGATTTCATCCTCCACCCCATCCAAAAGGGTTATATTGCTAAGCTTCATCCAAAGGTTCACAAATTGTGCGACATGATCAAAAGTGAAGTCCTCTCCATTGCCCTCTTGATCGTCCACTTCTTCGAAGTTGATGCCGCATAGACTAGGGGGGAGCAATATTTTTCGGCTTCAAGCCATCAGGCCAAGGCGCGTCCCAAAAAGATGTCAAGTTTCCTTCTCCAACCGCGTCCTGTTCTTTGCCTCCACTTTGATATCGGTTAGAAACCCACATTGATTCTCCTCTCGCGCGTGTATGATACGCACTGAACTTGGACCTAGACGTCAACAAGCCATAATAACAGACCAAGTGCGCGTTGCGGACAGGCACCACACAACATCACACCACGGCGTTCCTGACTCTGAATCTGAACGTGTTCTCCTGACTCTGACTCTGAATCTGAACCCGAAATGCGAAGACCACATGAGCAACGTGCGCGTGCGTGACTAGGCTAGGCTTCTACTGTACTACTGGTTACAAGACCTGCACTGCTCGTTTGTTCGTGCTGCTACTCATCACCCCACCTGACTGATCCATTGCCTGAATAATAATCAAACAACGCGACGAGACGACACACGTCGGCCAAGACGAAGCGGTGTGAACCCAGGACCCAAATCCGCTCCGGCAATGGCAACCACCCTGCAGGACCTTTCTCTCCTCAGATCGGCGTCACCGGCCCCAACAAAATCCAATCCCTCCCAACGGAAAATCAAAAGAAACCGGCACACGAGCACCAGTCCAAGACGAGGCGAAGCTTCCAGCTCACTGACTTCCCCTCGCTGTCCCCGGGCCCCGCCGCCCCTTCCCGCGGAAACCGAGCGGCCACCTCGCCCCGCTGCTGATCCTTCCCACTCTTCCTTCTCGTCGCCGAATCCAGGATAGATATATAGCCAAGCCGCGGCCGAAGCCAAGCACTTTTTTTCCTTCCCTCCCTCTCTGTAAAGGTGGAGCTTTTCCGTTTTGGGAGGTAGAGTCTTGCTGCTGCCGGTATGGGCGCGGCGGCGGTGCGGGCTCTGCTTCTGGTTGCTATCGCGGCAGTCGTGGCGGCTGGGGCGGAGGCGCTGAGCCTGGACGTGCACCACCGGTACTCGGCGACGGTGCGGGGGTGGGCGGAGGCGGCGGGGCACCCTGGACACCGCGCGCCGGCGGCGGGGACGGCCGAGTACTACGCCGCGCTGGCGGGGCACGACCTGCGCCGCCGGTCGCTCGCCGCCGCTGCCACGGGAGGCGGCCCGCTCGCCTTCGCCGACGGGAACGAGACCTACCGCATCAACGACTTCGGATTGTAAGCGTGCCCACTCTGTCTCTGCCCCTACCTCGGTGATCACCACCTCCGATTCTCCATGGCTTGATCCGGTGGCCACCGGGGATGAAGAGAGGTTGATTGATGATAAAGCGTCGAGATTTGATGTCCTTGTCGTTCTTGCTTTTGGGCGAACTAAAGAAGGTGGTGGTTGTTGTGGCTGTGCAGCTTGCATTACGCGGTGGTGGCGCTGGGGACGCCGAACGTGACGTTCCTGGTGGCGCTCGACACCGGCAGCGACCTCTTCTGGGTACCCTGCGACTGCGTCAAGTGCGCACCGCTCTCCTCCCCCAGCTACGGCGTATGTACACCACTCCATCCTCTCCTCCATCTTCTTCATCTTCTCCATCGATTTGTTTTGTTTGTTACGATTCGTGCTCGTGATCAGTTAGTTAGTTTGCTCCAGCGAGATATTTTGGGGCCTAATTACCGGATTACTACGATATGATTATTTGCGCGCAAAAGATGGAAAAGGGATTAGTTGGTGGTAGACATGCTTCTGCGGTGGAGTTGTTCGATCGAGCATATATTTCGGGGAAAAAGGGGAAAAATCACGGATGCACGGCACGTGCCGTCTGGTTCTGGGGAAACCTTTCTAGGAGCATGACAGCTTGACCTGGGACCTGATAATGGAGCTTAAAAAACACTACTACTAACCAAAGGCTTTTTAATTGGCCCTTCCTTCTATGTGTGATCTTGTTAGAGGTTGAAAATAAACTGTTGCGGATTGTTCATGCACAGTTGCTGAATCATGGTGCGTTAATCGACTGACTGTTCACAGTAAATGCTATTTGAGCAGAATTTGAAATTCGACGTGTACAGCCCTGCCAAGTCGAGCACCAGCCGGAAGGTCCCCTGCAGCAGCAGCCTGTGTGATACCGAATGCAGCGCCGCAAGCATCAGCTGCCCCTACAGCATCGAGTACCTGTCGGACAACACGTCGTCGAACGGGGTGCTGGTGGAGGATGTCCTCTACCTGACGACCGAGTCCGGGCCATCCAAGATCATCCAGGCCCCCATTACATTCGGGTATGTCCTTCCTTCATGACCTATTGTTTCATGCTGAATTCAGAGGAGCCAGTGCTCTGCTTTGCTGTGTGCTGAGTTTGTGTGCATTGTTAGCTGTGGACAGGTCCAGACAGGTTCATTTCTTGGCAGCGCCGCGCCGAACGGTCTCCTCGGGCTCGGCATGGACAGCAAATCGGTGCCGAGTATGCTGGTGAGCAAGGGCATTGCTGCCAATTCCTTCTCGATGTGCTTTGGAGAAGACGGCCATGGTAGGATCAACTTCGGGGACTCCGGAAGCTCCGACCAGCTGGAAACTCCGTTGAACATTTATAAACATAAGTATGTTTGTTACTGAATTTCAATTTTTCAGAAACATGAAATAGGTTTTGGTCCTCACTGCCGTGCTCTCTTTCCGCAGTCCGTATTACAACATTAGCATCACAGGGTTTATGGTCGGAAATAAAACGTACGGTACCAAGTTCAACGTTATCGTCGACTCCGGTACCTCCTTCACGGCTCTCTCTGACCCGATGTATACCGAGATCACTAGCTCCGTAAGTATATTTTTACCGTATCAGCAGTGATTTGGCTATGTTTATATTTTCGTGACGGTTCTCATTTATTTTCATTCGTATTCAGTTCAACGCACAAGCCAAAGACAAGAAAAACCAGCCGGATTCTTCATTACCGTTTGAATTTTGCTACACCATAAGGTAAGTTTATCGAGTGACAGGCCTTGAATATACATGTAGACAAACTATTACTTGTCTATACCTGACGGATATGCTGTTGAGCTCTCCAGTGGGAAGGGAGGTGTTAGTCCTCCAAACATAAGTCTGACGGCGAAAGGTGGCAGTATATTTCCTGTCAATGACCCAATAATTACGATAACGGATGCTTCTTCGGTAAGATAGAATTGATAGTATGTACTATTTTCTTCCAGCCAAGTAAACTAGCTAGCTACTGAATTAATAATCCTGCTGCTCTTTGATGGAACAGAACCCAATTGGCTATTGCTTGGCTATTATGAAGAGTGAAGGTGTTAACTTAATTGGGGGTGAGCTCTTGTACTGTTTACATTATTTAAAGTTGCCTTATGCTCTGAAAAAATCAGATTCTGTCTGAACCATAGTAGTGATGTTGGGTTGGTTACCCCATCTAGCTCTAGCTCTAAGTCTTAATTTAGTTCTGGATGGAGTTGGTAGCATATGTTAGCTGCAAAGAACCAATGATTGATGAATGATTGTTACATTTAAGATGTCTTGTTCATTTTTAGACCAGCTTCACTAGCTTATTTGTCAGGTTTCTGTACTTCTTTTTGCTAAAACTCTGATATTTCAACATTTAATTGTCCATGTGCTACCTCTTTGTTTATAGTACTACATTCCTAGAAAGGTTCTACTTACTGCCTTGATGTGTCCCAAACTACTCGCTATATCACCTATCTGCCTTATCGTTCTTACATTATCTGCTCGATCACTTCTGGTGCAGAGAATTTCATGTCTGGGCTGAAGGTTGTGTTCGACCCGAGAGGCTTGTCCTGGGCTGGAAAACATTCAACTGTGAGTACTTCCATATCCTCTGAATTGGTTCTTTCAGTTTCAGTCCATCGCTAATCCAAATAATGCCCTTACACACTGAGCTTGTTATCATTGTCAGGCTACAACGTCGACAGCTCAAGCAAGCTTCCCTTGAACCCAAATCCTTCCGCCGTCCCCACGAAACCCGCCATGGGGCCAAGCAGCTCTAATCCGGAAGCCGCAAAGGGCCCTTCGCCAAACATCACCCAGATTGACGTGCCCCAGCCTTCGTCCAGCTCGTCTATCCAGTGGCATTCGAGCTGGAACTTCATCGCGGCCATCGCTCTGCTGTGCCTGGCCAGCCTTTGATCAGGCTGAGCTGCCTGGGCATTACCTTGTAATTGATTAATCACACACAGATACAGGATCACACATTATTCTTTTTGTGTAGTTACCGTAGGAGTTACAGGATAGAATACAGGATGAGTTGCATACTTGCTTAGGTAGCCGTAGGCCATTTTTTATTTAATTTTTTAGTGTCGATATGTCTTGTAATAATCGCGGTTTCTGACGAGGTTGATGTGCATGTATATGTAGAGACCTCTTGGATGTATTGAGTGAGCCACAAAATAAATAAATAGCAACACTCCCTTATACTTCGTATGTGCTTTCTTCAGTTGAAAATTTTACCAGGTTTCAAATTTCATCTAGTTGATTTCAAGTATGATTCCCCATAAAGTTTGTACTCCATCTCCCCATATATATATTTGTACTCTGGATTTTGTATACTTTGTACTCCGCCGTTTTGTGTATTTGTACTCCAACATTTGAGTATCTGTATTCCGCCTTTCCATATACTTATACTCCGACTTCTGTGTAATTTGTAGTTGACATTGTCAATTTTTTAGTTTTGTTTATACTATCCGAGAGAAAAGTGAAAAAAAAAACTACGGAGACGCGCTCGTGTGAGTATGCTCCCGCTCTTCTGGCCGGCTCGCTGCTTGCTTGTTACGCTCGCGCGACCGGACCTAACCTTCAGAAGGCTTAGCGAAGGTCACCCTTTTTCTAACTATACCCTCAAATGTGTCAAACAGTAGAGTGGTTGCAGTCACATTTGGTCGAATATTATATGTTTTTTCACGTAAGGTATAAATTGGTGTTTTTTTTTGCGTTACATTTTGTAGGCTCTCACATTATAGCATGATTCACTTCTACGATTCTTACAGGAAATTTCAAGACACACAAATATGAAAATTGTAAACTCAAGCACACACTTTTTTGTACGGGAATATGGCATTCCATTTAGCACACACAATTGAAAGCAATCTATGTTGCATTTTGGTAGGGCCATTACCTTTACCACACTGTCGAACACAACCGTTCAATATGCCTATAAGAAAATCATCGGACTCAAACTGGACATCTCGTGAAATCAACTGAATTTTAAGAAAAATAGATGTTAAAAAAGGTAACCAAAATTAATTTTTGACAGAACTTGGAAAAAAAAACTATTTTCTAAAGGAAGAGAAAACGAGCCGTTAAAGTTTTGTTGGGCCGAAGACACGATAACCAATAAGGCCCACCGGGCCGAAACCGAACCAGTCAGGCGCAGTTACCATCTTCAACAATAAATCCCAGCCGTACACGCGGCACCGTCCCGAAGATCCGCCCGTCCGCAAAACCCCGCAACGTGCGCGAGGGGGCAATCCCGTAACTTCCCCGCAAAACCCTAGACGCGCGCGCGAGGGAAGGCGAGTCCGACCCGGTCCCGCCTGACGGAGAGGCGGCCGTATAAAAGCCCTCACTCCACCCGGCCCGGCCGTTACCTCGCCTCCACCGCATCGCCACGACAAGCCGCCAGCCGACCAGCCGGAACTAACCGCCGCCGCGCAGGTAATGCCTTCTCCCTACCTTTTGTCGCCGACGCCGGTTAGCGCGCGCCCCGTTTGCGTGGATCTGAGGGTGCGCATTGTGTGGCTTGCAGCGGAGCGAACTGAACAGGGGCGATGGATCGGTACCAGAGGGTGGAGAAGCCGAGGGAGGAGGTGCCCATCAAGGAGAATGAGATCCGCATCACCACCCAGGGCCGGATGCGCAACTACATCACCTACGCCACCACCCTCTTCCAGGTACCGCCCACCCGCCGCTACCACCGTTTGAATTCTCGGTTTACCGTTAGTACGCTTTTCGTGGCCTGCTGCTGGAGTGCTGGGCGATATCCTTTTGTTTTAGGACAGACAGACGTTGGTAGAAAGAAAAGTGGCTGAATGATTGGTCCGTACGGACTCTCGTACTGTGCGATGATAAGCCTGTGTTATCAATGCAGAGCTATTTGTGGATAGTGGGTAGCTGTATTTTAATGTGGTGCTTTTGTTTGGTAGGATAGTGAGATTTTAGCAATACTTTCATATAAGGTAGGCAATCACTTTTGCCGTGGTTGCCAAATCTGAATATGCGTTGCAGCAAATTAGGCTTAGTTTCTGGATAAAATGCACTGTGTCGAAGACATGCTATACTCTTCGGGATGTGATTTTTCAATCGGTTTAGGTTCCGCCTTTTTGTAGCTCCAATCACTTTAGTTGGTGGGTGTAGTGCATGGGCCACTATTGTCTTCCTTCATCTATTGCCTAATTGATGGTGACTGTTGGTCACATCCACGTTTCACCAATTTCGCTAGGATGGAATGTACGTCACATCAATGTTCCAGTGATTTCACCGGGGTGGGCTTTATGAGTTTCAGTTTAGACCCCACTACCTTCCATCTTTTCCTTCACCTGCGTGTAATGACATTATGGGTGTTCAATAATCCTCTCTGGGATGTATGCTTAATTTGCAAAATCTGCTTTGTCAAGGATGCACGATGCTTAATCATTGCTCGGCCAGTTCTCCAGGCTTTGGGCCTGTTCATTGTTGTTAGTTCTGCTGGAAAAGTTACAAGACACGTCCTAAAATACTTTGCATGGCAATATTTCTTTCGAAATTGACATTTATGTACTGCGGCTGATGCTTTGCAATGTATACATAAAGGACAAAGGCTGCGACGAAGTTGTATTCAAGGCGATGGGAAGGGCCATAAACAAAACTGTCATGATTGTAGAATTGATCAAGGTACTTTTCACTGTAACTCTGCTTGTAAACTACTCCCTCAGTCCCGAATTAGTTGACTCGGATTTATCTAAATACGGATGTATTTAGACATGTTTTAGTGGGTAGATACATCTTAGACAAATATGTGTCAATTAATTCAGAACGGAGGGAGTACAAGTTTGACTTGTTCTAATTGGTGATTGCGCTTTTGTTGTACAGAGGAGAATTGTGGGTCTCCATCAAAACACCGCCACCGAATCTACTGATATTACTGATACATGGGAGCCACTGGAGGAAGGCTTACTCCCGTAAGTTACATTTTAAGCAAATCGTAGCATAGAAGGCTACTAGTTGATTGTTATGTACTATGATAGAAATATGGGTTCTTTGGAAGAATTATGTCTTGCTCTTCTGATGCTATCTGAACTTCTCTTTCTGCAGGCTTGAGACAACAAGGCACGTGTCTATGATTACTATAACCCTTTCAAAGAAGGAGCTGGACACGTCCTCTGTCGGGTATGAATGCTGTTTCCGTTAACTCTATACTCCTATCTGTTAAGAAGAACATATATTCTACTTGTCTAAACCATCATCCTATGGATTAGCGAATTAGCAAGGAATATGGTTTTCTGGTAGCTTTTTATTCTACCCTTTTCAGTTGTCTGTATAATTGCTAGTTAGTTGAAAAGTTCTTTGGCAGTGCCATTTGTCAATTAACTTAGGTTTATCAAAATATATTAGCTTGTTGCATGAAGTTGTAAATTTGCAAATTGGCAATAGATTATACTGTTGGTGTATGACAGGTTGAATTATTTATATGAGCAGGTATCAATCTCCACTTCCAGCGGACAAGGTGAAGCCATTTGTTGAATATGATAATGAAGAAGGTAATAGCTAGTTTCGCTTTACTGTCCTTTGTATTCTTTCAGTTATTCTCTGTGGTTTCTTATTTCACTGTAATTGTAGATGTACACTCACCTCCTGGACGAGGAAGAGGACGTGGTCGAGGTCGTGGAAGGGGAATGGGAAGGGGTAGAGGTGCACGTGGTGAGGCTAATTCTACTTGGTAAATCATGTTCTCTAATGTAAAAATGTGTCATTGTTCCTTACACAATGATTTTCAGGAAATGGATACATGGAGTATGCTGACGGTGGTGGATGGGAGGGTGACCATGCTCCTGCGTATGCAGGTAATGGGTATGCTGACCATGCTCCTGCTTATGAGGGCAATGGTTATGCACGTGGTAGAGGCCGTGGTTTCAGGGGCCGTGGCAGGAGAGGTGGCTACGGTGGCCAGCCTGATTATCAGCAAGATGGAGGGAGAGGTGGCTATGGTGGCCAGCGTGATTATCAGCAAGATGGAGGGTATTATGATGAGGCACCAGCACCATCCCGAGGTGGGGGGCGTGGTTTCAGGGGCCGTGGCAGGAGAGGTGGCTATGGTGGTCAGCCTGATTATCAGCAAGATGGCGGGTATTACGATGAGGCACCTCCTGCACCAGTTGGAGGTACGGGTAGCTTCTTTGTACTCCAATTTGGTTGTATACATACAACCCTCGTTAAACTTTTGCATATTAATTATCCTGCAGGCCGTGGTCGTGGACGTGGGAGAGGCCCAGCTCGGGGCAGAGGGCGCGGTGGCAATACCAATGGCATGGTGTATGCCGCTGCTTCTGGTGCGTAAGCTGTCTACAGCTCCCTCGGAAGCTGCCGTTATTAGTTGGATGCCTGCTCCAAGTATGAAGATTGTATCATCTGTGTTGTTCGTCGGTTGACATATACTTTGTATAAGCCTGACATTCAGTTGTGAATGTGGCCAGATTTTGATCTGTGACTAGGTCGGTAGGGTAGCGCCTGTTATGATCGTGCTTTCTTTTTTCCAGTAGATGTCAAACTAATTGTAGCTCTCAGTTGGTAAAGGTTTAGAGCAGGGCATTCTTTTAAAATTTTACATAAACGAAGTCTTGTTCTCTGTTTACAGCGTGCCAATTTCACTTGGTGTCCTGTGTTTAAATGTATCATCTATGTCCCAAAATATAAAATGTTTTGTAGGCTAAAATAGCCTACCAAAATTCGAGAGTTATGTTTTGTAGCTGGAGCTACACATAGCTCGTTTTTTTTAATTTTTTTTTGCGTTTTTAAGTTTAAAACAATTCTTGAAAAAAATCCCAGTTGTAGATATATCTACAAGGTTGGACAGTACATAGTTCAAAAAACTTGAAAGGACAACAGATGAAAACGAAGCGAGCGTCGCCATGGTAAGCTCGCGTAGGGAGCTCCGCCGCCGGCGTTCGATCTCCTAGCTCCGTCCACCTCCTCTAGTGCCGAGTGCAGATCTGGGACCTCCTCCGCGCCCTCTCTCCGTCCATCCGGAAGTCCGTCGTCGGGGTCGCAGTTTCTGGCGTCGTCCCCGTCGCCGCCAACCTTGAGCCCAGCTCGCTCGCGTTCGGCCCCTCACCAGCTGCTCTCGTCCCCTGCCTCGCGGCAGGTATGTAGGCGTCGGAGATGTGCTCGGCCCCGTCGTCCTGCCGCCCGTCGCCAAGTGTCCTTGACGGCAGGCTGCGGCCGCCCTCGGCAGTCCCGTCCGCTGTGCTGGCTGCTGGGGGCCGCGTGCGCGACCGCACCACGACCACGACCGCCCCAGTGCCGACACCCGCTGACGTGCTCGCTGCAGCCGTCCTGGCCCACCGCAGATCAGACCCTTCTGTTGGTGGGTGGATGCGTCGTCAACGTCGCTTCCTCAAGCTTGCTTCGGCGGTCTCCATCGCTCCAACGCCTGCACACCCTCCCGCCGGGCAGGTGTGTGTCCCTGGGTCGGATGGGGAGCTTGGGTCTGACCCTGCCGTGATCGTAGAGGGCCTCGGGTCCTTGTCGCTGCCGCCGGCCACCTCGGGCGGCTCGGTCTCTGCCGAGCTGCCGTTTTCTGCTGATACAGCGCAGCTGGTTCCGAGCCTGCTTTGTGATTCTTCCTTGAGCTCCGTCGAGGATGAAGACGATGAAGAGTTGGCTCTGCAGACGTCAATGGCCTCCACCAAAGGCGTGGATTCTGGCTCGGTTGATGTGCAGCATGTTGCGGAGGCGCCTGCGGAGCCCTGCGGCGGCCTCTCTGCTGCTGCTACCACTCTAGGAGATGAAGAAGGCTAGGTGCACATGGGACGGGGCGGCAGTCCCGGCCATGCGACATCGTCTTCGCTTCGGGAGGACGGTCTCGAGCGCAACCTCGCCTTCAAGCGTTGGGCTCGAGGGAGGTGTTTTCAGTGCCTCGAGCGGGGTCATCAGGTCAGCACATGTCGAGGGCCCTTCAGATGCATCCGATGTCGGTGTCCTGGTCATCGAGAGCGTTTCTGCCGTGCGCGCTCTCCCGCTGCTCGTTCTTGCTCTCCAGATGCTCGGGCTCATCCTCCGGACGCTCGTGCTCCTTGCCAGCGGAGCCGCCTGCCGTCCGCTCAGCCTTGTCGTCTCTCGTCGCCTCAGAGTTTGGCCGAGGTTGTGTGCCACTCTTCGTTGGAGTCCCAGTTTGCCCTGCTGCGCATGGAGGTCCTTCAGAAGGTTGAGCTGCTTCGCTCTGAGGTCCGTGACGCTCTTGCCAAGTTTCTGGTTGCGTCGGTTGTGCCTCTGCCACCTGAGGTACAGTTCGGTTCCGTTGATGAGGGGCCCGAATGCTGCTTTGGAGAATTTTCTCCCGTGCCCAGGATGCGATGTCGTCTGTCCTTAGGACTGCTGTCCTCACCGAGGTTGTGGCTCCAGTTGTGGAGATCTTGCCTGAGCTGCAGGATCCTTGTGGGGAATCGTCTGTGGTGCTTCCGAGTGAGCTGGGCTCATTGGAGCCTTTGGCGGTGGACATGGCGCCATCCCCACCTCCGTCTGAGTCCTGCGAGTTGCCCTCCTCTGTGGATAGCGGAGGTCTGGTTGGTTCTGTCACTTTCTCATCCTTGAGTGACCAGGTTGTTGATGAGACCACTATGTTGAGGCCTAACTCTGAGTCCCTGTTTGGCAAAGAGATTTACGACTTGCTTGTCGATTTGGAGGCGGCTTGCCCCGGATATGGCAAGGATATTGCTTCCGTTTTGGCGGGGACAGCTGCGGACGGTGTAGTCATGAAGGTGGAGAAGTCTCTTAGAAGGAGAGCAAGGAAGAAGCTTCCCTTCGCATGGAGATCTTCCGCTTTTTCTTGATTGTTGAGTCCATTTGAGATTGTTGTGTTTTCAGTACGTGGTGGTGATAGGTTGGGTGAGTAGCTGTTTGCTTGTGGTGGTTGCTCGCTTTAGATGGTGCTCTTTTGATGTGGACTCCTCTTTGTGGTGTTGGTCGTTGGTGTTCGTTGTACGGTTTTTGCCCGGTTTTTTTCGTAAATAAACCGGGCACCTTCTTCTTAATTAATATATAAGGCAAAACTTTTGCCTTCGTTTCAAAAAAAAAACTTGAAATTTTGCTATATTTGTTTTTTTTTGTAGTCTAGAATAGTATGAATTTTGGATTCAAAATTTACACACTCGTTGATCTCGACATCATCTACTTGTAAGATTTTTGTTTCAATTTTTTTGAAACTCAAATATTCCGATTTTAATTTTAAAAAGAACGAGATATGTGTAGTTCTAGGATTCGTGAAGGCAGAATTCAAATATACACATTTGGGCAAGTTCGATAATGTAGACTCAAGTTTATTCAAATTAAAGACATTTTAAAAACCCTGCAAATTTGATATTGGTTTCGTAGAAATTGGCTTTACGCTAGACTATTAAAATAATAACTTTGTGAATAGTAGGCTCTCTCCATGTTAGTTTTATTGTGATTTTGCTATATACTCCTTTCGTTTCTAAACATAAGATGTTTTAGTGTTTTTCAGACATGTAGCTAGACGTATGTAGTCCCCATGGAAATGTGCAGACCATCCGAACCGAGAGAGTATAAGTTATAACTACAAAGTTCATCCACAGAGGCACCGACACCTATTTTTCTTTTCTTTTTACCTAACGAGTGACGACACTTGAAATCCCAAGTCTTTTTCATCCCCATTCCAAATTGCAGGCATATCACCTCCGTCGCCCTACCGTCTCTGCGACTCTGCCCCACTCCACCCTGCTGTTTCTTCTAACAATTCTCTTGTTTAAAACTTGCAAGTTATTTTCTCTGATCGTGACTGATGTGCTATGTGACTTGACTATTTTTGTTTATCCTGCATCAATGCATGGGCATTCCACCACATTCATTTTAATTCAGGGAGAGACAATAGGGTTTATATGCTAGATATACATGAGTTATAATGAAAGATTACTATGGTTTTCTGCCCTGACGACAACATTCAAGACAAGGAACCATGTAAGGATGGCAATTTTATCCTCATATCCGAGTACCCATGGATATCTCACTCACAAGATAAGAGTATAGAGGGCTAATGTTTCCCATGGATTTTACGAACGGTTACCAGCGAAGTCGCAGGTTGGCCCCGACATAGATTTTGTTCCAATGATTTCCATTTGATACGGGTTTAACATCCGTGGTTCATATGTTAGTGACTCGAACCCCAAACCTCATTGCACAACCCCTGATCCCAAAGCCCAAAGGTGTAAGGCCGGACCCAAATTGTAACCTAGATCCATCTACTTCCTAGGTATCCGAGACTCTTCAGTCCTCGTCACCTTAACCACCCTCCTTGCATGCACGCACTAGCGGCGTCGACGACAAGGCGGACCTCCCCATGTTTCCTACCTACTCGACGACGGGGCCTTCCGCCGCTCGGGACTTTAGTGACACGGCCCTCGGCCCTCCACTTCTCAAGGTTCACCACCAGTAGAAAAGGCATTTCCCCCAAAAAAAACCAGAAAAGACATTATCCATATAAACAAAAGGCAGTTTTGATTCTAGAATTTTGACTAAATAAAAGTTTATCTCACCATCATGGTATTTAGTTGCAAGAAGAGAAACCCCATTTATCGTCAAAATTTGTAG